>OY729166.1:26918653-27392699 GCA_958299025.2 Drosophila histrio
TTGGAAAACTTTGCTCGAGAGCTTTTCAAGCAGACATCCAACATACTCTCACATCCCTCCGCAATTCCCGCATCTAACCAGATGTCAGGCCGTCAAAACGGATCCGGGCTTGAGCTCTCAATCTCAATTTGTTTGGCTGCTTTTATTATTGCGGCAAAAGATTTATTTTTGTCATTCGAGTGATCTAATTAAAGTTTGTGTGGACCAAATTACGACTAAAGTAAAATAGGGGACAACGACTGGATTTGTTTTTCTGTGTTCTGTATTTTCCTACAGCTCTCAGCTTTCACTGGCACTTTGTAGGTGTAACTTGTTTTCGTCTAACCCAAAAACTCGCTAGGAATCCAAAAAGTAATTTATTTTACTTTTACTTTTACTGTCTTGACGTTAGTTGCCCTGTCGTTTGGCAAATGTGATGAGATGTGCCGACCCGTTAACTTGTATTCTAGCATCCATGGGATTTGCTCTCTGTGTGCTGAAAGGGTTTCAAGCTTTGCCAACCGACAGATGACACTGCTGATGTTACAAAGGTAGAAGGCAGAAGTTGAGTGGTGGAGGTTTCTCGTAAGCGACCCTCTTCAACATAAGCCAACAGAAATTTGTTTACGTTTTTAAACGAAACGCGTTAAATGAATCGCCCAATTTCGTTATAATCCCAAAATAAACCAATTCCACGACCAGAATTAACGGATAAGTTATCTCCAAACCATAATTAGCTCCGTAGAGCAACTGATATCGTCCCATCAATTTCACTTAGATATTACACAAGTACATACATAAATTGATGAATGCCTAGTTTATAATTCCTTTTATTACTCGCAGTTCATGTGATTCTAAAATGAGAGAGACTCAAGTTAAATAAATCTATATGCAATATTCTTTGCTCTGGCTGGTCACTGTTAATTAAAGAACAGATCAAACGGAAAGAGTGGAAATTGGCACAATAGTATCGTTCTATTAAAAAAGTGCGTGCAACCCCGTTTTTTAGAAAATACCATCTGAAAATGGGTCTGTATTGGTGTGTATGATTTTCACTCGAGTCCAAGTAAAGGTTTAATCTTATTATTCGATTGAAATATAATAAAGTCCGACATTATCCGCATTTGTGTAAGCTAATTTCCGTCTGTTACATACACTGGACGGCATATATATTTTGACAAAACTTAAAGTTAAATCTACTCATAATTTGAACTTACTCCATGTTCATCTTGGCATCAATAAAAAGGTCATTTAAATTCCGTTTGAATGATACATAACCATCCTTAACCCATTAAGTACCCATCGAAATTTAAGAATTTTTGGAGGAAACAGAGCCAAAAACATTCATTTTTAGCAATTTTCAAAAAATCATAAAAAATATAAGCGAAAAGATTTTTGAAAAAAACTTTTTGCAGTCACTATAAGAATTGCTTGGAGAAACTTGTTGCATCAAAAAAAGTTTTAAAATTTTAAATTTAAGACCCAATGACAAAATTTCGAAAAGTAGACTTTTACAAAAATTCTAAAATTTCAATGGGTACTTAATGGGTTAAGGAATGTTATGTATCATTCAAACGGAATTTAAATGACCTTTCCCATTGATGCCCAGATAAACATGAAGTACGTTCAAATTATGAGTAGATTTAACTTAAAGTTTTGTCAAAATATATATGCCGACCAGTGTAAGCGTATATAGAAACTTAATATAAAATGTTTGCCCACTTTTAATGCTCACAGAATATGAAAAACATTCAACACTTGTATTTGTTGCTACTCAAAAGCAATTGTGTGTGTGTGATATTTGTTTATAAATTAATTTATATATTGTACCTGAAAAAAAACAGCTAGATTATAAAATGAGGCAATAAATTGTTATTGAAACTTGGCTACGATGAATTAGTGGCTTATACATACAGATTGAATTCATTTTAAAACCAGTCAGAAAGGCTACAGTCGAAGTCTACAATGAAAGACCATTTACTTATTTTTCATAAAGAAAATAATAGTAACATATAAGTTTGTTATTATTATTTCCTTTTTGAAGAATAAGTAAAGGATCTCTCATAGTCGACTTACGTACTTATACATACACCTAAATAAATTTGTTGCCACTCAAATTAGCTTCTGATTTATAAAATATAATCGGTACCCAGGGAAAACGACGGGAAGACTACTACAGATGTAAAGAAATATTTTTTACCAAACAACAACTTTTTGGGAACCAACGAGTTGAAGTGAGTTGTAAACAATGCATACAAATTTGATCCAAATATCTTCTTTAGTTCTTGAGGCTCTAATTAATTCCCTAAAATGGAAAAATACCATATAGTGCTTTGTAACTTCAGTGTTCTCTTCTTTTTCCTTTGGCCCGACACTGCGTAATATTGTGTTTTGAATAACTTCCGAATTTCCGATCGCATCGTCCTGTATGACAAAATTCAGGAGTCTAGCTGTATTAATGCTCGTTTTATGGGATTTCAAAAATATTGTCTTCGATTTAAGGGAGCGGAAGCGGGCGTGTCAACATTTTAACATAAACATAAAATAAACGAACCAACATACCGAATGACTCTAGCTCTTATAGTCTCTGAAATCTAGGCGCTCATACCGCTCATTCAATATTAATTTTTTAAAAAAACTTTAAAGATGACGAAAATAGCAGAGACGGTTTTTAACGAATTTTCAAAATATCCGAGAAGAATTATTTTATAATTTTGTATAAATAGTATTATTAATAAGAATTATAAATGTACAATAAAAATCTTAAAAAGAAATTAAATTATATATATTTATTGAAATGTGTGTTGTACAAACACAAAAACAGTTTCATACACATTTTGGGAATGCGAAACGATTGCACTCTTCGCCCATGTGCTAGCAGTTAAACTTGAAAATTGTATTTGTTTCCCTTGTAAGTGAATTTCCGGCTCAGTCTGAACAAATTTTACACAATTTATACGATTGAATGGACTAAAAAGTTAACACTATTAGCTTGTCTATGTACTGTGAATTCACAAGATCAATTTGTTCGTCTAGAAGAGTATTTTGAATTTAATTTGGTATTAAGTTATAAATTTTGTTTAGTATAAGATGTGACTATGATACGTTAAAACCCTTGCAGCTTTCAGGAAAGAATGCATTTTGGAATTCAGTAGAATAATGAAATCAATAGACAAATCAATCAATGCAAATAAGTACAGCAGATGATGGACGTATCTGTTTTGTTTTAGTAGATATACTATCTATGATGAAATGAAATATTTTGAATTGTAACACTTCGCTAAATGCGGGCTATATATTTTATTAAGCATTACAGATATTTAATCTATATTTCGGCACCTTGTAATAAATAAAAGACTTGCTTATTTTCGGTTTTATATTTACACACATTTTCTTTTTAATGTATTTTACTTCATTTTGCATAAATTAGCCCTCTCATATCAAATATGCTTTCATATACGTAGGTTTGGATATACATAAATATAAATGTATAATTCTTTTAATTGTACTGTACTGCTAAATATACAAACGAATACAATATCTTAACTAAGTGTAAAGTGTAGAGAGCCCATAAAAAGGTAATGCATATTTTCAATGCTTCCCTCCCTAAATAATTAGTTACAATTCGTATTGTTGTATTTACAATACACGTACACGTACACGTACAGCAGTAAAACATCTATACAAATACATATAAATGGTTGGTTAAAGGTTTGCTTAATAAAGTACATACATAATTCGTGGAGACGACACGACTCAGCGTCGTTTGGTTCCTCTTTAAACTAATATCGATTCTAACCTCAAAATTATTGTACCACATTTTGAATATCAATCGCTTAAACAGCTTAATCATATCAGTAAAAAGTATATCATTTATAAATATCAGCAATTATTCCAGTTTTCGAGTCTACAAAAATACATAAACATGGGTATGTTATACAATTCAAAACTCTATGGAGCAATTAACGGAAATGGAGATTACACAAGTTACAAGCTAATTGACGGGTTAATCGATAACCAAATTGTTATCGACAAGAACTCCCTTCATGCATTCTATCTGTTCTATCTGCAGGTAATAAATAAATTAATACATTAATCGTATCAACTAAAATTTGTTGTCATGTGCGGATCGTGTATCTATATAGAGTATAGTATAAGTATATACATATTCCTCACTGCTCACTCCGCGCCCTCGTACCCCAAGCACCACAACTGGGATAGGGGCACAGCTGAGGATTAGCTTCCTCCTGCACCCATACCGACATCGTCCTTGCGTGGTCGCAGTATGAAATTGAGATTGTAGGTGGTGTTCACGGCATAGTAGACATTCGCCGTTTTGGGCATGACCAGCTCCTTATCGGGCAGCACCTGGGCAAGAGTATATCTGTCGGGATCATCCTCCAGGCCCAGCTTCAGCATCGCATTCCTGATGACCTGCGGCGTGCGTTCGTTGTTGCCCAGCATGATGCTCTTGTAGAGCACAATGCCGTCCAGCTCAATGTTGTCAGTTTCATAGGTCACTCGAATGATGTAGAAGTCTGGTGCGGATTGGGTGGCGACACCAGCTGGCTGCACCAGCTGTGCATTGATGTGTGTGTGCGGTGATCCGTTGGTACCGTTGGAGACGCCATTGGTCAAGGCAGCGTTCTTCAATCCATTGCCCAGCGACTGGGAATGCGTGAGCTTACTGTGAACCGACTGCCGACCGCCCGAGTTGCTGGAATCCATAGACAGGTTGGAGGTGCTACTCGAGGCGGACATCAGCGAGGCATGATGCCCATCGCGGTCAAGCGAGTTGTGCCTGGAGCTGTTGCTGCTGTTCAGCTCACAGTAGAACTGAGAGCCCGCCCCGCTGCTCGAATTGGAGTGTATAGAGTCAGTCTTGCGATGACCATGCCCCCCGCTCCCCATTATCGAGGCCGTCGATGAGGCTGTCGTGTTCGTTAACGAGGTGTTTGTGCTTGCCACCGATTTCCTTGGCGCCGGCGGCGGCGGCTCCAACTGGCAGCTGAGTGTAAACGCCTGTCGCTCATCCAGCAGTGGCATCGATCCGAACCAATGATCGAAGAGTGCATCTTCATGCAGATTGTACGTGTTTGCAGCTCCTTGGAGCAGTTTGATCTGCGCCAGCACCTCAAACTCCTTGCGCTTCTTGTCGAAGTTGATGAGCTTGTCTTCCGTAAGGTAATCCGGATTCGCCGTGTGTATCATTGTCAGATCGGTCAGAAATGTGCCCAGATATGGTATGGTTCCATGCGAAGTCTGTGTGCCCAAGTTCTGTATCAACTTCTGCAGATGACGGTCCGTTTGATCGCCAGCCGGATCCGGATTCTTGGCAGTTCCCTCGCGCTTCAGCACCTCACGCAGTGTCCACGCATTGTTGTCCTCGGAACAGATGCGAGCGAGCTCCGTAAAGATCTCCATCTGAAAAAGGCAGACATTAATATGTTATTATTATAGTTCTTGTAAACTTAATTGAATTATAATATTGATTAATAATTAAGAGTTTGTAACTATCTATCAGGTGTGTTCTACAAATCTCAGGAGATTTCATGACAACTGCTTTTAAAACAAACTTACAAAATGTCGGTATTCCTAAAGTATCAGAGATCTCAGTTTTCTAACATTCTGAAACACATAAACAGGTTGACATAAATGCATTTCAGAATGTTCAGGAGAAGGCATCTTCGACTTTACAAAGCGTACATATACTTGATCTATAATCACGCCTATGTCCGATATAATATATACCTGATCTTTGTCATAACTTTGCTTTACTACGCTTCTTATCTAATTCAACCTTTTAACGTGATCTGATAGTAAGCACTCACACTATACATATGTCAACAGTGAGACGAACACAATTTTTAGCATAGGTCATGCGTGGTATGGAAATCGCCTTTTGGGCCCCAATGATTTAAGGTATCTCAGAGCTTGCGAATTAACAGCATTGAATCATAGACTTATTGTAAGACCATTTGTAAGATCATTTGTAACTAGAATAGGAATACGGCTTTCAGTTTTTGTTTAAATAACACCCAAAATGTATGTAAATATTCTAATATCAATAAATAAGTTGGAACTTTGCAAAAAAAACTATCAATTCTAATGCGCATCAATCAATTTAATCAATTATCATTTGACAATCGTTTTTCACTATAAAGTCAAGTTACAAGTACTTTGTCAGTCTTATTAAATAACATCGAAAAATTCTAATTATTTTTATAATCCTTTTCATACATTACACTTTTTTTAAACAAGTTACAATCCCTGACTTTATTCAATGTAAACGATGGTTCCCCAAATTTCCTTATAAACTTACGCGCTCTTTTGGCAAAAACTCCCAGACCTTAGAAAGTCTGTATATGGAATTGGAGTTCAATCCTGAGATGATGGCCTTCAGGGAACTGAAGTTCTTGAGCATACGCAGCTCCTGGGCAATATCAATCCAGCGTGATATGTTCAAGGCGCGTTCCTGGAAGTGGGATAACATGTAAGAGCAGTAAACACTTGTTACTTTGTGGGATAACTCACCTGTGGCTTGAGGCGATCGATGAGTATGCTGGACACCACACGAAACAGCACCGCGTTGAATTGATTGATGGTAGCGACGACTGTCTCAGAGCCACCGCTGTCCCTTCGTGCCCACGTGTGTCCGAGGCATTGATGTGGGATTAGTCGCTTGAAGAGATCCGTGTCCATGCGAGTAAGCTGCTCGGCAAAGTGACGCACGGGCACGTGGGGAAAGCGGAAGGCCTGCATGAAGTGCGTGGGACCGCGATAGATGGGCGCCAGGTACAATCCGCTGAACTGATCACTCAGGTCGTAGGTTGAACCACACGGTGTATGCATCATAAACTGCTGGCCGCCTTGGGGCGATAGCCAGGTGAGGGGAGAGCTCTCCACATTATTCGAAGCACCTCCGCCATAGACCTGCTGCCTTAGCAGACGTTCCAGGCGATTCAACACTTTGATGTGCAGATCGGAGCGTTTCAGACGCTTCGTGGCAAAGGCCAGAATCTGTTGCAGATTGTCCTCATGCCAATCCTCGGGAAATCCGTCCAGCCACACATGCAACGCCGAGACTAGAGTTTTCTTGTGCTGCTCGTGTATTAAAGCCGGTGAATCGTAACTCTGATCCTCTGCCGTGCCATTCTGCTGCGCCAGCTCCAGTTCCTCAGCATGCTTTTCATGCAGCGCATCGTAGCGCTGTGTCAACAGACTGAGCACCTGTTTGGGGGTCGAGAAGGTGCGATATGTGGACAGGAACACATTGATGAACGTCGACTCCAATTCGCCGTCGTCTGTGGCCAGTGCCTCCACCAGGCGCGCCAATGTTGCTGCCTTTACAAATCGCACTCGCACCGTCTCCCATTCCAGATGTGAAATTTCATCATCCGAGTCCTGCTGCAATGTGGATAAGAAAGAAAAGTTATCGTTGGCCAGTCCAAAGTTTTTATACCCTTGCAGAGCCCTGTATAATATTTACAACTGATCGTACCTCTCGCAGCTAAAACCCATTGCATAATCTGTGATATTAGTCAAGATATCTGAAGAAACAAATAAGTTATTATTATGGATATGAATATGATATCCAGCTATATGATATAGTAGTCCAATACTAACCAAATTTAATCAGAATGTTAAAGACAATATCAAATGCCTAATCTGTAAAATTGGTTAAGCTATCTGAAGAAACAACAACGATGTTCTTACTAAGCCCTTATAATTGTTGGATTACTGATATGACAACTATACTATAATAGTATAATAGACCAATTAACTCCAAATTTAGTCAGGATATATAAAACAATACCATATGCATTATGTGTGAGATTCGTTAAGATATCCCAGAAAACATATAAGTTTCTCTTACTAAATGTTGATTTTCGATCAATCGTTCCTATGGTAGCTACATGTGTAATAATCAGAATGTAGAAGACAACACAAAATGCATTATCTGTGATATGGATTGAATTATCTCGCTCGTTCCTATGAAAACTATATACTTATCCGTTCCTCCCGTTTCTGAAACAAAAAGACGAACTTGTACCAAGTTTTATCAAGATAGCTTCAAAAATTAGAGACTTAGAAACAGACGGACAGTCAGATAGCTTTTATATCGACTCAGCTCTTCTTTCTACTTTATTATATCTGCCATGCGTTACTTCTTTCATAACTAAATTATAATACCCTCTGCAAGTGTATATAAGTAATAAAGTGCAAAAGTGCAAGGCAATTGCCAAGGCTATCAAGGTAAGTAATTGCTTTTCGGGTTATTCGGACGATTCGCTGATAACTTACATTGCTGGCCGTGGGCGTGGGTCGATGATAGCGCACCTTCTTCAGATAGACGGTGAAAATTGCATTCTTCTCGTGTTCCTCGCCCCAGAGGCGCCACGTGGGCTATTTAGGAAAAGCAATCAAAATGTCAAATTAGTAAAGTGCTGAGTGCCGCATTTATTGATTGAAATGTACATATATATTCTTATATCTATAAGTAGTATGTATATGTGTGTGTGTGTGTGTGTATCGAAGCAAATTCAATTCATTGCCACAATTAATCATTCATCTAATTTTAGCACTATTTCCGTCTATTTTTAATTCATTATTTCTTTTAATACGAACGCGCAAATTTAAAATATTTTCAATATAAACATAATGTCTGGAAAGAACGAAAATAAATTCCTCATTGGACTTGGAAAAGTTTTGTATTTATTTTCCGAACTTGTTGTGATGGAAACTGGCCGACATTTCCATATACCATTTTCCGTTTCCCGTCCAATTCGACATTGTTTTGGCAATTTTCGGCTAAAACACATTTGTTACAGTTTCTAGTTGGAATTTTAATTGCTTAATAAATATCTAACTTATTCGCCAATGTGACTAAGGAACAAAAGATTACAAGCGAGACTCGTAATGAAAAACATAAACATAAATGTTTATCGTCTTGTAAATTCACATTGTATTTCATCCTTTTTATATACATATATTCTTAAAGGAATGTTTATCATTTTTCAAAGGGAAAGTTCTCTTTACTCAAGACAATTTCCTTTTTATTACATAATAGATTAATGAATAAATTTCACTCTTCTATATTCTATGCAATTTAAATTTAAATCATTTTGACAATTATATCAATTTTGATTATTTAACTATTGTACTTCATATAAGAAGAATGATACATATAAAACGATTTCTGACTACTTTCAAGTCACAATGAAAAACAATGAGTAACACAGAATCAGTCCAGAAATTACCAAAAAGTGTCACTAACTTTCATTCCCAAATAGACTAAAAATGGTCATTGGTCAAAAGGGTCGTAACACTAAATACTAAGTGTAATTAATATCTTCTTTTTCTTTTAAATAACTCATTTGTTAGCTGGATCAAGTTAGCTGTATAACTGACAATTTAACTATTTCTTGTTTATGGTATGTAATTAAAACATAATGTAGAAAATAAATATAATGAAATTGTTTTGTTAAAGTTTAAATATTTGGTATCAAATCTGCGTTTTAATTTTGACTGTATCTCCAGCCGTTTGAAAGTCAAACACATTGAAAAATTTTGTGTCAAATAAGCTGAGAGCGACTGAATATGTGTAGGAATGACAAATTATAATGCCTTTTTTCCTAACAAGTTTTATTTAATGTTTAATAATTTAACCCACTTCTCTTGGGTTGACCAAAATATATACTTTACAATTTAGTTAATCTTTTTACTTGTGCAACTTGCTGCTCTCAGCGTCGACTGATTCTCATTGTGAGTCGCTAATCGTCTTGTTTCTTAAGAACTCGAAACAAATATAATGTTAATGAAAATAGGAGAGTAACTCAAAATTAGCTCAGGTGATGAATAGGCGATGCTGACGCGATAAGAAAAAGGTATGCATTATTTATACTCTACTCATAATCCTACATATATATAATTATACACTCTTCGCCTAGTTGTCATTTTATATCCCAAATTCTACATAAGTCTGACATTTTCTATGTGTTTTGTGTATACGAAATCGGAAGTTTCGCCTGTGTGTATAAACAATACTATATTCAAATGTTTTACCTTAAGCTAAAATATAATTTATGAATACATGTACTAATACAAAGGTTCTTCCTTTTCAATATTCCTGCTTTCGGATATTTCCGCAATTCAAACATTATTAGCATGAATATAGTCAGAGTCTTACATACATATCTGTCGGGTTTGCAATGCCAGTCCATCAATTACATGGTCAATAAATTGACATAAATATTTATGAGTCTTACTCATCGCACTTCGTACACGAATGTAAGTAGCACAGAAATAGTTTAAATATTTGCACCTAATCAACAACAGCATACAAATTCTAATTGGAAAACATGCAACAAACAGTTTAGTAAATTCCTTTGTTTATATGTAAAACTATGTAAATTAAGCACACACATATGCATACATATTTGTATGTGTTTATATACATATATGTATTCTTAAAAAAAAAAATAAAGCGAATAAAAATAATGAATTTAGTGGAAACGTGCAATGTCGAAGCGTGAAAAGGCATTCAACGCAAAGTGAATGAATAAGCATGAAGAAAACTGAATAAATGAACAACAAAATCGAAATCACGCAATCTACAACCGAGTGTGTGAATGTGTGTGTGAGTGTGTAATGCCACAGTCAAATTAAAAGGTTGTCCCCTCATAAATACGCATATAAAGAGATTTGCCAGGGAGCGCTGACAACGCTATTTACTGACCCTTAGAAGACCCCAAGCATGCAAAACATAAACATGGGATGCTACTATGTATCGTACATATATATTTACAGTCATGGACAGAAGTATTGGCAATGGAAGTAGTGTCAAATATAAAGTTAAAAACTTTGGGCAACAAACTTATAAATTTAATACTTCATATTTGTATATAATTTAGCCAACATATTTAGCATATATAAAGTGCACCTTTTGAGTGTCATCAATTTGTTAAAATTAATAGAGAACAAGCCGAAAAATCGAGGCGGGAGAGATAGTAGGGGTGGGAGCGATAGTTGGGAACGATATGCTACAGTCGAAGCCGACTTTGAGAGACCCTTTGCTTATTCTTTAAAAATCTCGACTATTCATCGTTTTCGACTTACGGGGACGGAAGGGGACGTGGAAAAATTTTAACATAAACTGGTTGGGTGTCTCTAGCTCTTATAGTTTCTGAGATCTAGGCGCTCATACAGACGGACGGACAGACGGACTTACTGACATAGCTATATCGACTCAGCTGTTAATGCTTGTTCAAAATATATGTATATACCTCATGGGATCTGCCAGATTTCCTTATATTTTACTTTTATTTTTAATCTCTTTACACATTTTCAAAGTAAAGGGCATAAAAAACTTAATCATTTTCATAGGGACAAAAGTACAGGCAACGAAAAACATAACGTAATAAATCAAATAAATACTAAATCTTAATATTTTGAGGGTATTTCGATACCATTTTATTAATATTACTTGTACACTTGCATTCTCACAAAACATCGCGATCAGTTCAAAAGCAATAATAAAATACCAAATCCATGTTGACCGTTGCCAATGAATTTGTCCCTGTGAAATTACGACTTCTTTTAATTAAAAATATATTAATAGCAATAATTTGATTAGTTGTGGATAAAGCTATCAATTAAACAGAGAAAAATATAAATAATTTTTATTATTGACTAAATAACTACGTGACTAAAGCGGTATTAAAGCAAGAGATCATCTAATTGACAATACTTCTGTCCATGACTGTGCACACACTCGGTATATATGTACATACATACTTATAAAGATCGGTACAAAACTTACACAGATCGCTGGACAATTGGACAACGGACTTACACGAATTTCTTGTTCGACCAATTAATTGCCCGCATGCGCTTTAATTACACGTACAAATTCAAAAAAAAAAATACAACAAAACAACGAAACAAAATGTTTAAATGTTTAGTTTACTTTTCTGTTGGCTGGACCGTGTCTGAGGTCTGGCCCCATTTCGTAAAGTTTCGTGGACTGTTTGAGTATTTCGTAAAAATACAACAGAAAACATTTGGGCGTTAAGTGGTCGGCGCAAATTGTTTTATGTTTCTTTCAATACCCTCACAAATTGCAAAGTGTATACGAATTACATGTCGCAATCTCAAAAGCTAGACAGTACATATGAATTAAAGATCAGAGCGCTAATTTTTGTTAATACATACACAAGATTCAGACTGTTTCTACGCGACATTTAATAACAGGAAGTACTTATTAGTCGAAATATTGCTTAAGATAATTAAATAAAAATTACAGGGTAGTTTTCTCTGCAACAAACAATTTTTATCAGTTTGTGTAATTGTGCATAAATTTGATTAAGATAGGTGTAAACAGCAGAAAGTTATTAAAAATGCCCTCGCTAAGTTCTTCGAAATTAGCAAGATGTCGAAATAGGTAGTATTGTATTAGAGTTCATTCACAGTTACTTTCTTTAATGGATGAAGATGGTTGAAAATTAAATGAAAATAGCTAAATCAAACGAAAATACATTGGAAAACAAACAACAGCTGCAAAAACATCGTCGCTTGGTTGCTTCCCGCAAAATACATAAAACTACACGAATTCAAAATAAAAGCAGCGAAAACAAATTGCAATTGTTTTTATATACTAATTGCTGCGTACTTAGCCTCTAATTGTGCGCTGTTTTCTTCGAATGGTTGATCTACGCATACATATGTATATACATATGTGTACATATGATTACTTCTTCCCAAATAAATAAATTCATCTGTCTGTATCTGTATGCACATATAGAATGTGAAGGCAACTTTTAATCAATTCACGGCAAAAGATCAGCTAAGTTTGCTTGACTTTTTTCAGCGGCTGCCAAAAAAAAATGTTCTGCTTCTGGCGTTGGGTGTATTATTCTGTATTTTGTATATGTTTGTGTGTGTATGTATTTATTTAATTTATTTGTTATTTATTTGGTATTTTGTATGTTTTTTTTGTTGTTGCTTAAATGTTTCTGCCGGCTGTGGAGCTCGTATGTACATATTTGCTTCATTTATTGTGTTGTTTAATTAATGACGCACCATGGCAGCTTATGTCAGTTTCATTTGTGTCAAAAATACGCAATGTTTATGAAAAATACAAATTGATAATAGTTAAACTATCTAACACTATTGAAGTTTAATAATTGAGAGAAAGTCTAAAGGTATTCTTTCAAAAACAACGGCCGTACCTACAGATGCTTATCAGCACTAAGTTATCAAGTTGCAGGCAGAGTATCGACATGTGCGCACTATATCGATAAATGCAGCATCGATTGATAGGCTTAGAGCGCGAGCACATGACAAGCTTGGAACTCAAAAGAACGAGCGAGAAAAACAGCTGAATGAACGAACTAGTTGACCAGTCCGAAGTTTAGTTCATTCGTTCAGTTCGGTGAGTCGCTCAATTGGACTTATTGCATACGATTCGATACAATTCTAGCGGGCAAAAATAAAATCAATTAATTGATGCAAATAAAATAAACAATTTCAACAAACATGAAGCGCAATAAGCGACGTCGCCGTCAGTCGACGACTGACACAGCTGCGCCCAAAGAAAAAAAAAGGTAAGCAGAAAATCAACAAATATTAATCGCAAGTCAAATTGCAAACTACGAATAGGAAAGACAGATATATATGTATGTACACACATATGTACATATATATGATATGTAGGTGTGTATAAATTGAGTCCGATTGCATGCATTCATTTCCCATTCCCCATTTACCTTGGTGTAGGTATAGTTCTTGGCATGCAAATCTTTCGTCTTCTTCGACAAATTGCGCAGCGTGGCGCCCGTGCAAGCGCACAAATACTTGAGGCTGGCGACCACTTTGCGCTCCGCGTTTATCACCGCAGACGTTGCATCCAAGTCATCATAGGAATGATATGAGCTATTACGACGCTGTTTGCTCGCCGAGGATGTGGAGCGTGAACGACGCTGCTGCTGCTGTCGACACAGGGTAGATGTAGGCGTGGATGTGGGCGTGGATGATTTCTTTTGACGCGGACACGTATGGTGATGATACTGTTTCTGCTGCGGCGATGACTTTGCCTTGGCCCAATGCTGCTGATGGTGGGCGCAGGGCGTGGTGCTGTTGTTGTTGACATGTCGCCAGGCGCAGCTAAAATCCGTATTGTCCACCGGTGGCATCAGCGCCCGATTATGCCCGGCCAAATCCTGCAACTGATAGGCACAAGTATGGCTCTTGATAAGCGTGGGCTGCTGTCGTTGTTGTTGTTGTTGTGGCTGCTGCTGTTGCTGATAATGATGATGCTGATGATTGTGCTGGCAATTACAGTTCGCTTGGCTTGTGAAATTCTGTAAGTTGTTGATAGTGACAAGTTTGCTAAGTCAATGTTCGGGTTGAGGGAACTGGAAACTAGAGCTGCAAAACTATCGATCGTTATCCCATTCTATATATGTCTAAAAGTAAATACTCAATAGTATCGTTCAAATGAAACTCTAATTCAGTGTTGCCAACTCAGTTAAAAGAAAATACTCAATTGTATCTCTTAAATCAAACTTCGATACAGTGTTGCCAATTCAGCTATTTTCCCGCCAGTTGTTGAGTTTTACGAATGACAACATTTGCACATTTTCACACATTTTATAAAATGTGCAAATATAATACATTATAAGGACAAATCATGATCAAAAAAACCTTCCTCTTGGAAATTGGTTCAGTTTTCTCAATGTTATGATAGTCGAAGATATAAACGGGGACTGTTTCCTCCAGATCCAGAATGTAAAATATATGTATGCTTTATAGCATCAGAGTTGACTCCTTATGATTTTTACATATATTTGCAATGAGCCATTATAAACTTTTAAATAAGGATAGAGTATAAAATCAATCCAACAGCTAAAATATCTTTTTATCTGGCTCTACTGAACATTTTCTAGCCTTTTCAAGCTATTTTTAAATCCTGATATAGCTTTCTTAGAACATAAAAAGGTGGTATCACTGGTCTTATTCAGATTAATTACAATTATAATTTTTTAACTTAAAAACTAAATATATCGAATAATAAAAATTCTCTTCACTATCGAAGAATAAGTAAAAATTCTATATCTCGATTGTTTTGCAGCTCTACTGGGAACGGAGACCCAAAAACTGATGTCGCGTTTTGTACTTGATCTTGGTTCATTGATTGGCATTGGACATATGGACTAACCGTGAAGCGAGTTCATTCACATGCTTGAGTTCATCACACACTTGAGAGTCAAATCGAGTTGAGGCTGCAACAATGCCTAGGGCTTGTGCCCGTCCCTGACCTTGGCTACAATTTGAGTTAGAGGCGCGCACACACACACATCGTCATCGTCTCTTTATGATCGGCAACAAATAGACAACTACAATCGGTTTTGACAACAACTCAAGTGGCGTCTCGAGACGCTACTCACTCACCACCTTCCATATTTGGATAAATGCTTTCGCTTCCCCAATTGCAATTAGAGGCAGCAGCAATTTTATGTGGCTAACCGCTTCGCAGCGCCTTTGTTAAACAATTTTACATTGTGTTATTAGGCACACCAGCCCCTGGCACCGCCTCTCCTCATTTATAAACAACATAAGGTATTGGCCCCAAACGTGCATCGCAACTTTTCCAGGAAGTTGTTATTTTTGTGGCGTATTTTGTTGTTTCACGCCCATTCAAATCAATACCCTGGCGAAAGGAGACTGGAAAGTTGTTTAAGGCACCTATAACAAGACTACATATGACAAGACTAAATCACTTGAGTAAAACGACATATAAAGTATGTTTAAATAGTTAAATGTAATATTTAAAATACTCGTAAGTAATTTAATAAGTTTACGTTAATTTAAGATTTATATTCTTATAGAAACTAGTTAATATAAGAATAAACTATATTACTTAAGAAAAACTTTATAAAAATCAATTTAAAAAAGTAAAATGTACTTTTCAAGCTACTTGTAAATAATTTAACAAGTGAACGTTAATTTAAGACTCATAATCCTATGGAAACTAGTCATTAAGGGATAAGAGTATATCAATTGAGAAAAACAATATAAAAAGGCATTCTACAATAGTAAACTTAACGTTAAATTAAGTTTTATATTCCTATAGAAACGAATCACTATAAGAAAAGACTATATCACTTAAGAAAAACTGATAAAAATCAATCTAAAATAGCGAAATGTACTTTTGAAGCTACTCTTAAATAATTTAACTAGTTAAGGTTAATTAAAGACTCACAATCCTATCGAAACTAGTCATTAAAGGATAAGAGAATGTCACTTGAGAAGAACAATATAAAAAGCATTCAAAAATAGTAAACTTAACGTTAAATTAAGTTTTTTATTCCTATAGAAACTAGTCACTATAAAAAAAAAAATATCACTTAAAAAAAACTATACAAAATCAATCTAAAATAGTAAAATGTACTTTCGAATCTCCTCGTAACTATTTTACCAAGTTAACGTTAATTTAAGACTAATCATTATAAAATAAGAGTATATCACTTGAGCAAAACAATATATAAAACCATCTTAAATAGTGAATTGTAATTTAAGATTTATATTCCTATAGAAACTAGTCACTATTTGAGAGTATAAAGACTTCGACCTGCTAAAAATATGCAACTCTGCAATTTCCATTCATGTTTGCTATTTTTGTAGCATCAATGCCGGAAAATGCGTTGCGTTTTCCTAGTTTTCGCACCAGTTTATGGCATGTTGCTTGTTGCCTTGAAGCACACATACAATTTAACGTTGATATTGTGTTTTGTTATTGCGACTACTGTGGTGGCTGACTGCCACGGACCAGCCCATTATATGTCGAATTTAGCCATAAATTTAGGCCAACAATTTCCAGTGGGCTCAATTTGGAAGCAAGCCACACTCCACACAAAATTATATACCTATGCTTGTATATGTAACTTGTTTTCTTAATGGCCTCTCTTTCGCTTGAAAATGTCATACGACTGGTCAGTTATCTGAGTAAACAGATCAGCAGGTCAGAGCCCAAACCGTTCGTGTTGAGGGGGAGGAGGGTCGTGTACTATAGACGGCAAATATCCATGGAAACAGCTTCAATATGAAACGTGCTCCATTTGACGGCACAACAACAAATTGTTAGTGTAACACAAATGCATCAAGAATAAATGCTGAAATCGCTGGAATAATGCTTTCGACTGCCTCACAGAATCCCAAAATAAACGCATTAAGCTAACCACACACAGTTTCACAGTCATAATAAAATTAAATCGCGCACAATAAAATATAAAAAATTGCCAGTTAATCAGACACGTTCCGGCATGTGCTGTGGCATGACAAAAAAGCTCCCCATGGACGCAAGGGTTGAACTGAAGCAATTGGAAAACGAGTGGCACCCTTAACATTTTAAAGGCAGCGAAAAGGGAGTCCGAAATTAGAGCATTTATGTAACTAGATACTTTGAAAGCCATTTCTTGAAATAATGGATTGGAAGAATATTTTAAGAAATTTTATAATTTTTATTGAATTTTAGCTACGTTTTTAAACAGTACAATTATAATAATAAAATATTTATCTATAAAAATGAAATGCAACTTGAAAAAACAATTGAGAAAACAAAAATATAATGTATACAATTGATACAAGACTACTTTTAAAGCTTCGGCCTCAGGGGATTTTGAATCCTCCTCTATGGTTTGAAACACAGATCCGAACCTTCTCATAAAGTGTTCAGGCTTGCAGCCTTGGTTCAAACAATTAATTGCTATAGATGTTTAAAGAGTATATTCTAAGAATATGACATAAAAAGTACTAAACTAAACAGTAGAATGCATTGGGGTTTAGAGGACACCGAGAAACAGAGCATGCCACAAACAGACAGTAGACAAACAATACTGTCAGAAAATCTTCAAGTTGCTGTTCCAGGAAATTGTGTCGTCCCCATTATGACAGAACACTAAGCACATTGCCTGCATATCATCATCATAGAACATAACCACACCGAGTCCTTTTCCAAAGTTATCAACCTACATTTAGGTCAAATCTATATACCTAATACACACTCGAGCAGTTGTTGTTTTCAATTAAGTCATAATTAAGTAATATACTCATAGTTATGTACCAATTGCTAACTGAACTTTACTATTCCTTTGATTCTACTTATGTGTAATATGCGACACATCTATACAAAGTCGGATTGACCTTATCTATATATTAATATACGAATAAGTATAGCCCAGACCTAGATCTACTTCCATAGTTCGATATACTACATATATAGTATGTAGATGTATGTAAATACTCGTATATCAGACATGACTTGCCCCCCAATCAATATGCACATACATTGCACTCTGCGGAAAGACTCACTCGGGTTTATTATTACTCGCACTCTACTACATACATAGTAATAATGCAAATTGAGTATCCGTTGGAACACCTCTCGATTCAACTGACCGAGACTCGAGTCAACTCGCCGGCGTCATTTGCATTCGGAACAAAAAACAATTATATCGAGGGAAAAAGCACAAAGTTTCAATTTACGAGCTGGCGAAATGAATCACCAGAAAAATTGCCAAATAATATTTGTGTGCGGGGAATAATCACAAGTGTTTAAATACATATACTAGTATGTTGGCTACAATTATATAATTTTCCAAGCCAATTGTCAAATGTTCTTAAAGTATTTTTTACTTAATTTTTTTTGCAGTAATTATAATGAAATAAACTTGAATTGCGTCAAATTGCTCAAGATGATGATGATGACGATGATGACGCGTCTTTTCACATGAACTTCTCGGCTATATATAGATCTGTGGGATTTGACCTTTGTGCGGCTGTATGGCAAATGGCTAAAGCTATTGAATGCCGTGCTGTGTGGGCAGCTGATGCGGCTTAATTGACATGGCTACGACGCAAATGCAAAAGATGTTGCAGAAATAGCACCACCAGCAGCAACACCACCTCCAACAGTAACAACATCAAAGTGAACAATCGATGGGGAGGTTGTTGGATCGCTGTCTCTATTTATAACGACACGAAAGACACCAAAAGCCCTGCCACGAATTGGCTGGCTCTTGCATTGATAAACAGCGAACAAACAATGCAAAAGCGCAAAACAAAATTGAAAACTATAGAAGAGAAATACAAAATAAGTATGTATAACTAAAACGTTGCACTCATGTCTCATGTTTGACTGACTGACTAAATGAGTGTACAACAACATCCCGTGTCCATTTGTTTCGTCAGTTACAACTGACTGCATCCAAAGCAATCTCTCTCTCTCTCTCTGTCACTCACCTCTCTCTCTATTGCCATCTCTATCTGGTGGAGACTATTATCAAACCACATCCGCTGTGCAGCAGAAATGATATATATGTAGTATAAAGCAGACAGAAGCAGCAAACAAACAGCGGATATAAAAATATCAACTTGAATTAGAGCTTGAGGCAATGAGCATAACAAGAAATGAAAGCAAAAACTTTTGTTGTAAATTACATACACACAGAAAGATACATATACAAATGTAGAATATGTATATTTTGGGTATGTGTATTGGTATGTTTATATTCGTAAATTATTTTTATGCATTCTTTGTTGGCGTAGCTCAATGAATGAAGGGGCTTGAGAAACCTATTAACATATTATGTACAGATACGACTCTATAGTACGAGTAAGTGCCTGAGATTTGGATGATAAATTGGTTGGGAATTTTACAAGTGATGAATGAAAGTGAAGCAATAGACTTATATACATTCATTGAGCGTATGAGATCTCTGTTAGGTACTCGAAATTAGAAAGAGATTCCATATATATATATATATTTAAAGCAACTATTAAAGATACTCTGAATCCATAAGCTCGTAACTTGCATTTATAAATTTAAAATTAATTTTAAATATATTATTTTCGATCACAAAAGTTGTAATACAATTATATATTGCTAAGAAACGTTAAATGGATGTTTTGACCTTGTTATCGCCAGGTTACCACATTGTCTTCATTTGGGCAGCTTGAAAATCTTCTCAAGTGTAAATACTTAACATTGATTACCAGTGAAAAGCTTACAAGGCGTTCCCCCCCCCTGCCTACTCGCAAATTTTCCATGCCAGTGACTTTGTCTATAGTTTCATGTGCTTACACATAATTCTTGTTGACATTTTCCATGAATCGTTGAGACACGCACAAAAACAAAGAAAAAGAAACTTCTATGTACTGGTAAATATGTATGTACAAATGTATAGGCCATAAATAGCCTGTCCAAATGCTATCAAAATCAAGTACAAAACACGACGATTCCAGTTGGTATGTATGGGTTAATGGTTATGGGAAAAATTCACAAAAAAGTGCGCATAAAATTGGCGTAGGCTCGAAATGAGTTGAGTTGTTATTGTTGGCATTTTTGTGGTGGGTTGGGTTCCCCATACAATAACAAGCACAACGTCACCTACGAGTATTTGCAGTGTATGTATGTAGTATATACTAAATATGTCTGTGGTTTTCATTTTTGCTTTGTTCGATACTCTTGCAGTAGTTTAAATATTGTGAAACACTGGAAATAGTTTTGCATAACTTCTGATAAAATTCTATACATATTTTTGTGTGTTAAACAAATGTATAAAGATTTGACAACCGAACAAAATGTCTGAAATATCATTTTCGGACAGATTTTCGGAGTCATAAATATAAAAAATTATTAATTAAGTATTTGTATTTTGTGCCATTTATTAGCTTTAATCAATTTAATAACAAACTTAGTACTTGATACTTTTGTAAGAACAGTGTCTAATAATGCCTTTTGTTTTCAATTTGATGAAACACTTAATACTTAATTTAAATCTTTAAGTTTTAATCTTTAATTTTAATCGGATACATATTTTGAAAGCATTGATTGCTTCGTTTTAGGAACACTGAAAATTGCTTTTGGGTTGCTAAAAATTTCTGGAACATGACTGATAATTTTCTTTAAAATCTAACTGCAAGAGTATCAAAACTTCGACTTGGTAGGATTTTTACTTCTTGCCTTTCGCACACTTTTTATGCGCGCGCCTTTTGTGTGGGTCTCAGCAGACGGTTGGGTTTTATTCGTAGCTTTACCATTTGAGATTGACTTTTTTCCTTGGGAAAATGCCGTAGAGATGTTTGTAATTTACACGCTGTCCAATTGTTTTGCTTTTTGCTATGTTTACTTTACAAATGCAGTTCAATGGAGTCGATAGAATGAATGTAAAAAGCAAAATCAATAAATTCGCTGCTCCTTTTATGTTATTTTGTATGCTGAAGCGAGATTGATGCGCATGTAGAGGTAAGAGTACAATGCGATAAGAGAAGCTTTGCTTTATGCTTTGACTTTGGTTTTGTTTTGGGCAGTTGTTCTGGTTCTTGTTCGTGGCTACGCACCGAAACGGACTGCAGTAGCAGCGCCAGCTTCTCTGCCTGGACTCTGACGCTGTCTCTGATGACGGATGCGTCAGTCAGTCAGACAGTCAGCTGTGGGCAGGGGTTAGACTGGGCTGGCACTCGTGCAACCCTCGTTTTGCGTAGGGTTGGGGTTCGGTTACGAGTTCGGTTTGGGTTCGTTGCACTACGTTCAATTTGCAGGCACTGTGCGCGTCCTTCTTGTCTGCGATTTCGTCTTTCTTCGACTATTTCTTTTAGGTATTGCACTTTATCACCGCGTGGCGTCTGCTCTGTAAACTCTTGATTTATTTATTTGTTTCCACGTTCTTAACATACACAAAAAAAACAAGCAAGAAGGCCACAGATTTTGTATGCATTTTACGCGATGTTTCTCTTGTTTCACAGCAGGAAAGATAATTATGAAAACAATGTACAAAATTTCACGTTTCAGGGGGGTTTTCTGAGTTTCGTATCACACACGGAACATTACACTGGGAAAAAGTTCTCTGGCGATACCGAGACAGTGACGGGACAACCGCCGCCAACAACTGTCGAAAACGCACTCAACGGGCAGGTCGACCCGAGATCCGTGACAGCCCCAACATCGCCATAAGCAGCACTCGGCTTTTGTTCTCGTTCTCTCTCTCTCGCTCAGAACAGCACGAACGAGGGTTGGTCGAGCGACCTCTGCCTACGCGTCGGCGTATGCACAGTATCTGCCTCCACAATACGCTCTCAGGTAATTTGTTTGGGTAGTGGGAATTTCGCACCCACTCATATTTCCCATTACTCTCTGTTTATGTTTTTGATAAACGGCTCTCGTCTCTTGTGCGTTCTTTTTACAACTTTGTTGCTCCCGCTCTGCGTCACTTATTTACATACACACACTCACACTGAGAGTGAAATTTAAATAGAGTAGACATTCGGCTCTTTAAGCTTTATACAAGTGAGCTTAGAAAAATATCAAATATATTAAATTTCGATTAATTACTTTATGTTTAAAATAAAAGGGGTATGTTTCTTAAATAATCAATAAATATTAACTAGACGTGAAACATAGTCATAAGATACTCATGTTCAGGGTTGTTTTTCCCGACAACCGAAAGAAATGCCGGAGTATCCAACTTTCGGATATATTTTCGGAGTAAATTTATTTCAAATTTCAACAACTGAGTTGCTGGGAATTTGAAGATCATGCCTGATTAAATTTATTGGCTATAACAACATAAATACATAATTTGATTGCTAATTAGAGTTTTCCATTCACAAGCTGACCATCCCAGAAAAGACTTGGCATTTGTTTTCATTATATTCAACAATATTTATGGGCCTCTTAAAATGTCTAGACAGTCCCAGCATTATATATCAACTTTGATTTATGCGATGGGGAAAATTAAATATTTTTCCACGTTCCGTACGGTGTGTGCCAAATACTCTATGATATAATTATGTAAATACGCATAGCTAAAACATTGACCAGTCAAGTTTTGGCCCTGTTTGCTGCCTTTAATATGTACCGACAATAAAAGAGAGAGCCCGTTAAATGCCAATGCAATAAAAAAGAAAAAGAAAAAATCAACAAATATTGATAAATGTTAATTTACGTAAGCGCCAATCAAACGTTTTGTTTTCTTTTGTATTTGTGAGTCAATTGATCAATTAAAGATGCAACGACGAGCAATCAAATGTTGCATGCCACAAAACGCAATTCTGATAAGACGGAAACCGAAAATCGCATGCAAAAGGTCAAAGATTAAAAACAATTCAAAGTTGCAAACTTTATAAACTTCAGCGTGTGAATCCGGACAAAGATTAATAATAAAAAAAATAAAGTTAACAAAGAAAATAACGAAACAATGATAATAAAACCACGGGATCATTGAATATTTATAATGCAAATATTTGTTAAACCGTTTAGCGAACTAAATTTGAATATGAACAAAATAATATAATAAAAGATAGATTTTTATTGAACATTTTACTTGACAATAACCGCCAACCAATTGCCTATTTATAGGCCATGTGAAGTTATTTGTGTTCAATATTAGCCAGACTAATTATCAGCTCATGAAGCTGGAACATTGCCTTTCTAGAGGCTCAAGAAATGTGGTCAGATACAGATACACAGATACACATGACCTTAAAGCAACTTTCGCGTTACTTTCTATGCATTTTCGATATACTTTCTATGTAACTTGGACAAACACACACTCACAGAGAGACATACGTATTTATATAGTTAACTTATGCATAGATAATGACTGTGGTACTCACCAGACTATCGGCCACATTTTGACTCATTATACGAGTACTCGAAGGCGGCCAGCTGCTGCAATTACTTCAATGTGCGTGCTTAGACTTTGGTAAGATGCAATTGCTGTTGTTATTGTTGTTGTTGCTGCTGCTGATGATGATGACTGGTATCTGTTGGATACGCGCATTTTGACTTGAAGCGACTAACGTCTAACGACGACACACAGATAATTTGGTTTCTTCTCTTATATGTATTATGTATTTCTATGATTTGTATTTTTCGTTGTAGTTGTAGTTGTCGTTGAGTTGTGCAACTGGCTGTAAGCGGATGTAAGTATCTGCGGCCAAAACTTGCAATGGGATCGATGCGACGCACCAAATTTCAAGTTTTCTTTTGTAAGCAACTGTAAGAAAGCCAAAAGACAACAACAACACATTGGTAAAAGCAGTGAAAAGCATTTAAACTCGCACAGTAAACGCGTTTTCTATACGCTCAAAGGAAAGTGCGCGACGCGACGCGCGCCGCTCCGCAAATGAAATGGCCAATAAAACTCATACACATTGCTCGCATGCCAAAGACTGGCAAAGACCAAGTCCTATACAGTCCGAACTCCGGCGGCCCCAAAGACCCATGCCATGGATTACAAGCGACTTCCAGCGCCCCACAATAACAACTGAGCGCAGTCGCAGCGATGAGCTGAACGTGACGAGCGGCTGATTTACGATATTAGGCTGGAGAGCTGCCACTGTGCACAGTGGGACCACGCGCAGAGAAAAAGTCGATTTTCGTGATATAGTTCAGAAATTCGACATAGAAATTCGAAAGATGGATTTTATAGTTTTAAATACTAAATTTAGACATGAATTTCATAATAAAAATTAACTCAATTATTATTTCATGACGCATTTTCTTCATTTCAGCCGTGATTTTCTTTATACAAATTGCACTAGATCGATAATATACCATATATTCACTCTATTAATGGACAGTCTTAATGGAGCCGATGCTATTTATACCCTGTGGGGGCTTATTAAGTTTGTTAAAAGTATGTAACAGGCCTATAAAAGTCGGTCAGACCCCATAAAGTATATGTTATTATATGTTCTTGATCAGCATGTCTATATAGCCATATAGCCATATCCGTCGGTCAGTCTGTCCGGCGGTTCGTCCGCATGATCGAAAGGATCTCAGAGATGGTAAGAGCTAGATACTTGAGATTTAGCACACATGATGAATATCTTAGGGTTTATGTGTTAAGAACATTTCATCACGACGGCACGCCCGCTTTTCCCACAAATTTAAAAATAAATAATTATAAGACAATTACATAGGGAGTGAATTTAGGAGGGACCCTGTAGAACCACAGGGTATATTACAGTCGGGGTCCCCACTGTTCGGCTTGTTCTTAATATTGATTGCACTAGATCGATAATTTACCATATATTCACTCTATTAATGAACTGTACTCAGTCTGATTCAATTATACATTCAATTTACATTGCCGTTTCTTCTCAATATTCATATATACGTATTAAATTATTAAATGAATAAAAATACAACTTTTCTTTAGTTTACGCCGTATTTTAAACATTTTATCTATAGAACAGAAATATATAATTTTAAATAAGAAATCTTGTTTTGATAAATCTTTTTAGATAAGTTTTCATTACTATATGTTAGCGTTTTAACAATTTTACAAGTCTCAGTTATACAAGACTTTATTTACATTACATTGGGATCGAAAATTAATGATCAAATCACGGATGTCGCATTTATTATGCAACGCTAGTGACGAAAGCATTCTTTGGTTCACTGAATTACTTTTTCTTTTATGCTTAACAAATTTTCTATTTACATTAAATATTTGTTCTTTTTATTATAATTATGTAATACTTTCTCAAATATACTTCACACAATCATTTTACACTTGAAAGTAGTATAAAAACGATAAATTAAAGCGACATTTACATATATTATGCGATGGATAACTAAGTAAATAATATTATTATACTTTTTTAAATACTTTTCCTAAATATTTGTGTTTATTTTAAGCTAGATGGCCTAAATTGTTTAAGCTTTAAAACAATTTGTAAAATTCATTTCTTCTCTACAAATATATAATACAAATAATTTGTGTTTATTTAATATTTATTTTTATAAATTTATTTAATATCAAACTTTGTTAATATTAAATAGTATAATAAAAAAGAAAACATTTATTTGGTAAATAAAAAGAAGTTGTTACACTTTCCTTTTTTGACCATAACGAATTCCCAATTCGTTCAAGTTCTACAATCATTTAGTTCACCTAATGGTGTTAGAAATTTCCAATCTGATACCACTGTGCAACTGCGATGTCGCGAAGCGTCAACGGCGACAGCGACGCTTGTCACTCGCACAAATGATGAATTTCTTTTTTAGCACTCGTAATCGTATTGCCAGTTTGTTGTGCGTAGTTCCAAGAGATAGCGGGGCTTGTCAAAATGTTTAGCTCAAACTCAAAACGCTTATGAAAGTTTTTTCGCCAATCTTCGCTGGTATTTTGTGCAGTTTTTACAGGTAGTTGCTGTTGTTGCTTCATTGTTGGTATGTGTTCTGAATAGCTCAACGGGGCACATGAAAAAATGCGGAAAATGTTCGTGCAGACAAACACACAAAGCAAAACAAAAGAAGCGAACAGGTAGTGTTTGCTTTTGTACGAATATCGTAAGCGCAGCGTTCACGAGATTGCCAAATGGCAAGAGAGCAAAAAAGAGTTGATGGTCGAACATCAGCTGAGTTTTGTAAGAATGAGTGCGCCTTAACGAATATCGTAATTTTAAGAACGCAGAGCGCAAGCGTAGAAGCAGTTACTAAAGCTTTTTACCTGATTATGACGTATGTAGATAATTATATGCATATATGTTTCTGTGTATATTAATATACATATACAATTTTCAGATTCCGGATCTTTACTAGTCATAATGACTTTACTCTTTGTCTTTCTACCTGTTTTAACTCATTCTGATTACGATATTCAGTAGTACATATGCTCATTAGGGACAATTCTTGTGGTCTAAACAAGCCATCATCAACCTTGATTACCTTGAGAGCTAACTGACCCTCCTTTCACAAACTAACAACTTTGGCATGCAGAAAATCAACGGATTATGTGGAGGAAACACAAACATAAAAGAGGTCTTAATTATGAGTAGTGGCTTCCACTTCATACATACATATGTACATATGTATGTATGTACTTTGCCTGTATGTTTGTCTGTTTCTACGGGCGATCTTTCGTGAAACTGTTGAGCATCAAATTCATTAGCATTTCAAATTAAAACAAAACTTAAAGCTAGCTGCGCTGCCTACGTCGACGTCGCACAGTGGTTCACTCAGTTTCTTTAAATAAATATACATATATTAAGATAAATATTTAGTAATAAATATAATAAATATCGTGATTTCATTGCATTTATCTCGTGTTGACAAAAAGTCTTCAGTTTGATTTTGACGCTAGGGAAACTACCAATTAATTGCTTTTAAAATGAAATGATTTTTGCCACTGTGCGTCGCTGTATCTGCTGCTTCCTCTGCCCGTTCTGTGATCTACAGAGAGCTTTCAACTTGTTGCCTTTTTTTGTTTGTTGCAAATAAAGTGACGCGCGCTTTTTGATCGTTTGCTTTTTTACACCTCCACACGCTGAAGCTGAAGCCCATATACGATAAAAGCACACTCGCACAAACATCTGATGATTCTGCATGCATGTATTTGTGTATCAAAAATACTCTAATTGTTTTCTTTCTGCCACAATGCAATATTTTAAAATGTAAACGCATTTTTCATTGTTTTTATTTTGAACAACACAATTGCACTCACTGGATTTTACGCTCCAGCAGAGCACAGCTTGACGGCTCGCTCTCGCTCTCACGGAGTTCTACAGTTGTAGTTGTGTGCTCTCTTAAAATATTAATGATCTCACTGTTTGTGTTCGTGTGCAGCTCTCAGTTTACGATATCAAATTGCTTTATTAGCCAAAAAAGACAATTCCCCCCCCCCCTCCCCACAAACACCTAAAAAAAAGCAGTTAAATCTTTTATATACGATTCTCTCTCTACTACATAGTTTGTGGAATTTTTACCAGTTATGTTGTTTTTTTTTTGTGATATTCTTTGCTATGATTTGGACTTAACACTCGTTTCGGACGTGTTTTGTTGGCCACATATCGAGATTGGCCAACAAGGCAGCAAACTACACAACACTTTTCTCTACTTGCTGTGATTTTCAGACAGATAAAATATAGTTATGTTTAGGTTTTTTAAATATTTAAATATTCTTCATTTATTTTGATTTTCTTTAATTTAATTAGTATTTTCAGTATTTTTAATTTCTTTTGTTTTACTGATTGTTTCCCAAGTATTTCATAAAGTAGCGACTCGTAGATTTTTATGGTCGTCTCTTAGGAAAAAAAAAACAGAAAACACGTTGCAATTGGCAACTGGTTTACAGCTATGCAGCGACACGCACACACACAACTATGTCTACACACATACACACAGATACAGAACTGCAGGTGTGTAAATGGCAAATATACCATATTTTTATTTTAAGTACAAATTTTCGTACTTTTTTTTCATTTGCAATTAATTTTAATAATATTTTACATTTTGCAGCCACTTTTCGTATACCTTTTACATTTTCATTTTCACTTGTTGTTGTTGCTGTTTGTGCACTTTTCACACACAAACTCGAAACGAAACACAAAATGCCATTAATGATGTGTTGTTTTTGTTGTTGTTGCTGCTGCTGCTGCTGCTGCTGCTACCACTTTTTTTGTTGTTGTCTTGAAAATGTTCGTTACGCTTTGGCAGACATTACGAACCACGCTCCGCACTTTCGCGTCCCGACTCGCAACTCCCGACTGTTGGCTTTTTTCGAGACCGAAACGTAAACGAACCCAAGCGACGGACTCGTGGTAACCCGCACATCGACTATCTTTGGTAACTCGTAGATTGCGACTGAAATCGAACCCACGAACGAACGCAGAACGCAGCGCAAACTGAAGCTGGCGTGGAGAGAGAGTGTGCACCCAGACACCAGATATTACTCTTGGTCAAAGAGAACGAGAGGCTGACGATCACACCGTCGCACTCCGTCTACCTGCCTGCAGTGCTGTCCGAATTTCTAAGGCTAAAATGGCTCATTTTATCAGTTGGATCATATCCTTGCATATGTGTATATTCAATTCTCTCCTATGATATAGTATTCCGATTCTAAAAACAAACAATCCGTCAGTTTGGTTGAGAAAACTTGGGAAACAACAGAGATTTTTCATACTAAAACTAATTTTAAACCGATCGTTGCTATGCACCGATCGAAAGGTATGGTTTCAACTAAGAAAAGTGAAAACCAATGAATTTGGAAACTCCTCTGGATCATGAGATATTTGGGGTTTAGGTGGATGAAGCTAAATTTAAAGAATTCTAGCAGGTAAAGGTGTTAAAAATTGACGCGTCGATTAAAACATCGATCATCTCAATAAAATTACCCATTCAAAAGAAATAAATATCTGCAATTTTTAGACCCCGTTCAAAAATTTATGTTTGTTTGTTTATTTGTATGAAAACAATGACAAAGCTTTCTGAAATTCGGTGGAGTTTTGTATTCGCTATTATAGGCAAATAGATATTTGTTTTATTTAAAGTACAACTTAGGTATTACCTACAGGTAAATTTTTGTGATTTTGCACATTTTGGCAAATATAGAAAAAAAGGCGTTAGCGATTTTAATAAATAAATAGTTGAGTTATTTTTATTTACAAGAAAGAAACTAGACATTTTTGAGCAATGTGCAAAGAGCCAACCTATTCTAATTATTTTAGAATAGTTTATATATTAAATTTTATATATTTCGTCACAAAATTAGATATTAGAAATTGTAGGGATTGAATAGGCTTTCGTCACTAGATTTTTACTTCGTGTAGGGAGCTTTTTATGCTTTGTATACATGCTACCTTGAAGCGATTAAGTAGGATGATAATGATAATACTAAAAAATGTAGCTTTCACAACCAAATAGAGAAATCTGTCTTAAAAATTATAGGTGTAGTGTTTGCCCCGACATTCAAAAGCAAAAGAGGGCGTGAAAAAATTATTTGATTCCCGTCCACTAAATTTAGTGTATCTAGCTCTTAAAGTGTAGATGCTAGACACGTCTGTTGATGATTATATGGTCTACCACGTTTTCTTCTCCCTATTACATACTCCATGCTATATACTCTAAGATTAACGGGTATTGAAGTATGAATACGTCTAAAAGTGTCATAAATTGAAATCATAATTAGAAAATGCTAATTTTAGCTTTAATTAACATAAAATACAAAATACTAGCAACATTTATTTCAACGATCTCATCGAAAAATCTTCATATTTGTGGGATTCGAAATCAATTTTTAATTCATTTGGCCAGTGTTTAATTGAAGCAACCAATTCCACTTCTTGTAAGTTAATTTCTGTATATTTACAGGTACTTTAGAATTATAAAACTATAAATTGTAATATTTATATACATCCTTGTTGCTCTAATTGCAACAATTTCCCCAATTGTCAAACGGATTTAGCCGCAAAACTATCCACGTTTCCTCCATTAAAATATTCCAATGTCTTAATTATACTCCATTTGTCTGCCAATAATTTAAAACAGAGAATGTATTGATTTTCTTAATCGTATTGAAGTTATATGGCAAACAGTAAAATATAGCTAGAAAATAGCTAAAATGGCAGTACTGCCTGGCTACCTGTTGCCATCGATAAACGATGATCATAGTTCTCTTCAGGGAGATAAACATATTTTCTGAGTTCAGATTGCATTAGGATGAACAATTCAATCAATAAATAAAACTAATTAATTAATTAAATGGATTCAATACACAATATTGTAGGAACGACAATATCTTTTTTTTTTGTAATAACCAGAAAGTTCTTATTCAATAAGTCTCTTAAAAAAATAATAATTTTCCTAAAATTTTCTTATTAAATAATTTTACAGCTTGCAATTACAATTACTGCCAGTTGAAACCTAAAAACTACCTAATGCCTTGCAAAGATTCGTTTTCAGCTTCTCGAACGAGGCGATATAACTAGTGAGAAGCTCGAAATTATTGCGGTAGGGCAACATACTGCCATTATCCTCAAAGGACTGCTTGGCACGTTGCAGGCGTTTCTGGATTTCAGGTAGATTGTGCAGCTGGGCAGAAGACAACTCCAGATCGGTAGACACCATGGCGGAGAGCAGTGTTGCAATGTCCAAACTAAGTTGGAACTTGGGGCAAGCATGCGGCACAGCATCGCGGTCAACGAGCATTGTGTGGGATTCGACTTCGTCAGGTTTCGGTGCATTTAGCCTGAATTCCTTCCCCACTCGGCGATTGCCCTGCGCAGACTGTTGATTAAACAAATTAGCATTGTTATTCGAATATTTAATTGTATAAAATAGTATACTCTTGCAGAGGGTGTTGTAATTTAGTCAGGAAATGTTAACGGACATTAATGACAGATCTCATAAAGTATATACATATATATATTCTTGGTCTGTAATAGTCAAGGTCTGTAATTTTTGCTGCAAGAACTGCATATGTAAAAACCATCCGGATCACATAAATGTCATAGGAACGTTCGGTCGCAAATTGAATAAAGGATGCTCTGCAAGGGCATAAAATCTTCGGCGTGCCAAAGATAACATTCCGCATCTGCTCTGCGGACTCAAACTCACCAGCAGTTGGGGCAATTGCTCGGCCACACTAAAGTCGCAGCTTGGCGTCAACACAAACGAGTCTGCCATGTGTTGTGGGTTATATTGATATCCTTGTGGTGTTTTCCGGAAGCCCGGGTGCAGATCTAGCAATTTCAATCGCCTTTTCACTGTCTCCGGCAGCTGGTAGGTGTGTATCTTTGGCAAAACGTGGTTTAGAATAATTGAACTTAGCTCCATTGTCGACAGATCGTGGAATTCGCTGCAGCTGGGCTGGAAATCCGCGAAGACGGCAGCATCCTGAATGAACAGCAATCGGAATGAGGTAGTTGCGTATTCTATTAGTTCCTTGTGCAATACCGAATTCTCATTCGCATCAGTCACGTTCATTTTTGTTCTCCAATTTGTTTGTTGGCAAAAACAAACAAGAAGCAGTCGCGTTCTTTTTATAACAGAACAACAAATGTTAACGTTTGCAGTAATGTTAAGTAACAGCAACACTTTAATGTTATTTCATTAACGTTTGCAGTTTTAAATAATAAGCAGTATTTTCTATGGCAATTTTGTGCGAATTAAGCAAAACTGCCAATAAGTGTATTCGGAAATCGGTCAAGTTTAGTGAAAATTCGAATTTAACCGCCGTGTCCAGATAATTCGATAACAAAACTCTGTTACTCAAGACATTTGATTTATCGAGGTTGCTTTTAATTTGGTATTTTTCGTTCGTGCGTCAGTAAGTATTTTTGTGTCTGCCGGCTACGTTCACACTAGAGCTGGAGAACAATCGATAATGGTTCCATTCGATAGTTTAAGAAAGGCAGTGAGATACTACCGATATTATAAATAAATTCAAAATATTTTATATTTCTTATCGACTATTGATGCTGATCAAGAATATATATACTTTATGGAGACTGTCACGTTTTCTTCTGCCTGTGACATACTTTTTATATGACATACGTTATATGTAAATTTATCGAAGAGTCGCAGGCGACTCGCCAACAAGTTTAATTTGATCGCCCGCGATGTTGCATTCTGATCGCTTTCACACATCTGAAAGTATCGCAAGTGAGCCGCCCAGAAGACTCACAGAAGAGTCTCCTAAATATAACTATAAATATATATACATATATATATATAATTATGTATATTTATTTTAATGTTTTTCATAGGACATTTCTTATATATGATATCTGAATAATATAAAGAGAAAGGTTATTATATATATGTATATACGAAAAGTTATATAGTTCTTAACTTTCATAATGGAAAACAGATTAAACTGTTGAATACTTGGCTACAATTTGTTTTGCGCCATGTTAAATTAACCGCCAATTCATCGCTAATCACGGCTGTAAAAGCGTTTCTTGTGTAAGAAGCCACATCACTTCCACCAAAATGTTAAACATAAGATTTCTGTAATCCGACATATAAATAATCGTAGATAAATAAATATTTTTGATAGATTGATTCACCATTTGGCTTTTCGTAGTCTCGTCCAACAAAAAAACTTCATCAAAATTCTTAAGTTCCGCCATATCTGAGAAGGGTAATTTCGGTAGGAGTGACTTTTGCTCTTCTGAATTTTTGTTCAATCCTTTTTTTAATTCGTGAACTTCGTACTTTAAATTAATTATTTCGAAGATGCAAAATGATTTAATAAATTTGCACTCGTTGCACTTCCCTCTCCGCAAATTTTTTGCACCTTTGGAGTATTAGAATAAATTTATTATTCTAGCTGCCTCCCGCTTGCTTCTGCATTTAAGCTCTTTTTCTCATTTTTCGCGACTCCGTTATTTTAGTTGCTGACAACTTCATTCCCTCGTTTTCGATGTAGCATTTACAATCGCTAAACAATCGCTTGGAAGAGTCAATCTTCTAGCAATCTCCCTCGCGACTTCCAGAAGACTATTCTCGGCGAGAGGCGATTAAACAATCGCTCAATTGATGGCAGGGCGTAGGAATAAAATGCAATCCTTATTGAGTCAAATTACCATGAAAACACTGAAATTTCCCGATGAAAATGGCAGCTAAGAACAATGAAGCTCATGAAAATAAGTTAAGATGGATAGAAAATAAACTAAAAATGTCTAAATTGCAGCTAAATGCTAACATTCTAATACTACATGTTCTCTAAGCTTAACTTTACTTAGATTAGCTTAAATTAAGTTTAACCATCCTTAAAATTTTTAAAATAAATTTGTTCTCATTTTGAACGCAAGTACACTAGAGGTGAGGAAACATCGAGTGAATTATCGATGTTATCGATGTTTGTGAAACATCGGAAGCATTGATGTTTGTCAGGCCACTATCGAAGTTTTTAAATACAGCTCTGCATTTGGGGAAAAAGATTAAATTGTAAGTAATAGATATTTTTTAATAATAGATCATTAGGAAATAAATCTTTCTTAAAATGTAGGGTTTCCAGTTGGTGAAAGTCGTGGAGGACGAAGGCAGTATGGAGAATTACTTCAAAAGTAAGTCACAATGCAATTAACAGCCCAAGCTTCTGTTTATGTATGCATAGTGTGTATATATAAAGTAGAAAGTAACGTAATATATTTATTTATTTAATAGGTACAGACACTTCAACGAAAGAGAGAGAGGAGGAGTCAGCTCCAAAGCGAAAGCTAGAAATTTCGGTACCGTGGGATCATTAAAAAAGAAAACAAGTAACAATACTCTTCGCATCGTACCTTAATTGATCCCCGTTTCAAAACGGATGGCTTTTTGAAAAATTCAAATGCAGGTTCGGCAGCAAAAGCATTGGAGCAGGAACTGGTGACCATCATCGCAACAAGGCAACATTTGGAAAACATAAACAGTCCTGATCATTGCGATTCTCCAAAATATTGGGAGGTAAGATTCTAAAAATGTTCGTAGAAATATGTTTAATAACAAACATTCAATTGCAGATAAGTACTGATGACATGGCATTCCAGCATCTGTGAGTCTGAGGAGTTTTTTGTTAAGCAAATCAAACCAAGTCTGATCGTAGGACAGGACTAAGTTCTAATGTTGAAGACAAGTTACTGGTCATTAACAAAAACTAGAATCTCAATAAGACTGAAAATTTGTTATTGTTTTAAAATAAACGTATTTTATTAATAAAAACATCGATGGACCCAAACATCGATGTTCCTCCACCTCTAAAGTACACAGAATAGGATAGATCGAATATCATGTTAATAAATACAATACACTTTTTAATCGTTCAAGTAAAAAAATATCTGAATTTCTCAGAGTTAGTAGCAATACAATAAGAAATCCATTGAATTGAGAAGGCAACTTGGTGTTAAATGAATTTATATATTAAATTTAAACGCAGCTTGCAGCTCCCTTCATCTTATCTGCAATGATATTACACTGTTTCCTTCGACCGCAGTTTGATTGGCTCGTGTGACACCCATCCTCTTTTGGCCGATGTGGAGCGCGATGTGGGATATTGCAAGATCTTCGGGTGCGTTTCCATAACGCGCAGCAATAAATTATCCAGATAGTCCTCCAATTCCTTAACGCGATGTCGCATCCTCAAAGCCTCGTTCTCCATGCCATTAGCGATGAGCATCAGTTCCTCCCGTGACTTGCCCTCGTATTTCGTGGCCAACTGTGCTGATATCTCAGATCGACGTTCTGCGTGTGAATCGCCTTTTTCATGCCCAATAATAATGCGCTCCGCGGCCTTGGGAGGAGCCTTGGGAAGGGCCTTGAGAGGGGGCTTGGGAGGGGCCTTGGGAAGAGTCCTGGGAGAGGACTTGGGAGGAGACCTGGGAGGGGACTTGGGGGAAGACTTGGGGCTTGGCGAGCTACTAACAGTATCAAGCTCATTCTCCTCATTGAGTTTCATTTCTGAAACGTCGTTTCCGTTGCTCAGCAGTGGCGATGGATTACGCGGAGCAAAATTAGTTCTGTCACTAAAAGCTGGCACCTGCAGACTGGAGCGCTGTATGTTCATCGAGCTGCTAGAGCTCTTGTGCGAAAGATTATCGAACACAAACTCGTCTTCATCTTCGCTAATAACGCCGGGATCGGCTTCGCCAGCTCGTTGGCCGCGGAAGCGACCACTGCCACCACCCATAACGCCCAAGCCCGTGGAGCTGTTGGGAGTTCCAATGCTTGCAAAAGAACCACTAAACGAGCCATTTTCATCGCCATCAACGTGCTTCTTCTTGCTGCGAATGTGAAGCTTTGAGCTGAGTGAGCCTGCCAGCTTCTTGATGCTCGTACGCTTCTCGCCTTGACCCATGGATAGCAAGCTGCCGCCTATGGAGCTAGCCAATTGGCCAACGGAAGACTTGTGTTTGTCCTTCTTGCTCAGATCAGCCAGCGATCCGGATTTGACAACGAAAGCTATGCGTACCTCCAGTTCACCACGCTCCTTGTTCTTCTTCTCTTTGCCTGGCTTACTCTCTAGGTTGACCCATTTGGAGCGAGGTCTGTCGTACACGTCCATATCCTTGAGCGGTAGCGTTGCCTGCCCGAGGAACTCATCGATACCCAGATTATTACGATGCAGGCATGTAAGCGTCAATTCTGCCCGATTGCCTTGATCCGGAATTTTTAGTTCGCATTCCTCGTTCCAGTTGACGTTCGCCTCGGCTTTATCCTTAACCGATGTCTGATACTTCTCCTTCCCGAGGGCGATTGTGACAAAACAGTTGTTGGTGTTATTCTTACCCTTGGTCAGAAGACCTCGTGCACGCTGCACAGTTACACTGCAATGTGTGGGACTCCACATAGCTTATAGCACCTTTACAATTTGGTGAAAAGAGGCACAATTCCAGTCTTTGGTAGAAAATTTGTGGTCTGTGTGGAATATGGTGCACTGTATTTGTAATTAAATTCTTGTGGTATTTGCTCTTTGCTGTCCTACCATCATTAGACTAAGTAAAAAAAAACACAAACACAAATAAAAGTTTAAATAAAAGAATTTTTCATGACAATTTCTAATTGTTAGCTGGAATGGTGCGAGTTTATTGCACCAGTATGGGTGATGAGTAACTAATGAAAATTGTTTTTACTATCGATAGTGATACAGACAATGTTAATATTCGATAGTTCGATTGTTTGCCAGCTCTAGGTCGCACTGTAACCCTAAAATATGGATGCAGAACTAAAATTAATAAACAGCGATTTAAATGATGTATTACACAAATTGGTTGACGATAATTCGACGGGCACGGACGCAGCCTTTCAGCAGCGCAAGCAGAAAGTCGCTATGTTGATAAAACTGCACGTCCGGAACTTGCAACAGACGGTGATCACAATTCGAAGGCGACGCCAGCAGCGCTCACGGCGACGTCTCAAACAATTACGTTCGTTCTTTATGCGACAAATGATTGAGCTGCAGTCGAAATACTTGCACATGTTTGCCACGCTGCGCATGAAGCACGCCCAACTGGACAATGCAGCAGATGCCAGGCCGGACATTGATAATGAGGCCGAAACGCAGATTGTGATTTCGAACCAGTCGCGGTTCTGGGAGATTACGATTCCGCAGTTCAGCGATGAGGAGTTCCTCAACAGACTGCACGTGACTCGCAGCACTTTCAGGTCGCTCTGCAGCCAACTGGCACCTACCTTGCGCACCGTCCCGGAGCTAACGTCTCCCCATTTTGAAAAAATCTCTGCGGAGAAATGCGTCGGGTTGGCGCTCTACTTTCTGGCCAGTGGAGAACGCATCTCAATCATATCGGAGCAGTTTTCGCTGCCGCGTGCCCGCACCATCAAATGCCTGAAGGTTTTCTGCAATGCCGTCATGACAAACTTGGGCAAAGCGCTCCGCCTGCTGCCAACGAGTGAGGCGGACTGCGTGAATGTGGTAGCAGGTTTCCAGAGGGAGTGCAACATGCCCGCTGCGTTAGTTGGTGTCCTCGGCGTCTGCTGTATTCCGTTGCGTGGCAAGGGCAAAAGCGATGTAGAACTCGTACCCACGCTGCGAATGGAGTTTCTGCTCGACGATCGAATGCTGTTCCGCGAGCTGCAGCTAGGCAATGGCTCCAAGGCGCCTTCGCCCATGTTCGCGGAGGCACCGAATCCCCTGACCCAGCTGCCAGGCCGTTGCATAAAGAGGCGCGTGGTGCCCTCTTTTGTGCTGGCGCCCATCAATCAAAACTATCCCCTGCGCCCTTGGCTGCTGCAGCAATACTCCGATCCTGTGTCTCCACACGAGTACGACTTCAATGAGGTGGCCGAGCACCTGCATGAGCTCAGCGACTGCGCCCTGCATCGACTTATGTCCCGCTGGCGTTTCCTCAGCCAACCCCTTGACATAAGTTTCCAGACCGCATCCTGCATAATTACAGCTGCCACAGTTCTGCACAACCTCCTAGAGGAACTAAGTGAGCCCCATATGCTTGAGTGGGGCAACTCTGTGGACGTATCCAGGTTTAGGTCGCCGCCAATCGCCCCAAAACGAGATACCCATGAGGATGCACATCGTGCCTTGGAAGTACGCGATTTTTTAGCTCGCACCATTAGTTCTACTGAAATATAATTCACATTTGGCCATAGACTACTCCTAAAATATCCTTGTATTCATATAAGTCCGGCTCTGTTATGAAAACAAAACGTAACGATCTAAAATGTATTTATTTTTTTTAAGATTTGATTATATACATTTTAGTATATTAATGTAAATTATAATATAGAAAAAGAATTGTTTTTAACAATTATTTATATTAATATAAAATAGAAAATATAAGTTATTTTTATTAAGATAATAATTAAACATATTTTTGCAATAAACCTGTAAAGTTCCAAAAATTTATTTTAGTTTTATTTGAATTTATAGTAATAATTTTTCTTTTTTTTTGGTATGTGAATTCAATTTTTATTTTAATTTAAATATAACGTTTATTTTCAATTCCAATATTATATTCATTATTGATAGTAATAAAAACATTTTAATTAAGTTATCTTTATTAAGAACTAATAATTAAAACTTGTTTTATAATATAAACTGGAATGTATCACAAAATTTATTTATTATGTTATTTTTGTATTTATGACATTATTCAATTCTTTATTTTTAATATAATATAAAACAAATTTATTTTCAAATTATTACTTCATAATTCCTATTACAGTCGAACATCTATATAACGAATCTCAAGAGGACAAAAATTAACTTCGTTATAGTATAGAAAATTCCTAATATATAATTGTTTGACAAAGTTGTGTTTCTGTACGTAAGTAACGAATTAAATATGAACAACTCGATGATACGATGATGAGTAATTTTTATTAAGTACTTCAGTTGAAGTACAGTGTACAAGTGTTACCTCTGATTTTGACATTCAGATAAGCTTTACATGCGTATAGTTAAACTAGTTACTAGTTAATAGTATATACTAAATATAGTGCTCTAGATAATTCAGAATACATGATTCTTGTACAGTTTTATTTAAAATATATGGGAATTTTTGTTTGGGTTTGATTTTTCCCAATTATTATCTCAATAAAAACTTCCATCACGTTAAGAGAAACGAATAAATTTTCGAGAACGTTATCTTTCATCCCGTCTCTACGCTCTTCGTCTACTACAAACTGAGAACTGATGCAAAAATTACTAGTGATGACGTTCTCTTTAACGATTCTTGTAAACAAATTTATATTTTGGGGGCTTCCCCCAAATATATTTTTACGTATGTTTTGGTAACAACCAAAAATTTAATTAAAATTCGTTATAGGGTGATTGGAAAAATTCGTTGTATAGAAAAAATAGCTATAAGGAAACTCGTTATAAGGGAAGCAAAACATTCTGAATATTGAACAAAATTGCAGTGTTCTGGAAATTAATTCGCTATAAAGTAAACTTCGTCGTGCAGGAGTTCGTAATAGAGAAGTCCGACTGTATTTATGAAGTTTATTGTAAATTTTTGATAACAAGAACCCTTTGTTTTAAAAAATAGAAAAAACACCATTACATAATCATTGTTAAAGATAGACTTGAGATTTGTTACACATGATAAATATCATCGGAATCGAATTTAAGCGGAATCTAATCTGCACTGCCATAGGGTATACATATGACGGTCGTGGTCCCGACTGTTCGGCTTGTTTTAAACTGAAATAAATTTGCGATTCCTGATATAAACAGGTTAATAGATAACTTCAAAACCCAACAATCAACTACAAATCGTAAATCGTTGGAACATCCCAAAGTACAGATAAAGAAACATATACAAGCAATTGACGTACATTAATACAATGTAAAATTTATTTGTGTTTTTTCTCAATCATTAAGTCCAACATGGTACAAAATTTAGTACAGACGCTGTGGTGGGCCCATCGATGACTTGATGTGCAGAGAGCGCACGTTCTGCCAGTTCTTCTTCAGCAGGGAGACCAGGAAATTGATCGACAAGCTGACGTTCTGGGAAAGCTCGTCCTGCTTCATGTCGACGTGTCCAACGGCAACGGACAGACACAGAACCTTCTTCATCTGGAACTTGATGGTGGACTTGACCTCCTCGATCTTGCCCATCATCGACTCCTGGTGGGACAGCAGACCAGGGAACTTGCCAGCCTTGTTCAGACCGGGACCCAACAGACGTGGGATCTGCTTGATCAGAGACTCGGAAGCCAGGAAAGCGTCATAGGACTTGGCCAGTTTCTTGACCAGCTTCTTGTTCTTGTTGAGCTTCTTCAAAGCTTCAGCATCCATGAACTCGACACCATTGGCCTTGGCCTCATCGCAATGCTGCTGATCGCCCAAAATGCACACCTTCATCTTGGGACGTGGGATGTGCTTCAACCTGCAAGACGAATAGCAATCAAAATGCGACCATTAGCAAGTTGCGATGAAAATGGGTAAAAATAATAGCAAATTGGCAAAGAACTTGAGCGGCATTTCATTAGGCAAAACTTACACAGCTCGCAGAGGAGCAGGCGTTTGTTAATATCTATTAAATTAGGGTGTTCGGTATCAATTCTGATGCCTACTCAATTTGATTTAAAGACCCTGAGTGCAGGTCCGCCGAAGTGCGAGGGATTCACCAACACACTTTCGACTTCCTAACGCTGAAGCCATCTCCCACACTCAGGTGGGAGTTGAAGTCTTGCAGCGCAGGTATTTTAGCCAACGTACTTGACAGTGCCAGAGAAACGCTTGTCCTTTTGGGGATCGTAGTTCTTCAGGCCAATTTGGAGTTCCACCGACTCCAGGAAGCCGCGCTTCTTCTTCAGCGAGTGCTCCAGAAGGCCGCTGACGCCCTCGAGGAGCGTATCACGTGAAACTTTCGACCTGTAATTTAAAGTAAAATACAAAGTTCAATAGATACGCACAAATTGCAAAGTTTGTAGGGAGATGTATAAGTACTGTGCAAATGTTAGCAACTTGCATAAGTAGTCACATATTTAGCACAGCGTTTATATTTAATATTGCAATCATTTCCAAACTGATGTGGTCATTGATGTTTGTCCAAAAAGCTGGTTTCTGATTGCCACGCACGAGAAATATATAGCGAACCATTTAAAGCAGCATATTAATAATCAATATGTCCGGTATATTTCCTTATATATTTCACGATGCATTATATTTTTCAAAGATTTAATTCGATGCTATTACTTACGACATGTCTACACCTTGCGACGTGCGTTTCGGAAAGAAAGAGTAGAGTTGCAACGATATATCTTATGGCTATCGATTATTTTCAACAGCGTTGCTGCGGCTCCAGGGCTGCATAGCTATCGATGGCACTATCGAACTATGTAATATTTTGTTTTGTTTAAGACTATCGATAATAATTTTAAGCTATCGATACCACATAATTTCTAATTTTAGCCAACAGATAAAAGTGGTGACGTCACTTTCCCCCAGATAATGATATTTTTCGATTTATGACATCACACGGAAAAAAGTTAATACTAAAAAGGTTTTCTACAAATTTGAAGCTGAACACATATTTTTTTAGATTTAAGTCGGATTTTATAGTTTCTTTTGAGTATTTAATTTTCAAGTCACCCTTGACCATGTTGATTTAAATTAATTTATAACTAAAATGTCTCGTTAAGCAGATTATTTTAAATGGGTAACTTAATTTAAATTGAGCTTCGTTTGATTTGAAAGATTAGTATCGATAGTGTTGAATTTTTATTGAAAACTGTGACGACATCATTGATAGTTTTGCAGTGACATTTTAAACGATATGGTCGCTAACGCAGTGGCAGCGCTAAATATGTTTCGTTCATATTTCGGTGAACAAGCTCTGGAGTTCAATTAAGTAACCCGTTCAAAAGAACTTGTTCTTAACGAAAAGTCGGCTATAAACAAGTTTTTCAACAAACTGAGAGTGTTTATTATTACAATCAAATTGTAATCTGTTTTGCATATCACTTAGCTTATGTTCGTTAGCATTTCAGCTTAATGATCTCATATGTATACTTATTTGTATATCAACTTAACATTCTGAGTTAAGGTTCCACAAATCACAGAACAAAGAGCACCGAAAGAGCATCGTAAGAGTCTCGTGGTATCTCTTGCCACATGCGAGAGCGAAAACATTTCGTGGCCAAACAAAACAATTGCTTTCTCCATCTCTCTACGCTCGCATTCACGTTGGGCCTGCGTTGCGTTTTAAAATAAAACTACTGTCCGCTGTCTGCTGTCCGTGTGTGTGGCTGTGTCAGTGTCAGTGTGTGGTTGTTGTTCCATCGGTGCAGTTCACAAATTATATAATTTATCCAAAAGTGCACTAATTGACTTTCTCACTGAAGAACTCCCGGCAACAGAGTCCTGTCTCCAGACGTTGGATATGGCGCGTCTCATCGAGAGCAATGTAAGTTACGAAACAAATTGTAACGCAGCTTTTGCATAATTCCTTTTCTAATATTCCTTCGATTGCCGCCCGCACCTTGCCAATCAAATGCTCACACATTTCGCTAGACATTTCATAATTGATAAAAATACACTTTTGCATGTGTGTATTTACCACAAAAGAATTTCAAGAATATGCAAATAACTATTAAGTATGTACTTGTCTATATGTGTACATTTGTGTTTTCTATGCATGTAGTAATCTTTCAGTCCTCGCTATTGAAATTGAATTAAGCAATAAAGACAAAAATACAATTGTTAAATAACAACATGCCCTTTAAATGTTGATATCTAACAATCTTTAACTTATGCAAAAAATCCGTTTAGAAAGAGACAAGACGATGAGCTGCTTACGTACACCTGTTCATTAAGTTCCTGCTTAATCGCCAAGGAGTTAGAGATGAGCGATATGACGATATTTGTGTCACAACTGAGACTGTTACAAAAAGAATATCAGTGACTGTGACTGCTAGTAGCATTTTTAATTTGTCGGTTATTTAAAAACAGCCAAATAGGTAATGAACGATTTAAATAAACTTTTCGATTTGCAAATATTTTAGTTCCCTCAGATTTTAATAAGATGCAAATATCACTTTGTTTATCCCTTTTACATTTTAATTTCCGATTTGACAACCAAACTTTTCTTATCAGCGAGTGCAGAATCTACAAAATATCATTTATTTTAATTTATTCAGCATCCAAATATATATATAAATTATTGTGCTAGTGAAATATCATTCAGTGATTTTGACACTGATGCGTTTGATATTTTATCTTCGCAGTGACAATTACTTAAAATACAGTGACAAATATCAGTGATATAAATATCGCACATCTCTACAAGGAGTTGGTTATTTTTAGTCGTTCGATTTACCAGTTACGCATTGTCTGGCAAGCAGTGCTGCCTCTTTCGCTTTTTCTGAACAGATCTGTCTTTAAAAATACAAATCTATTTGTCCTATATATTAAACTTTTTTCGTGCTTTTTACTAGCCAGATTGTCCTGTTTTAGTCGGGTAGTTGGCATCACTGTTGTCAAACGTCACGATACGGCAAAGTCTCTCACTAAAAACCAGCTGTTCACAAATAAAACTTCTCTTTAAGCAAAATTGGATAACTCTCTTTAAAATGAAAATGAACAAGTATTTTTTCAACTGTCATTGTGTGTTTGCTCTCTTACTTACTGGCGTGCTTTGTCAGCACTCTCGCAATATCAAATTTAGCTTATCATCGTTAGAAGAAATTTACTGTGGTACAGTGCATTAGGTATGTGTAGTTACACACAAAAAACTAACAAGAAATCGTTCTGTCGATAACAAGTAACTCGAAAATAATTTAGAATTCATCTTTAATTTAGCATTTACAAAAAATATTTTTGAGTTTGTCGCTGTCTACATAATTTTTTAATCAATGGTATTGCTGATTATGCTTAAGTAATCAGCATACTTAGCAAACTCACAGTTTGGCTACGCATGCTGACTCGGCGAGGAGAACTCGTGTTCACTTCACCGCGTTGACTTCATTTCAATTGGAAATTGTGTGCGAACGCCGTCGGTTCATCAAACGCTTGCTACCTCTAATAGTCGGTCAAGTTCAAGAGCTGGGAAATTTAAATTGGAAATTTCATTTATAAGATTAAGGCAACACATTTTTAACAAGTGCACGCAAAATGACAGATTTCGACGTAAGTGTATTATACATTGTCAAAGAGCGGAAGAAAATGCGAGAGTTGCCACGCACTGGACACTGCGCGCTCTCTTAGCAGCCCAGCTGGCGCTCTCTGTTTATCTTCGAGTCAGATGTGACGTCACAGATAATTATAATCACCCGGAGCGCATTAAGTGTCTGTGTAAATGTTTAATACTTGTGTAGAGAAACGTACTCCTAAAATGGACTATGACTTCAAGGTCGCGGCCAAGTCGTTGTGTTGCAAGTTAAATAATAACCTCAATTATTACGTTTGGTTTCAAAAATATTGTGGGGCTTCATAGACGACGGGGGCTTAAAGTTCACAATAGCAGCAGATACAGTTGGTCAAGTAATTGTTTTGACAAAATTACAAACTTACATATTTTATTTTGTAATTGTAATTCCTAATGGTACACTTGTCAGTATTACAGAATTTAAGTCGCTATTCTATTCAGTTTTAACAATATGTCATTAATAAAAAGGTTACAATTTAATTTATATTTTTAGTTTGAATATTTTTCTATTTGAAATTTTTAAGTTAGTTATAAAATTTAATTATTGGTTTTTTTAATTTTTCCTATTTTATTACACTTCCTTTTGGTAAACAAAAGTATAAGTAAAGAATTTCGTAGCTTTTTAATGTTTTTAGAAATATGAAAAATATTTGTGATTTCTTTACTTGATCAAAACATTAACTTGACATACTGTATATACGTTATAATCAATTTACCTGCATAGTTTTCATGTTGATTTGAAATCGGATTATACACTTATCATTTATGATCGTTTTCACAAAACGCAGTTCGACCTTCAATCGACAAAGTCATCAGTCTGGCAAAATAAATATGTATGTTTAATCTTAATGACTGTTTATAGGAAATGTAAAATTATAAATATTTGATTTATATTGACTTAGACACTATTATTTGTATTTGTCCATTTACAGTTTGTTCCGATTGCTGTGGGCGTTATCGCCGTGGTCGCCGGCGCCCTGATAGTTCACTATTTTATCAACAAGAAGTCAACTAAGCCCCGGCGGGAACCCAACCGGACAGCACGTCTGCGCACACTCGTCGATCCCAATGACAAGTATCAGCTGCCACTCATTGAGAAGGAGGTGCTCAGTCATGATACACGACGATTCCGCTTTGGACTGCCCTCCAAGCAGCACATACTGGGACTGCCGGTTGGCCAGCACATTCATCTGATAGCGACAATTGACAACGAGCTTGTCATTCGACCATACACGCCCATTTCGTCCGACGAGGATGTGGGCTACGTGGATTTAGTTGTTAAGGTGTACTTCAAGGATGTGCATCCCAAGTTCCCCGCTGGCGGCAAGATGACACAGCACTTGGAGCAAATGGAACTAGGTGACAAGATTTCGTTCCGTGGACCTTCGGGTCGTTTGCAATATCTGGGCAATGGCACGTTCTCGATAAAGAAACTGCGCAAGGATCCTCCCAAACATGTGACCGCCAAGTATGTCAACATGATTGCCGGTGGAACGGGCATTACGCCAATGTTGCAACTGGTGCGCGAAGTGCTCAAGCGAAACGAGAAGGACAAGACCCAAATGGCTCTGCTGTTTGCCAACCAGGTAAGTTTCCATAGCCTTCCACTCATAATAATTACAGCAGCTAATACTTGATCATTTTACAGAGTGAGAAGGACATTTTGCTGCGTGGCGAGCTGGACGAACTAGCTCAGAAACATCCCGACCAGTTTAAGGTCTGGTACACCGTTGATAAATCTGCCGAAGGTGAGAAACGGATTCAATTGGACCTCATACCTCACAAATCATTCACACACATTTTAAGATAACTCTTGGAGTTTGTTTTTAATAAGCATAGCCAAAGTTCCATTTGAAAAGTAACTCGAAATTGTAAGCCTGCGTTTCTAGAACTAAAACTCTACCAAAATTAATTTTGTATAACTCGAATTTAAGTAATTGTTGTGATACTTAAGCACAGCCCCATAAATAGAGTGATTTTTAAAGCAGTTCTAAATTCCCTACCACGCGTTGTGTATCCTACGAATCCTACGAAATTTTATAGTGATGCCTAGTTACATTTTAAATTACTGTTATCGGAATATTGTCATCAATCATGATTTTGACAGCAGCTCATTGCCAACATTCACAAGTAGATCTCATTAATATTGTCACCAGTCGAATAAGTGCAGCAATGCTAAAAATGCCATCTATTATGTTGAAATTCCTGTGTTTGCCCCTCGCCACATGCTGCCCTCAAACGGATGCCACGCTCGGCGAACGCGCGCTTTTTAGCCTGGTCCTACAACACTGGACACATCAACGACGAGATGATGCAAGAGCAACTGCATCCGCCCGACCCAGAGACGTTATGTCTGCTCTGCGGGCCGCCACCAATGGTCAACTATACATGCATTCCGGGCCTGGAGCGTTTGGGCCATCGGTCCGAGCAACGTTTTAGCTATTAAGTCTAACCAGCTAGCATCTAGTAGTAACACAGAGTTTTGCTTTCATATTACAATGCAAGAGAATGGTTAACGTGTACTCGTAGGTCTTAATTCTGTAATCTAAATCGTGAATGGAGTCTTTAAACTAATCTATATATTGTTTGCTTATCTATTTCAATATAGGCTGGACCTACAGCGTGGGCTTCATCAATGACGAAATGATTGGTGCTCATCTGTTGCCGGCCAACGATGAGACAATTGTCCTGCTTTGCGGCCCACCGCCCATGATCAACTTTGCCTGCAATCCAGCGCTTGACAAGCTCGGCTATCATCCGGACACACGATTTGCGTACTAGAGATTAGGACCAGTGGATCTATACCTCCGTCAAGTACGGGTGCACATGCATTGGAGACATTATTTGCATTTCTGTTTGTCAATTTATTTACGCTCAAGAGTTGCATTTTGTAACTGTATCCAGATCAGGACGAAATAACAATGAATTAGCCACAAGTCTGTGTTTGTGTGTCCAACTTCAACTGAATTAGGCTCTGAGGATACAAATGCTTCCTCAAAGCACTTGTCAATGTTTTTCTTTTTTTTAATAAACAACTATTACAAGAAAACTAAACATTTTAAATTTCCATGTGATTTCCATAAGCAATTTGTTGTCGTTGAACTCTGATTTGACATCAAGTTCGAATCGATTGATTTATCTATTCATTTGCATTCATTCAGCACGAGTATGTTAATTTAAGTTATTTGAACGCTGCCGTTTTAATGCGAATAGAATCCAGTGAATAATCGCAAGTTTCATATAATTTAAATGTGGCAAAAAGAGTAAACATTAATCCGTTCAATTAAGTCTGTTTCCTCGATATCTAAGCAAGCTTTATGACAATACGTGTATCTAACGAAATATGTGTACATACTATAAGCCTAAAATTTGACGATTGGCCACTCATAATTTAGACACATAATAAATAAAGATGATTTTCAAATTATAAAATGAAAAATTTCATAAGTATTTGTCTTTTATAAATAACACTCGACAGCATAATATTACAATATTAAAACTATACCCGCCAGAAATGATATTCATATGGAAACTAAATTTTCTGGTCATTGTTCTTATACATTACTGTATGCCATGTTATATGGTGAAGTGTTCCCATTACCAATAAACAGTGTTCTCATATAACTTTTTTGCTTTAAGAATTATTTTTATCAAAATAGTTTACATAGTTGTACGATATATCTATTAATGCGCCAAACATTTTAAGCCGAAATGCGAATATCCGCTAAGCTAAATGTTATGTTGATCGATAGGGTATACAAGATACATAGTTACTCCCCTATATTTCATGATAATGCTGGCAAAACTAATTGTATACAATTTTTAATTTGGCTCAATAACTATGCATTTGTCTGAATATACTATCGATTTATTTCAATCAGTAATCGTGCCTTTAGTTGTGATTTTTTTTTCCTTTATTATGATATAATCAACAGGCAGAATTTGTTATATCATGGTGTCTAGCTCATCGCCGGGTTTAAGTGTATCCTTAAACATGAATTTAGTTGTGATGGGTCAGTATTCATTACCCATTGAATCACATATTCTAGCACAAATCAGATAATCCCATGTCGTCCATTAATGGTTAATGCTTTTATTAAATTTTGCAAAATGTAACAATCGGGTATACAAACTGATGGGTTACCTGCTGTATGTCCCTAAATCGTTTATAAGTGTAAAAATTCCTAGAGATGTCCTCTGACATTATAATCCCCTTTGGCCCTTTGTTTTATTTGATACATTAAAAGAGTTTGTATAGCTTTCATGGGCTACTGCGTTTAAATTTTATTTATAGCTAGTAAAATTCGACGTACAAATGTGATTACAAGTAAAACAGATTATTTAAATGTAAATAGTCGTTGAAGCGAATTAAACATTATGTATCGCTGCTGGCCAAACTGATCTTCGATTTTCTGCGCTCGTCAAATAAATATTGATTAATTAGAATAGAAAGTTGAACTAGACGTTTAGTAAGCGTGATTAGTTTAAATAATTATAGTTAATATAAGAACTAGTATTGTATCTTGGCGAGTCTCTAGCTTACATTTTATGGTTGAGTAAAATGTAATTTATATTGATAGTAAAATTGATATATTTGTTACATTTGTTGCGGGGTTCACAGAACATTTATAGCCTATTTTGTTAGCATAAATAGCATAAATATATTATGTTATGTAGTTTAGACCAAGTTTAAGTTGCTTATTTGAAAGTCATATGGTATACAAATCATATATTGATATATAAATACGTATAAAATAAAAAATACAAGGGAATCGAGCAAATAAAACACTCCATAACTAAAAATGTGTGCTTAAGTAGCCTAAGATTGTTCTTGTTTTTACGTTTATAGCATTTATTCATTTCATCTTGTGGTGCTCTATAATCATTTGCTGCTGCGCACGCTTTGCGTGACAAGCTCGCGCTGAGGACATGGACTTGGTTGTGTTTTTGTTAATCTTGTGTTGTTGTATGTTGAGTTCTTGGTGGTAGCTCTCATGTCAGCAAATTTATTTGTCCAATAGCTTGCCAGTGTAAATTGATTCGAATTCTAATCTAAATGGCAGTGCTCGTTTAATTCCGCGTGCGCCTTGGCAGCTGGCAGCAGTTCTTAAATTACTCGTACTTACACATATAACGAATAAAACTAGTCGAAAGTGTACAATGAAAACGCTAAACTACAATACAATTTGATCATGGCTGATGCTGTTGTAAAACACTTAAAACTTATAAAACAAATTGACTTTCGAATTCATATTCAGGCCAGTCAGCTGATTGCTTGTCGCCACCTTGTAAGACTGCAGAATAGCGTCGAAATCGGCTTCGCTCAGTTCTATAGACTCGATTGATGCCACCTTCTTGTATCTGTGAAAAGAGGAATATATGGTAATATAGTTAGTTTTCAAACTAATTTCTAATTATTATTCTGCATACTTGTCTCTCTTGTACTTTTCCCGTATGGCCTGAGTGCCTAGTTCCTTGGCTCCCTTGTGTGTCTTGCACAGCATCAGCACCACATCCTTTAATTGGTCCAATGAGTATGTGGTTATCTCCTCCAACTGTGCTGTCCACATCGGCATTCCCAACATGTGACGCGATAAGGCGAGCGATGCAGCGGACATAAGTGATGGCAAATATTGCATATAGGAATCTCCCTCCATCAGTGACAGCTCACAAATGAACTGCAAATCAAATAACGAATTCAATTTCATGTCTAATACAATATTGATCAATCACTTACCAGTGTTAAGTTCTTCAGCTTCTCCGGAATATCGCACAGCACAGCATAGGTGTTAATAAACACATAGGCTGTCGGTGTGCACAAGTTGAAAGATAGAATTTTCAGAAAAGCTTGCTCCATGCGCAGCACTTGGGCTTTCGTGTAGCTGTCGTCAGTGAGGAAGACGAACTCACCAACAGCTGGTGGGTAAATCTCCTCATATTTACTATACGTAAAGAAAAACAAAATTCGTGTATAATTTAGAAATGTTGGGTTGTTTAGTGTACACTCTAGAAAATGTGCAAAGATAGATAATTGCAGCAAGAAAGAAAATTTATCTTTGGCACTCTTAATATTTGGTTCCCTTGCAGGTCCTCTACTCAATTTTCGACTTCCTTATATGATAGAATAGTTTATCTATTTTAACTTAATTTGTCAGGTATTTAAATTAAATTTTAAGCTATTTTTTAGACTGATTAGAGTTTCTGACCGAAGCAACCCTGAAACTTGACGATGCTGACATGATTTTCTACAATAAGTAAGGTATTAAGTATTTATTTTGAGTTTAAATCTCTTTTACTACAAAATTTCGCTCCCATACCGTACAGTTCAATAATCATAACTTTCCAACGCAGCTTCGATAATTTATGAAGAATGAATTTCCCCCAATGAATTTTCCTCCAAATATCAAGCTTGCTTACGTATTCAAATTTACTTGAGTGGTTTTCTTCTGCTGTATGTGATACGTTCAGCCTTTGGCCTATCTGCCATAGTGAATAACGACGTCAATCGACATTTTCGAAATGAAGTTTTGCAAAGCATCGCGAACTTTTTCGCTTACCAACTACAACCTTTAATTTATTTTCAGGGCTTGGGTCGCGTTCGGAAGTAAATAGCAAATATAAGGAAAACTACAATTTTTTATATTTTCAATTTGGTTCTACAAATATTAACATGTGTCAATCCACTTCTAACAGATAAGACAATCTTCTTCACATAGCATTCTTTAACAACCCAATATTAAGAGGGATAGCTGAAAAAAATGATGTCATAGTGTGGTCAAGGAGCCATGCGGCAGCTGTGTTGCATCGTGTCCATCTATTTGGCACAACTTGACACAACAATTTGATTAGCTAAGTGCGCTTCCACAAACTATCAATCAATCATAACATACTCGTAGTCTCAGGGGAGCTCATTGTGATAAATGGTGACATGTTTGTGACTGAGCAACAGCTTGGCACAAGTGTTTAATGTGGGGGGTGGCAACATTGGGTTACTTACGCAGCAACGTACATGGCCGCAGTGCCAACCAATTGGAGCTTGGATCTCTGCACCGACATCTGGCTGAGAAAGCGGTCCAGATATGAGACTGTCAGGTACAGTGTCTCCGTGTCCAGCTTGTATTCCTCGCCGACCTCAACCAGCCAATCAACCAGAATTGTGCGCATCGAGTGATTGATGTCAGTCTGTCGACGCATGTATTGCGGTTTTGGGCGGTTCTTCTTCTGCAAATACAAGAGGTTGAGAATCGAGTTAACATGTGTGTGTGTGTGTGGATACGTGATATCTAGCAATAGTATGTAAGAGATAAAGCTAAGTGTTAAGTGGTAAATACAAGGCGTTGAGCCAACAAAAGCTGTGTCTATTCTAATTGATTGTATAAACATACAATTATAGGCTAATATATTTAACTATAAGCAAATGTTGGTAAAACAAGTGATGGGAATATTTGTTAGCCACCCAGCGGCGAAATAAAACACAGAATTACCTTCCCCTTTGTAGGCTAGTCTACCTTGGAAATTCTGTTATTCTTAAAGGTTTTCATCAAAGTTAATTGATTGCCAGATCGTTTCCATATACTTCAGAAAATCAATTTATTTTCCTTCGAAAATACATTACTTGCAGACAAAGACAATATAATTTTGAGGCATTAGAATTTTTAAATAAAGTAAAATTAGAGCAAAAATCGGGCAAATGTGACAGATACAGCAATATTTTGAAAAATGTGCCGAGACTTATTTAAAGTGCGCAAAACGGTTATGGTAGACACTTCTTAGTCGGAAATTCCGGGCTTTTTATATATTGCGCCTTATATCGCGGTCATTTAAAACTGGGTTTCGACCATTGCTTCGATTTTTACCATAATCTTGAGGATTCTTTAAAAAATTGGCAATTACGGTCTTAAAACGAGCGATTTCTCTCGATATCTATAGCTCACAGTCCATCCAGACTTCGAAAAGGCAAGAATGGATCTATTTTCTGCCTCCCCAAGCAATGTGGAGCGATCTATTATATTTAATAGCTTTTGTAAGCGAACACCAAAATTCTCTACTAGAATCTGTAAGCTTAACTTTTCTCAATATGTCTTATAATTTTAATACGGCTACAAACTGTCAACATTTTTTACACATGTACGAAAAATTATTTGTAGTTGCCAGACAAGCTATTTTTATTTTTGTAAGATACTAAACGACAACGAGGGAAGGGATACAAATTATTGATGTCTTATAATTTTGATAAGGACCTTATTATGCTAATTAAAGCTATAATCAGAACTTTCTTTTTATAAATTTAATTTGTTATTATTATAGTATTATTTCGCCAGTTTTTATATTTTTAAATCTATTTCTGACTACTTTTAATTAAAAAATTAATTAAATAAAGTAGTCAAGATATCAAATTAGCCTATTATTTACGCCATGGTTTTACGAAGTTTTAAACGCATGAAGCTAGAAAACCCTCATTACAACTTCACATACAAATTCGGCAAGAATAATCAAATACTTTGAATTATGTGGTAGTGCATTATGAAATGGGAACTCATTTAGCACTGCGCCACATAACATATGAGTATTTTGCACTCCTCTCTCTCTCTCTCTCTTCATTCTTCGAGACTTCGCACTCGTTAGTATTCGTAGTTGTATCTATCAAGCAAAGGTAACCAAAAAGCAGGCAAACTTTGACTTCGCTTGGGAACTAAACTCGTTCGCAACGAACTTTCCCCACATGGCCGCCTGTCGCACTTCTCACCACACACAGTTGTTGTATGAAATCGAATTTACCAATTTTTATTTGTTTATTGGTTATTTCGTAGTACGTGAGCCACATTCAAATTCGTGAGATGCGCCACTCCCAGCGTACAAATCTTTTCCCGAAGCTCAATGTACATTAGGTGTTTATTTAATGGGCAGTTTAACGATTATTGGACACGCTAAACGCCATCGGAAATGGCAGTAAAGAAATAGGGACAGCAACATGGTTCCCTTTAGGATAAACTCAATGCAGAACTGCTTTAAATTCAATGATTTTTACCTTATTTTATATTAACAAATCAACATATTAAATTGTAAAAGCTTTAAAATCAAAATTCTGTATATCAAGGATTGTGTATGAATAGCAATATACTATCAGATATACTAATTTTGAATTGAGTACCCTGTAAATGGGATAAACTCCTATTTTCAATTTATATTTTTAGCTTTTATCCTCCATCTCATTAGAGAGCATTAAACAATAATAATATAATTAAAATTTTATTTAAAAATCTTTGTATAACATTTATTTTTTGATTGTGTACAAAAAATACCAATTATTAGAGTTATTGTTTAATATTTTGATAAAAAGACAAATAATTTGTAAGGCTATGGTTATACAAAAGTAACAATTCTATAAGTTACGCAGTTTAATATGTAATTTAAATAATGTACAGACATTTTCCAGTATCTCAAGACTTTCTACATATTGTTGGATCGTTGAAATGGTTTGTTTGTTATAAACTAGCAACATAACAACAACAATCGACCCGGCAACCAGGCAAACAACTTGGAACACAAATCCGATTTGAATGTCAGAAAGCAAACTACTTTCACACTGAAACAAACTATATTTTTTTAAGTGTACATTTTCTAGATACGAGATAAAGATAGTTAAGCATCAAGATGACGCTGAAAATGGCATTGTGTACCCAGGACGACCTCAGTGAGGCAATCAAGCTGCAGAAGCGAGAGCAATACGAAGAGGAACGCAAGAAGCGTATTTTCAATGCTAAGCAGCGACTGTTTGGGGTGAGAATGAGTATATGCATTATGCATTGTGGAGGAGACATTTTCTTCATATATTACGCTGACTTTAGCTCGATTTGGACACACTGGAGCGACAGATAAGGGAAAAGAAGAAGCAGGAGAGTGAACAGCTGGAGTGTGACAAGCGTTTTGAGGAACAGGAGCAACTGCAAAAGCGCCTCATTACGGCCAAGGAAAAGGAACTGGAGAAGGAGAAACGCATTGTTGACTCGGATTTAAATTTCTATCGCTGTCGCTACCAACGCAAGGATCAGCGACGTGAATTTGATCTGAACGATCCCAATTTCCTGAAGAAATCAACGCCTGTCCGCATTGCCGATGCCGACCTCACGCTGGGCGTATCCAGTGCCCAAATCTTCTACGGCGAGGATCTAAACAAGGGCGATCGTCAGGTCCGACAGCGTGAACAGCAACGTGCCTGGCTCGATCAGCAGGTTATGGAGCGTAAGCAGGCGGAGGAGGCGCGTCGCAAGGCTGACAATGTGTACATGGAGAGTGTCTGGTGTCGCGACAAGCATCTGGAAGAGATGGCCAAGTCGGATCACCGCATGCGGCATCAGATCATACACAAGATACGTCAGTTCAACATCAATCTGGCCAAGCAAAAGCAGGAGAATCGCCAGCGAACCAAGCAAGAGACATACGAGGACGACATGGCCGAGATATACAACATGTTGTCCAGCGATATGCTGACCGAGAATCCAGACGTTGCCCAGTCGCGTTCCAATCCGAACAAGAAAATCGCCTTCATGTATCGCGGCATGACGCCCGAAGAACTGCGTGACTTCCGCAAAGGTCAGGAGCAGCAGTTGGCCGACACCTTGCAGCGAAAGACCGAGTGTCAGCTGATGGACAAGCAGTGGGAGCAGTATGCCATCAACATGGACCGCACACTCATGCACAAGCAGATCGATATGGATCGCAAGCACAAGCAGCAGCTGGACGATCTTGTTCGCGACAATGCCAAGCTGGCCATTGAACAGGATCAGCAGCGCAAGGATTCCCTGGAGAAGCTCAGCAATGCCGTCTACGACGATTTCTACGATCAGTTCAACAAGACTTCACGTTAATTTGTTCATTTGTTGTACTGCCTCCATCTGGGCCGTGTGTGGAACTGCTTTGGCAGCACTGTACGCAGCTGTGTGTGGAATTGCTTTGGCAGCGCTGTACACAGCTGTGTGTGGAGTTGCTTTGGCAGCACTGTATCCAGCTGTGTTTTGAGTTGCTTTGGCAGCACTGTACGCATTTGTTGACGCAGTTCCACACACGATCAGCGGTAATTGGGGGACAACTTGGCTAATAACAATTGAAGTCTCGTCAGTACAAGTTAATAAAGCTTAAATTAAATGTTGAGTGTTTCGTTTTACAGTTAATAACAATTCTGCAAACCTTCAAAATTGTGGAGAACATTTGATTCGGTGGTTTAAACCATAAAACAAGCTTTCGCATCAACTTAATACAATAGTTTAATAGTTTTAATTGTATTTTCTCAAAGGATTTTCTATTTTTTTTGTTTTATTAAGCTTGTAATATTCTTAATATTATTATTGTCAACATTTTAAAGACTAAAGATCTGTTCTATATTATTTTCCACCTGATAATATTAAACTGAAACGAAATTACTATAAATATGTTCATACATATTTACATAAGTCGCGTACGATTATATTTCTTGAAGTGCAGTGTATTTAAAAAAATGTAAAATTAGATAATAGATATAATGAATATTTGGGGTATAGATGCATTTGGTACATATTTACATTAGGAACTTTTTTTTGGAAAGCAATATATTAAATTGTAGCATTTTGCAAGCCTGCTTGGACAATAATAATTAGTATATAAAGACAGAATATCTAGTTGTTGAGGTCACAAACTATATTTTGGACCTTATCCTGAGCACAAATACAAATTGCTGGCCAGCTGCGTTCGTTTCAGATGCGCAATCAACCCAAAACAGGAACGCATCGAGGCGTCTTCCAGCAATGCTAAAGTCTGACAGGGACAGGGATAGGGTTCGTATAATAAACAAATGAAGACGGCGCTGAGCTAATGCCCCGGGCTCTTCCTATAACAAACACAAGACACAAAACCAGCGATGCAGGCAGAGAAAAGGAAAGGAAAGAAAAGGCATCGACGCGCGAAGACATCGTCACCGTTAGGGTGCGACAGGGTTCCGCGTGTCTGTGTGTGTAAGCAAATATGTATGTGTGTGTGTCTGCACGTACATACACATACAGTTAGTCAAGCAATTGTTTTAACACAAAAATGCACATATTTTATATCAACAATTAGCATAAGGTATATATATAAAATTTAATGATTGTCTCACACGATTTTCAATAAATGATATATATATAATTATGTATTGAAAGTATTGTACATTTGATTACCTCTAGATTTGTTGTCCGATTTACTTGCATATGCAGTTAATTATTGACACAAATATATATTTGTTTTATAATTGATAGATATTTCCACATTTAATACAATTATTGCAATTAACGTAATATTTTTTGATAATTTATAGTTTTTAATTTATTTTATTACAAGGGTAAATGAAAATGTTAATTAAATTAAATAATGAGATCCATTGGGTTTAGTTTAATAAATGTCAGTTAATTGTTTTGTTTTTGTTAAAGAAATTACTTGATTAACTGTAGGTATGTATATTTTGACGGAAATGTAAAATAGTTTTCGTTGTGTGCGTGACACGACACGCTCCACACAGAAAACTCACGACTTCGCCTGACATCCGTAAATTCAATAAATATGATGAAATTAAATTTATATATTCTCTTTACTTACCTCGCTCTCGCGGAAGTTCTGCAAAATGTCATGTTGATACTGCACCACCTCGAAGAAGCGCTGACGATCATTGCGCGGCATTAGCTCCAATTTTGAGGTTACAGAAGCATTGGAGCTATCCAGGTCCTCGGCAATACTGTTCTCAGACAATTGACCATTGCTGGCATCTGCCATTGAACGGTCCACAGACATTGGCGAGAGCACATCGGTGACGGACATTGGCGTGGTATTCAGATCAAAGCCATGTTGCATGGAATATTCCTTATGCATCGAATCACTAGTGAAAATAACAAGTGGAGACAGTTTAATGCAGAGTACACAAAAAGAAGAGTTGGCAGCTCTTACAAATTGCCGGCGTCACATTGTATATTCTCCTTCTCGGCGGCATTCGACGGGGCCTTTCCAACGTGTGATTGCAATTGCACCTGTGTATCGATATTGTCCTCATAAACAGAGAATGTCTTGAATTGCTCCACAGGCACCACGTTTGATTTTTTGGCGCCGCCATAGCCTGCATTTTCATCGACTCTAAGGTTTCCAACATCACGGAAAGCCTAGGAAATTTAACAAACACACGCAAAGAAATGCATAAATAAGTGAGTGTATGAGAGCCTGTGTGTATGTGTGCTTGAAGGGGGAACAGTATGACAACAACAAGAGTAACAGCAGGAGAGCGAACATCAGTTGCTGTCTCGCCTATTCGTTTTCCACTCTGGGAAAAATCCTGTTACGTGAGTTGCGCGCAGTCGTAGTTCGCTTTCGTTGTCACTCTTGTTGTTGCTGCTTCACTGTGCGCGCCCTTTGCTGGCTTCCCTTTTTATCTTTCCCTCTATCTTACATACATACACACACACAAACACTGTGCATGTGTGAACGGTGTAATTGCATTGCAGTGTATACTTCGTTTGCCTGTTTGCTTTAATAGCCTTTAGTATGCTTTTACTCTCTGCAAGTCCCTGCTCTCTTGTTTTTGTAGTTGTTCAAAAAAAGCGCGCAAGATTCGCTGTTGGAGTGTGCATTTCTAGGTTAGTTTTGCAGATTAGGCGCGCACTCGAAACGCCGCATTAAAAAACATACAAATGCATGTATGTATGTGTGCGTACAAGTCAAAACTGCAAATGCTTATCTGCAAATATGTTTTAAACACACTTCAAATGTATGTTTTAAAGCGTCGCACTAAATGAGAGAGCATGTTGTGATAGCAACACAGAGACAGACAGACAGACGAACGTCCAACGAACAAAAACTACCACCTTTCGTTATGTGCAGTCCTCGGAACCGAACGCAACGATCGCACCACCAACAAAACTGAACGAGGCAGCTGCATTAGAATGCGCAGACAACACACACACACGACAACAAAGTTAGGATGGAATTGTGACGGAACCTTACCACTTTGCCGCTGGGCGCGGGGATGCCGCGCGGCACATTGCCATGGTTGTTGTTCGTATTCAGCACGCCCAAATTGGCGCGCGGTGCCAGCGCCTTCTCCTTGACACCGATTACAGCCAGTGGCTGCTTTGCACCAGCTCCCAGCATAGCTGACTTTTCCTTGACATTCTGCATACTGGGGTTCTCTTTTTCGTTGTCACGATGTATTTGAAAACTGGCCATTTTATGAGTTTTTACACAACAGAAACAAACGCAAGTGCTTTAATTTGTATCCAAAGGCGCTGACTAGTTTGGTTTGCGCCTTGCTTGCTCTTTTCGTCACTGTAAAATGGTGGCTTTATCGGCGCTTCTCTTTATTTTGTGCGCTGGTATGTGTGCGTGCGGGTAATTTTGTTTCTTTAGCTCAGCTGCTGCGTCGGCGTCGTCGACTTCGAATCGTCGTTTTGTTGAGTCGCTTCGGTTTTTACTCACACACCAACATTAATGCTTATGTATGTGTAAGTACATATGCTCCAAATCGTACACACATTCACACACAATGAAGATTTATCATAAAAAGTTGAGGCACAAATTACATTCAACATTCACGACGCACACGATATAAATTCATTTGACTTTCAACTTTTACAACATTTGTGCGTCTGTCTTAAAGGCAGCTGAATTCAATTTACATACAAAAAATACGAGATCACGTTTACAGCAGCATCGAAGCGCTTTGCCTGCGATTGCTCTGGTTTTTTTTATTCCGTCACCGAGAGTCCCGAAATTATGCTTGTCGCGCGGCCAAAGAGCAATTGATTTTTGATTTTTTCCCGGTCAACAAGCGAACTCGTTTACTCGTTTAATATTTTCGATATGAAATAATTATCGATGTATCGATATTGCGATGGTTGTCCATTTTCGATAAGGTAGCGTTGAAAATAATGTTTTATCAAATATCGCTTTTTCTTGCATATAAATAATTAACTTTGAAACTTGCACCTGATTTAGATATTTTTTAAATAAAACAATGTTATTATTTCTAAAGTCTTTCTTTTAATATATTTGGTTAACGATATTTCAATAGTCAAAATTCATCACCAAACTCTACACTGTTTTGCACCAAACAAAGTGGCAACACTGACAAAACTAGCCTTGCCAGATCACGTGATCCCCTCTCTTCGAAGTTCGAATTTGGGCGCAGTACGCAGCTCTTAAATTCTTTATGTTTCGCTTTTAAAGGGTTGTTCTTTTAGTCGGTGATTTTTAATGTGTTAGCTTTGAAAATAACGAAATAATTTTTCATCATTTTTCATTTAAATGTGTGTGTATTAATTCAATAATATTCCTAAAAAACAGTTTCCTTGCTCCTTATTTTCTAAATTTTGTTGGGTATAACTTTAAATTGTTCAGTGCGCTATGCACGTTTAATGTGGTTGTTTATTTTTAAAAATTTGTCCAAACATTTTTCAACATTGTTCAAATAAATACATAAATGATTATATTAAATCTAAGTTGTCCATAAAAATATTTTATTAAATCCTTTAAGTATTTTAATTTGTTATTTTCATTTTATGATTGGTATATAAAATATATTTTGAGTATTATTTACCACGTAATTTAGAGTTGAATTTGTTTCGATATCAGCTCTATAAATTTTGCTACTCAAAAAGCATTAAGGTACAAATGGTACCCTGTAATTCAGGCAAACCGTTAACCGGTACTAACCGTTTCAACTGGTAACTTAACGCAACAAAATCGTGAACGGAACAAAACTTTTTGAATATATGAAATTCTTTGTATCGAAATAACCGTTTACTAACTGATTCATTTAGAAAGGTTAGTTTCGGTTGTGTAACAGTTATTTACATTCAAAAAATAATATTTTGAAATTATATTCTTTGGTAAAATTTATAATGAATTCATTGAGTAGAAAGTTGGCTAGTTCTTATTGTCGTTTTCAAACTAATTTTGTTTTATATTTCAAATTTGAAATTTAAGAATTTTAGAATTTTCCTGAAATATGTTTTATGTTCTTTTAATGTTTAAGTACACTACATTGCTGCAGTAAACAAGCGTTCATAAACTTTTAATTTTTAAATAATTACAAAACAATTTTTTTGGTGTACTGAAATTTTATGGGTATTTGTAAAGCGTACAAGGACGTCGGCAGGGGGAGAGGAGAAACGGGATCGCATTGCCACCCCCCTACACTTATAACATTTGATTATTGCGCTTCCAAAATCCGCATAAAACTGTTTTTAAAACTTCATCTATTACAAAGCAATTAATTAAGTGTACATTGCAATTTTTGTTTGGTTTTTGAATTTTTCACATTTCTTTCCCAATAAAAACTTCAAGCACGTTAAGAGAAGCAAATGCATTATCAGTAACATTATCTTTCATCCTGAAAAAGTTACGCGATATTTCAACTGCTGATGTACTTTGTTGAATTGTAGGTACATCCTTAACAACTGCAGAAGAGACAACTATTGATGAGAACGTCATCAACATTTGTAAACAAATTTTTTAATTTGGGACTTCCCCCAAATACATTTGTATACCCTGTGGGGGTATATCAAGTTTTTTAAAAGTATGTAACAGACAGAAGGAAGCGTGACCGACCCCCCAAAGTATATATATATTCTTGATCAGCATTAATTGCCAAGTCGATATAGCCATGTCCGTCGGTCCGTCGCTCCGTCGCTCCGTCCGTATGAACGAACAAAAGGATCTCAGAGATGGTAAGAGCTAGAAGCTTGAACTGGGTCGCGACTAATTGGAATGTTCCATTTAACACAACCGAATGGTTAGTTTTTAAATTTATACTTATACTTACCAAAGCTTATGAAAACTTATTTACATACATTTTTATACAATGTTTTCCAAGATTAAAACATGCATGTAAATTTGTTGCCTAAACAGTTCTCAATTAAGAAAAAAAATATTTTCAATTTGTAGAATAATTCGTTGATAATATAACATCAATTATAAAATTTTTTTATAATTTAGTGAAGAAAACAAATTTGGTTATTGGATCCTGAACTTTAAAAAAGTAGCAATAGTCGTTTTTTAAGCAAAAATTTCGTAACAAACTTAAGTTAATCTCTGCAAGGGAATACAAATAAATATTAACAACTGTTTTTTCAATTATTTATTATTTCTTTATTTTTTTTAATTCTGTCGGGTTTTTCACCCGTTCCTTGTGTGATAATTTTTGTTATCATTGATTAACTTAAATAATAAAAATTTAAACATTCAAATTGCCACATTTAAATTTTGTTGATATTCGTTTCCGTTGAAAAGTGAATCACTTTTCATATCTTTAACACAATTTGATGGGTCAAATAAGCTGTGAGTCGCTGTCTATGTAGTCTAAATCTGTAAGGTCTTGGGATATCCTGAATTCGAATGCTAAATTAAAACAACAAACAAGAAATGCAGCAGAAAATCTACCTTGAGCCGTACATAACGAAAGTAAATAAGATTATGTGTGTCTTGGGTGATAAGAATAGCAAAAAGGATCTGCACTTTTCTTTTGTGCATTTTGCGCAACAATTTTGTGTTGCGAATCGCACCACAGAATGAGAGCGACCTGATCTCAGGTAGAGCAGAGATGAGGACAAGGGAGGCTTCTGGTCACACAGCTGTCAGTTGCCTCCTCTGTTGTCCCCTGACTCCCGGTGGCAATGATAAACATCTGCAGCGCGGCAAATCTCATCGATGTGTACATGATGTGATGTATATAGATCACATATACAAGTATTATTCGGGCAAGCGTTCAGCGATATCAGATGCGGTTAAAATCGAGACATTTTATAAAAATCAATATTGTCGGAAATATTTGTAAGTTTCCAAGGAATTAAAATAATTATAAATTTAACAATATTATTTACTTATATTAATTGTTATTTGAAAGTTCGTTAATGTATTTTTATTAAGTTTAAATTTCTACACATACTTAGTATATGAGCTTAATTATGATTCACGTGTCTTTGTTTTTAGACTCTTTATTTAAAGTTTGTAAGTTTGTAAGGAAAAAAAGTGGGTAAGGTAAGAAAGTTTAGCAGATCATGTCCGTCTGTCTGTCCATCTGTCTGTATGAGAGTCAGATCTTAGAAAGTGTAAGAGCTACAGTCACCAAATTTGGTATGTTGATTCGTCTATGGGCTAAGCATAACCAGTTTTTGTTAAAATTGTACTCAGTATCGGGCCAAAGGAAGAAGAAGAGCACATTGATGTTACAACGCACTATAAGGTACTATTATTGTTACTATTATTTCCATTTTAAAGAATAAGTAAATTGTCTCTCATTCTCGACTTCGACTGTAGCAATTAAGGAATAGTCGAGAGTTTTTTCTGAATAAGTAAAGGGTCTCTTATAGTCGGCTTCGACTGAAGCATATCGTTCGCTACTATCGCTAACTCCCCTACTATCGCTCCCGCCCCAACCATTCCGCTTGTTTGGTATTATAATATTTAAGAAAATGTAGCGATTACTTTCTAATCAAAACTATTGATATCTGAGTGCGAAAAATGGTTCCCTGCGTTATATTTGACTGCTTAAATATTTTTCAGAATATTTTTACCCACTTCTGTAACGTTAGCATCTTATAGTTAACTAAAGTTAATGAATAGCCTTATGACAACTTCAATGGGACATGAGATACTCGGCAAAATCAAATTGTTGTCGAGTATAATACAACGAAATGGAAAACCATTGAAAATCTCAGAGACGATTTCCCTTTGATAAGTGATTGATTTAAATGTTTATTTTTTTGTATCTTTAGTAGAAATTTTAAGTTAATTATCGTATGTTTCGATTGTAAAAGTCATAAATTTTTGAAAATTTGCAATACAAATTTTGTTTTTATTGCCGTAAACGTAATTGTATGTTAAATATTTAAACTAAAAGTATATTGACTTTAAAATATCTGCATGTGTAGGAGAAAATCACAGGCTAAAGTTTTTCTACCCACAGCTCTGCCCACACATTGGGGGACTGTCCACCCCCTCGTTGTGGGATGAATGTGTTAAGTAGTATGACGTCAATTGGTCAGGTTGAACGATGGTTATCTTCAGAACAATGCGGAAACTTTTGACTTGGCACAGTTGTCTCTGTTGTTGTTTGTTGAAAAGCCACAGAAACTTGCAATCCTTTTAGGTATTAACTAAAGTTATACTCATTATATTAATATATCTATCTTAATATCTTAAGACAATGAAAGTGTTATGCATATCGTTGTATTGTTTTTATTGATAAATCCTAATTTTATTTGATAATTCCTATTGCCACTTTATAATAAAGGTGCGAATCTGCATGGGGTTCAGTGTGACACTAAATCTGGAGGCGTCGTCCGACGCAAAAGAGTGCAAGGGGTCAAACGGGGAGGTAAAGTATTCCACAGCCTTTGGCATTGAGCCATCGTGGTGGAACTTGAACCGCTTCATGTCACTTAACGCCATATTGCCATCCAAAGTGGTTTCACGAATCTCCCTGCCACCCAACGTATCGAAGATGTGGCGTATGTTGAAGCTGACAGTGTTTCCCTCAGTGTCATCCATGAAGTTCTCAAAGCGCAGCAGAAGTTCGTTGCTGGAATAGGGCTCCAGGGTAAGCAGATTGACCGACTGAGGGAAGTCGCTGAAATTGGGAATCTTTTGGGGCTTCACCGAGCTGGCGGTGTTCGAACCGCTGAAGAACTTCCAGAAGGGTAAATGAATCTCCTGTTGAGCCAAGCGTTCCAAGGCAGTTGACTTATCCGAGACCGAGTTGAGGATCAAATAAACCTTGCCGCGAGCAATCAGACCTGTGCCAAACTGTTCTTCGTTCAGGGCTTCGCCCACGCCAAAGGCATCATCGTTGAGGAGACGACGATGGAGCATTAGTTCCAACTGACCATCCTCTAGACTGGATCCACCCTGGGCACGATCGTTCAAAAGCGCCATTCGCTTTTCTTCATCCTGCAGAGCGAGTCGAGCGGTCACAGGATAGTAGTTACCACTCACAGACTCCGACAAATCTGGTTCGAAATATTCCCGCTTGTTTCTTTCTCGCTTGATCATCTCGCGACCATTTGAATCGGTGTAGAAGACGCCATTTGAGGCTAAATCAGTTTTGAAACGGGTAACAATCTCTCGCCCAGTCTCGTCATCCACTGGTATCGGACCAATAAGCCATTCAAACTCCACCTGATTTTTGCCTTCATAGATGCGAACCACTTGGGAAATCCATTGGTTAAAGTGCTGATGAACCTCTTTAACTCGATCACCCTCATAAACCGTGAAGTCAACATTTTCTGACAGGACACTGACGTCTCCATCGGGGCGGAAAATATATGCGCCAGAGGATCGTCTCTCGGATGCACCGTTGTCCCCTCGAACTCCCTTGTAAATGGCAAAGGTCTGCTCAATCTCCTGAGATACCCCGTTCATCTCCACCGTCTTTAACCGTCCGGTTTTACTGAGGAATACCAGCTTGACGAGCTGCAATGAAAATGGGTGAAATGGGGTACTCGTAAGATTCATAAGTTAAGTTATTAAAAGAATTTCAGAAAATAACAAGAAACCTTATCTGACTCCAGTTGAATTTCCCTTTCAAGTAACTTTATAAACTTTTGATTTTGGACTTTCTTAGTTTTTGGTATCCCAAATGTGTTTGTCTTATTCCAGTTTCCTAATCACATTAATCATATAATTGCTTTCCCCTTAATTTAAGCTATTCCCAGTGTTATTTGTCATATATGAAGATCTTACCGAGTTCTGGACTACGAATTCATCCGCAACGGCGTCGTCAATGGGACGAACCCTAGATAATAGTTTCTGCTTGATGGTGTGGACCTTCTCGAAGCGATTGAGAGTCGGCAGCTCAGCATCCTTTGGAGCGGGCAGAACACGTATGTAGAAGTTGGCAATCTTGGCCACGGATGCCTGGAAGACCAGCTCGTGTTGCGTGTTGTTCGGTCGGTACTGGATGGCCAGGGTTTGCCACGGAACTGGCACCAACTCCGAAGGCACTTCGTGTCCCCTTTCATCCGTGACCAGATAGTAATCCTTCTTAACGGGCACGCGCACATATTGTGACGAGGGATGGGCCAAGGGATTGAACAAGGTAACGACCACATTGTTAGCACTATCGCGGGTAAAGGCACAGACACTTATGTTCAGCTCCAGGCAACTGTCGAACTCGCCGGTCGTAAGATTGGTCAGCACTCGCAGCGCATCTCGAGCGTTGTCCTGGGCGTCGACCATGGCATCGGTCAGGAGACGATCATAGTCACGGGCAACTGCCTGTTTCTCGGTGCCAGTGATGGCATCGTGGTGTTGCATGATTCCCATCACCTGACGCAGTGCGTCCAAGTCTTCGGTCTGCTTTTCGCTTGTCAAATGCGCCAATGCGCTCAGTTGCTTCACGGTTTGCAGCAAGTGATTGCCATCCCGTTCGAATCGCTTTTGGGTGGGACGCGAGGTGAAGTAGCCTGTCCAATAGGAGTGCGAATCACTGGAGTATGGGAAGAAGTCCTGGGTCTTATTTGGCCAGGTCAGCATCATCTGATGCAGCTCATAAAGGTAGCACGAGGGCGTCGAGTAGAACACATTCACCTTGGATCCCTGCAGTTGTCGCTCATTGACATATCTAGAAATAAAGATATTTTTGTAAGCAATGCCAAAACCAAGTCAAAGAACTAGGAATACTTTAAAGAAACCAGAATAAGGATGGAAAAGTATAGAAGTAAGAATTAGTAAATTTAAATGGGAAAAAATGCAGAGTACACAAATTGGGAAAACTGTAGCTAATTAATATTAGGAAAATGTAGATGATTTTCTGACTCCGGTTGAATTTTCTCCACTCTCCATTTCTCCCTTTCATTTTCTCACCCAAATTAATATCAGAAATTTTGGGGCTTGAATATGCTTTCGACACTAGAATTTTTCCTCGTGTAGAGGTTTTGTTTATGGTTAATAGGTTCGACAAAATGTTATGTTCTTTCTGGTTCCATTTAAGAGTATTTCTGGAATTTAACCAAAATGTTAAACTGTACTGGGAGAATTGGTCAAGTTTTGATCAAATATTTATAGTTTCTGTTTTTCCATATTACCCATTTTTTCAATATCTAGTTAACGTTAACGTAAGAAACGACATGATAAGCAACTGATTGATTGAGGTAATTTCTTACTTTATCAGTTTGTCCATATTCTTGAAATTGATTTCCGCATTCTCGTACTGAAAATCATCTCCCATCGGCACCATAACATGCGTAGCTCGGAATGACTGCGACATGGTCTTCACATAGTTGATAAAGTCATCAACCCTGGACTTGACGTTGTTGTCGTAACTCTTGCTATCGATGATGGGCGCATCACTGCAGAGGATGTCGAAGCAGAAGCCAGGAGGAGCCGAGTAATGGCGGTAGAGGAGACCGGTGAAGATGTCCGAGTCCCTTAGGGACTCACTTGATTGCCAAATCATTTCCATAGCCACGTCAGTCAGTCGCTGTCGCTTCTCCACATAGTCCATGCGGGCAAAGAACTCACCATTGTAGCCCATTTGGGCAAAGATGGATGCCATTTCCCGGGAATGGCCAAAGGGATCGATCTGCCATCCAATTCGTGGTCGGGCACAAGCGCCAAAGGTATCATTGAGAATTCTGTTGGAGCAACAATACAACAATAAGTCATCATTGGGGATACCGAAATTGTCACATACTTCAAGCCGAGGGAAAACTGATCGATGACGCTTTGATAGTGAACGGCGGCTTCGTCATTCATGCTCCAGGCTCCTCCCGTGAACTCCAGGCGACCCTCGTTCACTAGTTTCTTGACCAGCCGCTGCACTTGCTCTGTTTGCTCCTGGTACCACTTGAAGAAGAACGCGGTCTCCACCTGTATGAATCGACGCTTCGAGTCCTTCAGAAGTTCTGCCACCACCGAGTCTAAAATATACTGGACTCCAGCGTGTTGTATATTGTTTCTAGATCCATAATAATACTGATCCACCGTCTTCAGCCATCCGACATCGTCGTGCGAATGCGGCACCAAATGTACATTGATCATGTTTGCTTTTGTCTCCGGACACGACTGCAATAACATCCAAGGAGACGCATAAGAAACCTGCAGCGAATGTATTTCCTACAGTGCCTACCTCGTATCCACACACAGCTTCCGATTGCCCTGCGCCCAGAAATAGCACAGCCAATAAGGGAACTATGCCCCAGAGAAACAGCATTGTTTCGTATACCCCGCGTTCTACCGAATACTTCACACAGAACTCAGACCCCCTAACGACTCTGAATAACAACTGAAAAGTAAGGCGAACCCAAAGTGCTTTTATATGTGTCCAACCCCTCGATTAAACCCCACGATGAACGCCTTCTAGCGATAACGAAAACGCGTCCGGATTAGACACACACTTAAACATATACGAGAACATACACATGCTCACAAGTATACATATGCATAAGTATTTGTAGTGTGGATTGAGCTCTCTAAGTTGATGATAAGCGCTCAACAGTGGGTCTTAACTAGCTTGGATATAATTTGTGCTCATTGTCAATTAGTAAAGTTCAAGTCATAGTAAGCTAAATAACATATTATTAATATTTAATACAATACAGATTGATGGAAAACTGACACATCTTAGACCAAGACCTTTAGTAAATTGATAAGTTTAAGAGACACAAGGCTGGAAACCCCTCCAAAATGTTGATGAAGGTTAGGTTCGAACCATAGAGCAAGATTGCAGTCAGGTTTGCAAAATGGTTTCAAGGGCCCCTGAACCCAAGGTGTTGGTTCAAACATTGGTTCAATTAAAAACAAAAGAAATATTACATTTCAATTCAGTTGTTTTTTACTTATCACTGATTTTAATACCCTGCGCTATGGACAAAAAAGGGTATAATGAATTTGTGCGAATGTATGTAACAGTCATAAGGAGGGATCTCCCATTCAATAAAGTATATATGTTCTTGATCTGTGTCAATAGCCAAGTCTATTGACACCTGTCAGTTTGTCTACCCGTCCGTTCGTCCGTCCGTCGGTCTGTCCGTTTGTATGAATGCGTGGATCTCAGCAACTATAAGAGCTAGAGACTTTAAATTTGGAATGTAGGACTGTGAGTGTATTTGTACTATTTTTTCCTTTTTAGACCCTTTACTTTAAAAAAGTAAATAGGGTCTATTAAGTTTGTCAAAATGTCAAACGATAACAAAATTTTTGAAATCCCTTTTCAAATCTTAAGTCTGTAGCTTTCAAATTGATCTAATCATTCTTTTTTTGATTTCGGGAGAAGATGTAGCAGGAATCTAAAACAAACTGAGCTGCCACGCTTTTTTCTGGCTGTTATGCAATTCTATGACACACTGTATAAACCCTTTGTACTTTTTTAATGTACAGGGCCTACAAAAAAATAACAAGAGATAGATTTTGAAATGCTTATTTTAGAGCGAAAAAAGAGGCAACATAATAAAGTATCATAAAAGCAAAATGAATTGTGGGCAATAACATAATAAAAACACATAGTATTTATAAAAGTGCTTAAGCTAAATTTATACCCATATCAATCAATCATAAAACAAAAATTATGCAACCGCTTCGGTTGTATTCTAAGTGAATCTTACAAATTTCATTAATTGTTTTCAATTAATATCATTTATGGGTGTTATTAGTTAGAAGTAAGCTTCTTCTTTTAGAGGTTTTGCAAAGAGTAGATAAGTTTCGGTTTACGTAAACAACCTCTATTCTGAGTAGGGGTCTTTGGGTGCTACCTATTGATCGTATTTGCGTATTGCGATCATAATAAACGCAATCTTAAGTGGCAATTATAATTAACAATATTGCACACATCAGAAGCACTTCAAAATTCAAAGTCACAATATGTGTAATCTTTGGCTTATTGGTTTCACTTAATTGGATTTTAATTGATTATTGATTATTTGACCAACTGCTTTACTATTTTTATGAATTCGTACTAGGCAAACATGCTAGATAAGGAAGTGTACACTTTCATTCTTCAATGATAAAACGTTTATTAGACGGAATTTAGACCCAACTTAGTAGCGATTCAAGGAAGGTACTTGAAAGTTTAAACAAATACTGACCGTATCTATGAGAGTATTAATAAATAATATTAATATCAATAAATAATAAATACTTATAAAATTACAATTGAATGAAATTGGTAAAAGGCACTTTGTTACTACTTATGATTAATGGATGGGACAATCGGCAGGTGGCAGCCATTTGAGACGTGCGTCCTTGACAGGACACAAGAGACGATTTTCACGCAAAAGTTTTCGCACTTAATGGAGTTGACTTAAAAGTCTATTAAATAATTCCGGATTCCCAGACTTTGTCGCCATTCTGCGCAACAATTCAGGCGATGAGCATTAAAAATTTATGCTCAATTAATCTGTGTAAGTGGAAAAAGTGGACAAATCGACGGAAGTACTTATTCCCTGACTCAATGCACTTTTCAGAGTCAGCCGACGACAATGGAAGCATTTTCAAATATATATTAGATATGAAATGTTAATATGTAATTATGAAATGAATATCTTTAATGAAGCTAATCTAATCATTGTAAATATTTCGAAAAAATATCAACAAAGAAAATAATAATTTGTATGGCAATCATTAAAAGTCGTTGACTTAGTTATGGGAAGTCACAATTCGAGCCCATTGTGCCTCAACAGTCAGTGCAGGATTTGATAGAGGGCTGGATGGGGTCCGCCCCTAATGCAAAGTGTGCATTTTCAGATCCCTGTTGCTCACTTGCCACTCACAGTGATGCTGGACTCAAAGATACCCTGTGTTTCAAAATGTATAATCTAGAAAACATGCAGGCAAATTTGTAGATAGCTTACTTTATCGCTTCTTTATAAATATTATCAGTTAAGAAAATTATAATCGAAAATGCATTGTTCTTAAATATGAGTATTTCCACAGCGAGGCACAGTGGTTCACTCACGATGCTCACGTGGCGTAAATCAATCCGCGTTTAGCAAACCGATTATCTTATAAAAATCCCATATTTAAGCCGCAAAATGTCATTGAAAATTCGAAATATATTTTAAATCATTTTGGATTTTCCAAGACAACCCCAATATATAATATTAAAGTTGAATTGTTATTACATTTAGTTTTCACAGGAATTTATACGATATATATATATGGATTGGAAACATGATAGTGTATGTATATCAAATATGTTCTCTATAGTGTATATATATAATTAACATGTTAATTTATTTATATTTATGTATATGGAAATACAAATATCGTATACATATAATTTACAAGAAAAACAAACGATGAATCTCTTGATCCCATGCAAATATATCGTGTAAACTCCCTTAGACACTAAATCCAAATTGACCATCTGTTGATTATAAGTCTTTTGTCCGACTCAGATATTATACTCAGTTTAAAGCTACTTATTTGAATAAAAACAAAAGATTTGTGCAAAGTAGAATGAGAAAACGTAACTGAGCGAACGTTACGTGACAGGCGTACGGCAAAAAGTGACAAAACCAGTCGGAAAGGCTACAGTCGAAGTCGACTATGAGAGACCCTTTACTTATTCTTCTCAACGGAAATAAGAGTGACACTAATAGATAGTACCCCATAGCTCGTTGTTACGTCAACATGCTCTTCTTCTTCCTTTGGTCCGACACTCAGTAATATTGGGTTTTGAATAACTCCCGAGTTTATTGTCCGATCGTGATGAAACTTTCAGGATACATTAGGACCCCGATGCTTGTCCTGTGTGCCAAAATTCAAGGCTCCAGTTTTAAAATTGACCATTATATGGGATTTTAAGATTTTTTGAATATCTTCCGAGATTACTATCCGATCGCTATGAAATTTTTAGGATACATTAGGACCCTAATACCCGTCCTGTGTGCCAAAATTCAAGACTCTAGCTTTAATATTTTTCGTTTTATGGGCTTTCAAAAATTTTGTTCTCGATTTATGGAGGCGGAAGGGGGCGTGTCAAAATTTTAAGATAAACTTGATCTGCTTAGCCCATAGACGAACCACCATACCAAATTTGGTGACTCTAGCTCTTACAGTCTCTGAGATCTAGGTGTTCATACAGACAGACGGACAGACGGACATGGCTATATCGACTCGGCTGGTGATGCTGATCAAGAATATATATACTTTATGGGGTCTGCCGGACTTCCTTCGACCTGTTACGCACATTTTTTTTTTGACAAACTTAATAGACCCGTTTTACTTTTTTAAAGTAAAGGGTCTAAAAAGCAAGAAAAAAGTAAAATATTAATATAAACTAAGAAGAATAAAAATAATCGACCTAGATGATTAAAATATATTAGCAGAATTAGCAAAATAAAAGTTGTTTTTGACTTGGATATGTAAATACGCAAAACTATTCAAATTGGGCATGTCTTTGTTTATTTTCCTGAGGATTATTGAATTTAAAATCCCTTTTGATCGTTATTAATTATTAATTTTTATTATGATACGTGATGTTAAATGAAATTACTTTACCCACATATTATTGAGAAATTATCTATATATAAATTAATATATTTCAATTATTGAAATGATCTATATATAAATTAATATATTTCAATTATTGAACTACTTATTTAACAAATAAGATAAAATTGTTTTTTAGGCATTTGCTTATATTTTTTAGATGCTACAAGCAGTGTTGCCAATTCAGCTATTTTTCCGTCAGTTCTGGCGATTTACGATTGCTAATCGCGGGATAAACTGTGAAATAGCGGCTAGCGGCAATTTTAGCTATATTAAAAAATTAAATGGCTTTATATTATCTTTTATAAAACTCTGGCAACATAGTTAAATTCTATAGCATTTCACTACTGTTCATCTATAGTTTGTAGCAGTTAATCGATCGATATTTCTTCAGCATCTTCAACTCTACTTTTCCATCACTTACAACGTATTTCACAATGTTTATTCTCAGAAAGAAATGCATAAAGTTGTATACAAGCAAAAACCCCGTGATGCCTGGATGCGAGATCCTATATATAAGGATTGGCTTTCCATTGATGAAGCAACGTACTACTGCGAATATTGCAAAATATCATTATTGCCGAAGATTGCTTCGAGTTGTTTTGCTTAAGTTGATTAAGCAAAGTATAATTACTTATAAATTATTATAAATTTTTCTATATTTATAGATTTCAATTGCGTACGGCAAATAATTGTGGACATAACTATGAAGTGTCTTTTAAGTATTTAATCGTACAAATCGGAGGGAGAAGAATTTTATGTTGAGCTTGATAATTGCCCATATTTGCTTTATTGATAATAAAAACAATATTAAAACTAAAATAGCTTTAAATCTGGCTATCTTGACTTTTATTTAGCTTTTTCTAGCTTTTTTGAAATGCTGATTTAGCTATCCTGGGGCCTGAACAGTTGGCAACACTGGCTGCAAGAGAGATTATGAGGAATAATCATTATAATACGCACTTTCTATGCTAGAAGTATCAATAAAACTAGGCAAAAATATAAAAATTGTTTTTCTGATATATGACTTTATATTTAATTTTATTCTTTTCGCAACGGTGGTACTAATTTTGTTTTTAAGTCATTTAACTTATTTCATTGTATCTCCTAGTCAATTGATTTAATTTACCACTCGCTGACATGTCTGTTGAACGTGTGTACTATACTCACAAAATCAACTATCTACAGGATACAAAGATAGAAAATAGACGAAAAATAGTAAAAAGGTTGCAACTTAATTGGATTTCATCTTAGTTGGTGGAATGGAGGATGAGGAATCACAGAAAATGCGCTTTAGCTGCCATGCAGTAGCTGTGGCACTTAAAAAAGTATTTAGTCTTTCACTGCAGCCCGCGGAGAAGCCACTTGGAAACCCGACAAAAATGTGTCCTTTAACATCGCGACAAAGTTGCGCCTGAAGCGCATTTCTATTTGATTCTAAGGAACTGCCACTTGCCACCGCCAACTGCTTCAACCTCCATATTAAAATTCAAAGCGAATTCTTGAAGTGTGACCTTTTAAATAAGATATGTGAAATTTAACTTATAGGTTGCAAATCATATCAAATAATATTTTTTTGTATTAAGATACTAATCAAAATTTGCGCATTTTTTTTCGCTTTTGTACTTTTGTTTTGCACTTTGTCAGTAAATCACAGTTTAGAGACAGAGAATGAAGTAAAAAAGTTAAAAATTGAAATGTGCAACTTTCAGACTTTTAAAAAGAATGAAATTGTTATGAGTGGATTCTTTGAATAGGTCTGCGGTTTTCCATGCAAATAATAATAACGGCCAAATAGCCGAAAAAACGGAGATTCAAATAAAAGTTATTCAGCATTTTGTCCCTTTTTTAGGGTTGCCACTTGAAAATGTCGTCCCAGTTGCAAACTGTTTAACTGTTGATAATTTGTACAAAGTTTCAGCTGCCGTTGGGTCTCTCTCAATGTTTTCCTGTATTGCTGGGGCCTATACAAAGGTTTGGGGGCAAGCCTCCGGCAGGGAGGTAGGCAGGCTGGCCACTTTTCTGTTCTCAAGTTTTCGCATTGTTGCTGAGCTGATTTTCGAGAAGCACTAAATGTTGATGGCCTTTTTATTGACTCACCTGCAGCAGGTAGCAGGATGGCAGCTCAGGTGTTTTTCCTTATTTCTGTTTTCATTTAAAGTGATTTAAGCTCTTCAGCGTCTGGGGCCTGCTCTCAACTTCTTAATAAGCCAAGCTTTTCAATTATAATCAGATTAAAATTCTAAGTCTTAGCATTTATCCTTCAAATTATATTTAAAGTGTGTGTCTTAATAATCAATCAAAATGATTTCGAATAAAAGGTCTGATAAATCCTTTCATTATTAATGCTTATACTGCCTCTATTCTTCTCCTCCTTTCAAATTACAGATAATCTGTTTACTATTGAAAGTCAAGTTTGATTAACAGTAATGTGGATGACGAGTAACAGCTTAAGAGAACGAGAGAGCGAGCTTTTCTGGCGCCAACGCATTGTGTGTTAAGAGAGCCAAAATGAAAAATGTGAAGCGCTTTTTCTTGCTTATTCTTCGCCTGCCTTTCATTCATCATACATCATAGACAATAGTCATAAGGAGCACATCCACTGCCCGCTCTCGGTAATGTTGTGTTGCTCCCAAAATTAATGGCATCATTTGCAAATCGTCAGGCTTTGTTATCGGCACTGTGTAAGAGCGTCAACAGTGGAGCATCCAAAAATATTGACGCAGGGATTTGGTGGGGCTGGAAGCAGAATAGCGCGGGATGGTTTGAAATCGTTTGTGTAAATACTAGGGGAGGGAAAAGCCTCCAGCAAACAAAACATTGGGTAAAAAGGTGTCAAGCGTTAGGCAAATAAATTCTATTAGATGCTCGTTGACAACAATCCAAATCTGTTTTCCCAAGCTTTACCTTTTTAATCAAAAATGTTCACATACGCAGGGCATACATATCTAACTTTAGGATATTTGTTGGTTTTCCTAACGCACATATATACTACAGAGTTTAAAATAATGATGTATAATTAATACACGTTTTAATTAAACAATTGCTTATTGTTCCTAGCAAGTTAGAAGACAACGTCAACAATATAAATCACAACAGAATCCCAGTGGATTTTAAGGTTCATTGCGGCATATGATGGAAATGCGACGTTCCTTCTTTATGGGTTTACCCAAAAACTGTGAATGCTCGTTTGCCAGTATCTCATGTGTGAAATTGTAGCGCGCCGTGTGACTCATTATGTAAAGGGAGCGACGTGGCAATAACAGATCCGCATAGATATTATTTTCCAGCTTCGTCTCCGGCTGATGGCGGTATGAGGCATCTGCGTCGGTGTCCACTTCAGTTTTCTTACTCGCAGTATTTGTGCTACCTTGCTGATACTTCTCGGCATCTGTGCGTACCAGGCGCATGACGCTGTCGCTGAGCAAACTTATGCCGGAGATGGTATTGCCGCAGTACTGTGGAAGAAATAGAGTCATTTGAGCTGATACCCTTTTATACCCTTGCAGAGGGACGGCGAGCTGAGTCCATCTGTTCATCTATTCATTCAGTTTTTTAGTTATCTTGATGAAGCTTGGTATAGGTTCGTCTTTTTGCTGCAGTCAAAACGAAAATGAAGCTTAGGTAACAAAACGTTGTTGCTTCTTGAAATATCACAACCAATCTTGCAGATTGTGTATTTGGTGTTTTCTTTTACCATATCATATGGTTGCCTTAGGAACGATCATGTGAAACAAATGTCATAGATACATCTTGTTCAAATTTGTCTGAAATCGGACTACTATATCATATAGCTGCAATATGAACGATGAGCCTAAATGAAATCTCTGCAAGGGTATATCTTTCTTCCCTTTATAGTTGGCGGTAGTTGGACTTACGCGAGTACTGTCCACATGTGGCTTGATGACGCCGTCGGCGGCCAGATCCAGAACATGCACGTAGGGCATAATAGCGCCGTCAAAAGCCACTAGACGCACACGCTCCAATACGTCGCGATTGCTTGGATACCATTTCTTTCGCTCGGTCTCCCTAAACCCATGAATGGCCTGCAAGAGGGGACTGGCTGTGGTTCTGGTTCTGTAACCGATAAATGCTGTGGATTGCACTCACATCATCCCAGTGGTCAAACTCGTAGCGCAACCGACTCATATACGGCTCGATTTCCTCGTGGAGTTGCTTCTCCTCTGCCTCGCTGATGAAGTCCGGAATAATGCGCATGTGTTGCTCGAAATCCCTTTGCTCCGAAGTTGGCCATAGACCGTGAAAGCATGTCAAGTTGCTGCTGTTTTTCTTTGGCGCAACTAAAAGTAAATACGCATTTGAATGTCATAATAACGTTCCACTTTGTACACAATAATAAAGACGTTACATTAATGATTTGACGAAATAACCATATTACAGTTAATACCTGCGCGATGACAGCGACGTAGAATTTGTCCAATTGCTGCACTTCTATTAAAAATAACCATTTTGTCTTCAACAAAAATTACGAAAACAAATAAAGTTGCAGCCCAACAGCTGTTTCGGCAATTTGATAACAGATAAAACTAAGCAGCAACCCAGCCCTGGTGCGATGCGCGCGCAATCGTGTTGTGGAGTTATCGTTATCGCTTTTTTAAAAATGATACCAAAGTCAGTTCAATTTATTTTCAATTTAAAAAATGATATTTATTTTATAAGATTAGAGATATTTACTCAGATTTTACAAAGGCATCGAATTCGCATTTTAATTGCTTACAACATATATATTTATACTATGTATATATAGATATAAATATGTATGTTACCATTTATATACGATATCTGAGAGTGTAATTGCTGTATCAACTTGTTGGAAAAGTTTTAAAATTCAATTCAATAATTTTAAAAGTCAGTTCCAACAACTCACAAATGGCATAAAACTCAATCTCTTTTATTGGATTACAATTTTCGTATACAGATTTTACCTGCCACAAAATTAAAAGGGTTGCGTAGAAAAACAAACAATTTGTAACGTAATTTAAAAGGGACGTAAAATGGCAAGGGCGTAAAATGCCTGCACAGCAATTGAGCGGAATGTGGGTTGGTATTTTTATTCCCTCTACTCATGAGAACGGGTAGGATAAAACGGTTAAAAACAAAAAACTGTGCAAAGGTTACGTTATAAAGCCACACTAAATTTTTTCAATCAATCTATTTCGAACTTTTAAGACAGTCGTTATTATAAATACCTAATTTACTTGAGGGGCTTTCATGCATGGCGAATAGCTGAGAAAAACAGATTGTATATCTGTTCGTAGTTACAAATAATGCTAGGTATCTGCAAGTCGAACACAATTGTGCTGTTTGTGACCAATTTGGATAACCGTCCGCAAGCTGATTACATCAATGCAAATGTCGTGGTCGGTGGTAGAAGGGAGTAAATGAAATTGGGCTTCCGACTGGCCGGGACCCTCTTCTTTGGGCGTCGCGCACTCTATGCGCCTGTATTAAATGTTAATGGCGTTTTTCTTTCGCTCTACAATAGTAGAACTCTCCTGGAACTTTCGTCTGTGTATCTTGCATTGTTCATCTGTGTTAACGTGCGTTGGTGTGTAAATGATAAATGAGCGACACCGTCATCCGAACATTCAACTGCTCCGGCACCTAAAAAGCAACGCCACTAACGGACCATTACGCGCTATTGTCCTTTGCTCTGTTTTGTTTCACTCTGTTTTCTCGTTTCACACTGAAAGGTACCGTGAGATGCTGTTTTCCTCGCCATTACCGTCTTTTTCTTGTTTCCGTGTTTATTTTTTGTTGTAATAACTTCCCTGGTTCTGATGCGAAAACCCTTCAGCACAAGCATACGAAATACTCATACTTTCTATTCTACATGTGGACTTACAGATCTTGTGAAATTTTCTACTTAAAACATATTGTTAAACGTTAGAGCAATTAACACATTATTGAAGTTATCATGATGAGCAAATCGATTAGACATTTGCTCAAATTGTTTACATTTTGCCAGTTTCAAAATGGGGAACTTGTAATATACCGAAATTTTTTTACAAAATCCTTTCGCAGCAACAATAATGTAGTCGAAAATGCAAAGAAAGCACTTTAATTCTCATAAATATGTTAGTTAAAGAATTTAAAATATCCAGTTCACTTTATCCATACATTATTTATCAATAGAATCAAAAATAAGGCTAATATTAAAATAGAGTAAAGGTTTTAATCTTCCATACATTTGAAAATTAACCTACATTATTTCTAACTATACTGATACAAGTTTTATACAAAAGGGTGCCCAATTCGCAGAACTTTGGGTTCTTACAATTTTAATTCGAATCCTTTTATCATAATGATCGATGTTTTCATCTTTTTTGTAAATATAATATAATTATATAGTAAAATAATTTGTTATAATAATATAATTCAACTTATGTGCTACTCAACTATAACAAAATGTTCTTCAAATATTTGACATTTTTCTTAATGTACGATTGAGACAGTAACATCACTGTGGAAATGCGCATATTCAAAAATGAACAAATAACTATGAAATTTCTAACTTATTATTAATTCACAGCAAACTTATAGCCTGAGTCAGGTGTGTAAAAACAGATACAACAGCTACAATGCTATTCACTATATAAAAGCTAATAATTAGTTACCATGCCACTAACACGCTATATTAGAAAACTCTTCTTTGAATCAGCTTCGGCTTTCGCTTATGTTGTTTGAGAGTTCGGGACAACATTATATTCTTGTGCTCCAAATGTGTGCAAAGGCCAATTGAGCGCAGATAAAATTCCTTTGAACTCTGTGCCTTGGGTTCGCACTTTGCATTCTGGTTTGAGCGGGCACGTCTCAAGGCTTCCTGCAAGTGGAGGCGGCTGGCATTTACCCCTTCGATTCTACTGGCGGCCTCCGACACTGGAATTGTTGCTCGTTTGGCGGCTGGGCGTGCTGTATTTACAGGAGGCTTCTTGTTTGGCGCCACCATCCCAGTTGGCTTGGCGCTTTCATCTTTGGCGTTCAACGAAATCTTTGTGTCTTTGCTGGCGGTGAAGTATTTGAGCAGCAACTGACTTTCCGTTGGTCGTTCTGCCACTAAGTGAGGCTTGAATTGCAGCAGGCCGGCACAGATATGCGGAACTACAGCCTGACTAACCATTTCACTGATCAAATTGCCGTTCGGCTGCAGTTGCTGCTCTGTAAACGGCAAGCAGAATCGCTCAATATCCTCCTCTAGGCAAATAACCATATACTGACACTCGGCATTGATCTCGTGCAGCACGTCTTCTATCTCGAGTAGAGAGCTGTTCTTGGTTCCGCAAGCCTGAAAGGAAATTTTAGTGAACACAGTTGTATGGTGACAGTCAAGGTAAATTAACTATAAGTTGACGTATTCACCACAGATGTCTGGTAAATTTGTTTAAGGGGCCACAACAAATCGGAATACGACACCTTGTTGTAAATTCACCTTGGCGACAACGATGTCAACTTACGGCATCTGTTTTCCTGCTAAATACGCTTGAGACCCTCTGAAAGATTGAAGTAGTTAATTCAGGTAACTGTTTGTATGTATGTTTAATAATACACACCTGGTGTACACTAAGGTAATTCTTCATAGCGCGTTGACAGTATATAATATCTTCGATTATTTTGGATGGCATTTTATAGAATTGCTTCAAATAATACTCGAAAAAGCGGTGGGCACTCTGCATTGAATTGGCCTTGCGCATTTTTATAAGAAACGCTTTGATGATTTCATGTCGCTCCTTTACGGAAAATTCATTAAAATTAATTGCCTCCATTTGACAAAAACAATAATATTGCGTCTTCGGTATGTTTAGATTTTGTTGATGCTGTTTTTGCCGCCTATTTTGTGCACAGGGATGTAACGATCGCATCGATGTATCGATATATGTATGATATTCGACGATTTCGCGATCCTATCGATATATATACAATATCGATTCTTCTACGATAGTTGTATAATTCTTAAAAACATGTTTAAATGATTAGAAATGTGCGGTTTTTACTGTTCCAAAATCAATTATATTAAATTATTAACAAAAAAAGTCCCACTTAGCAATAACACACATAATTATTAAAATTTATGCGTTTACCAACACTTAATGCAATAATGCAACTGTGCAGTGGTGTCATTTTTGTCTGTGCAAAAAAGGCTGGATCAACGGAAAAAAAAGCTAAAAAAAGCGGAATCCCAGGGAAAAAAAGTTAAGAAAAAAGCTTATTTATTATATACATTTGTGTTATATATTTTCACATTAGTCAATTAGAGTATATCTAATAAATCGTCATTACTATCTGTATCATCGTTGGGATCCTTCCTAAGCCACTCCTTAAACTTTGTTTGTAAACTTCTTTTGGCATCGTATCGTCAATTTATTTTATTCTTTTTCGCAAACGAATTTCACAATGCTAGCGATGGAAGTCGCGCCAATTTAGGGGCGAACTTTTGAGAGATATTATTCGATTAAACTAAATATCGATACTTTGCCGATATAAATACATTTTTAACAACCGTCAAACTCAATTAAATAAACTCTCAAAATTAAGTAAAAGTGAAATAAAATAGAGCTGCTTAAGTTTTCTAAAAAAATCTAGAATTCCCGCTGCCCGGTGTTTTCAAATTTTACCCGCAATTACACTTCAAAAAAAGCCAAATCTGACGGGAAAAAAGTGGAAATGACACCACTGCAACTGTGTATTGCTTCAGCCAAGATCAATAATGAAAGCTGCTTTAATGTTGCATTCTATGCTTAGATAGTTATTACGTATAATTAAGACGGATTTCGAATTAAATGTGTTATTTGCAGTTCTGGATTTTGGGACTACAACGAAGCTCTCAACGCCAAATCACGTTAGTGATGTAAATATGATTAATTACACTGTCTGTGGCTGAAGCCACTGATGTGTTTTGGCATACCACACATACATACACACATCGAATATATATGCGTGCATGTGTGAGCATATGATTGTATTGTTTACTCATGTGGATAGAAGGAATAATTGCTATTTAATTATGGACTAATTGAATGAACCAGCTGAATGTTCCCATTAAATGTCACAGAAAAGAATATAATACCTACGTACCATTCAATCATTCGCTTAAATTATATATAAATAATTAAATATTGAAACTTCTGTACCACAAATAAGAAAATGAAGGAAATTAATAATTCCCCTCTAATATCAATCAGGAGATTATTAATAGAATTGCAAATTAATAAAACGCCCAAAGTGACGTTTGTAATAATTTTAATATTTTCCCCTTTTTGGATGCTGTAGGCGTAAGACACGTGGCATTTGTTGTTGGATATTTAGCGCAGTCCCTTTACGCTTATCAACTATGCATTTTGTTTTCTTTGACCGTCTCTCAGATATTCTTAATGCCTGCTTTGCGATATCCTTCGCAACTTAAAGGCTTTTCGGCGTTGGCATACACAGTGGAAAAGTTTTCCTTAGCGACACACAGACCACAAAAGGGTCTGGCCAGTTCCACTTCCTTCTGACCAGACGCGCAATAATCTTTGAGTGGCTTTGGCGTCGCCACAGCAACAAAACTCCTTGCAAAACTTCAACCAGAAAACACCACAAAGAACAAGCTCAAATCTTACCTAAGCTCTGTTGTCCAACTCAAAATAGCCAACAACAAAGCAAATTTAAAGTAAGTTCTCGGGATTCTCTTTCTTTATAAGTACATATCTTCCCATCAGCCATATTTATAAATATAATTTTATAATTATACCCTGGTAGAGGGTATATTAAGTTTTTGCAAAGCACGTAATAAACTTAACGAGGTGTAGCAGACTCCATAAAGTATATATATTATATTATTATATTCTTCATCAAAAGTCGAGTCAATAATAACCATGTCTGTCTGCCTGAAATGGTAAGAGAAGCAGAAAATTTGGTACTTAGACTGGTATGTATTTGGTCAGTGACTTGAGATTTGACAAACTTGGAAGTGCCCAGAAAATTTAAAAACGATTTCTGTCTTAAATCTTTAGAATTAAGGCATGTACGTTCGAGTCTGTTTACGTTTTAATGTGCAAATACGTGTTAGGATTGAACAAGGGTATCTTGTAACAAATAAAGCTTTCTTACTTGTTATACGCTGTGCCCATTAAAAATGTGCATAAAAGGGTATAATGATTTTGTGCAAATGTATGTAACAGGCATAAGGATGCATTTCCGAACCTATTAAGTATATATTCTTGATTAGTATCAATAGCCGAGTCGATTGACCACTGTCCCTATATGTAAACACGTAGATCTGAGCAACTATAAGAGCTAGAGACTTCAAATTTGAAATGTAGGTTACTGAATACCTCAGGTCAAGTTAATTCAATTTTTGATATCTCACCCCCCCGCCCACGCAAATCGAAAAAACTATCATAGCTTCAAATGTTCAGATAACACAGCGTAAATAAAGGAGATCTTCAGGAATTTGTTCCAACTCATGGCCAGATCGAGAGCGCATATGATAATATTTTCCAGTACTATTGTCGGCAACAGAAAACTCAAACTGATGGTTATAATATGAAAATTATATATGACCGATTGCCTTTACACAAGTGTGACAATTTTACATTTCAATCATTGTATTAAAATAATAAACAATTTCCGTATCAACAGTAGCATTCCAGTGTTGCCAGACTATCGCAAGCTACCTAATCGATTTTAAGTGATATATTTAAATATATAAACAGGTAAAAGTAATCTCATTATACTCAAAATACTTTTTAAAGTCCTGCACAGGGTATCCTAACGATTCAAAATATTTATTTATTGAAAATAATCGTTTAACATTTGATATATAGTTTTGAAAGACAGGATAATATTTAATTATGCATACAGTATAATATAATTAAATTAAAAGAATATGATTATGAATATTATAAAAAGTACATACATATTTCACAATAATTATTGTTATTTAGACCAACATTTGGAAAGACAGTAGACCATAGAAAGATATACATATATCTATCTTGTTATAAATGTTGAATATTTGTTGCTTAAAATATATGTTAATAAATTGTTTTGGGTTTTTGTTATTTGTTTTAAAATATTTTTTTAAACAGATTTATTGAACGCATTTGTTCTTTATTAAGAAGTGTATTTAATATATCACAAATTAAATATATGTGAATTAATTGAATTTAAGACCGCAGAAATGTCATAACCAAATGGTCAGATTAAATTAAAGAGTAATTGTGGCAATGTTGAGTACTCATTAGCTTTCTGATGTACCACCCAAGAGGGGGGTTTTTCATTGATTACAGACATGAAAGTGCTTTAATATTGCAACATTTCAACATTTCCGCTTATGCACGATATTACGCAGACCATTCAGCTGAATGGGAATTTGCATACTTTTTTTCATTTCTTTGAATTTTTATTTAGTTTGCCACTGAAGTCTGCAGCGCATTTCAAAGTCGGCTTCTGTCTGACGGTTACAGGGTTAGCTTGGGGTTTGATATGTATATCTAACGCCATTACCTCGGCTACCAGATATTCCAGATCAGTAGGTGGAGAAGTACCCGGAAGCCGATTTGTACTGTTATTAGACCTCACGAACCTGCAGCATATTATATATTTTTCAATATCAAAGTATTTGCCATGAAGCTGGTACAATTTCAAGCTTTTCTTCAACAAGGAGACACGCATCTCCCGATTAAAGACCGTCTTTTGGAGTGCACGTAGTGCTATGTAACAACGACTGTGTTCCAGATAATATCCATCTGATTGACAACTGCTGATAACTGCCATTACCACCTTTGGCAGTGGCTCGCCCAATGCTAAGGCCAGCCTTGGCATATCATCGTTGGTAAAAATAGCCCCGGCTAGGGGAGTGAGCACAATCTGATTGCGCTCTACCAGATGGGGAACTATCTGGCAATACTTAGCCACCGCCAGTAGACTGGCCTGCTTGAAGGTGAGCTGCAGATATCCATGCAGCATGAAAGGCTGATACAACGGCGGTGACTTCGTGACATACGTTGTAATAATCACTTCCGCCCCTAACTTGCCTTTTTTGCCTTCAGTATCCAGCTTAATTCTCCATGTCTTGTCCATTCCCTGGAACTTGGCTAGCTTTGCCTCTTTGCTGTACTCGAAGATCACTTGCTCGGCAAATCGGCGACTTACAGTTGCGTATTTGAAATCCGGCTCCTTGGTGAAATCCGGACATATTTCCGTAAAGGTTTGCATTAGTTTTTGAAAATTGAAAACGGATTCGGTCATCTTGGGTGTTTTTCTGCAAAGATACAGTGGATTTACGTATCATTATCATTGATAAGCACACCTACATATGTCACGTTTAACGGGTTACATTGGGAAACGAATACCGCATAATATTATATAATAATATGTTATTTTTCTAAATAAGTGAACATTTATCTGCAGTTAACGTGAATTTTCCCCTGTGTTAATGGTCGTTTTTCATTGGAATCATTTTATAATTAGTAAGAATGGCTGTAAGAGACTCCTTATACTTTATCTGTAATAACACATACACACACGAACAAAAAAATTGTTTCTAAATCTTTTGAGTTTATTATTCGATTATTAGTACTTTACATACTTAATATGTACATATACTCAAGTCTGTTGCTTTAAAATTGATATAGTAATTGTTTGTTGTAAAACATACTTGGTCTGCTTAGCATATACAGGAACCTACCTACCAAATTGGCTGTCTCTGCTCATAAATTCTCTGAGATGTAAGTGATTATACTGCCAGACGTACAGTCGAAAACTGTGATACTTAATAGACCCTTTGTTACTTAGTAGTAGAGGGTCTAGAATGAAATTTCCTACATCAGCTTAATTTATATGTGTATAAATAGTATATGTACATATACTTTTTTGGAACGGACTGTGAAACGAGACACTTCAACCAGTGCTGCCAGAATGTCAATGGCTAAAATGGTAACTAGAAATAACTAAAAAAAAATTAAAAGTGCTTTAAAAATTGTTAAAACGTCTATCGTTGATATCAATGATATCATCGACATAATCTCTAAGTTTGTCGGATTAAAAACTCATTTTTTTAATCATTTTTGGTCGTTAAATATTTAATGTCAATATCTATCAATTATACTTTTAGAATTATTAAATTATAAAAAATTTTTATATTTATACAAACATTAAATTGCATTTAGCGATTTTTGTAGTAGTTCCTCAATTAGGCCAATCTGATCAGCTCAATAATTTTTTCAATGAAATATTCAAATACCTTATTTATACTATTTTGGGTTTGTCTTTTATATATATTATCTACCCAGAATATCTTAAATATATTAAACTTATCTGGTATTCTAAAAAGTAGTCAAATCAATTTTTAGAAGGGTCAGACTTCTAGCTAAATAGCTAGGTCTAGCTATAAAATGGCTAACACAGCAGCACTGACTTCAACCTGAAAGAATAGTCTGTTTACAAAGCATACATATACATATTTATCATTTCAATAAATAACTACTGCGAACTGCATACATATGAAATTGTAGAAACGAAACAATATTCTCTGGCAGATAAACATAAGATTTTATAGAATGCAAATCGAGTGTGTAACGTTTAATAAATTCAATTGAGTATGCTGTAAATGTTTAAATGGATCTATTATTGACGGCACAAAGCTGGCAATTTTATTTAAACATAACTTCGTCAACTTTTGAATTAATTATAAGTTTTTGAATTAAATATAAAACATTTTTCTTTAGTTTTATTAATACTCTACACTTTTAAATTTAATTAATTTGTGCAGCTCTTACATTAATAGTTGAGTCACTGGACGATGTTTCAGTGTTTTCTTTTCGATTTCTGATCACGAACTGAGTTCGTCCGATCTACACACAAGCAAGAGAAGTCAACTGATACTGGATCCATGTACATAAATACGTAGTATATACATATTCATACATATAAGACGTGTCTTTGTTTTTTGAAAACAGGGCTGGAGAAGATGTTCAACTGCAACTTACAGTCACTTAATTTGAGTGTGTTCGACTACGCAAAACCCTTCACACTAGGTAATAATATATACTCGGAATATCTTCTTTATTATTTTATGTATACTCGGAGAAAGTTGCTGTGAATATTTAATATTAACACTTTAGTGCTATAATATTTAATTCAAATATAATATATACGGAAAACAAATATTGTCATATTAATTTAAAAGAAAGATATAAATGTTACAGCTATAGCGCCCTAATTAAGTTTGCGTTTTCCTTTGCACGTATTTGTAATTGCTCAGAGTATAATATGCAATATATTTAACATAATTTTAGAGGGGAAGAATCTCTATATATTTATATTCTGTATATGATGGGTATCTTGGGGTCGTTGTGTCCAGAAAATTTTATAGCAATGCCACGCCCTCTTCGCTAACAAATTGCAAAATAGAACCAGTTACAGGTACTGTCATATATATATATGTATATCTTTATTTAATTCGGTTTTCTTTTGTTTGAATCGAACTGCGGGAAAGATACGTTTACTGGGCATTAACAGCCGAGCACAATCGGCTGTAGCGCAGTGCATTCCACTTTATTTTGCGCTCCGACTCTTCGGCTAGTTTTTATATCCGATGCTATTATAAATAAGTCACGAAATTTGCAATGCATTAAAGGAGGCGTGCCATAAAGTAAATACATAAATGAACAGCATACATAGTGGAGTCGATCTAGTCATTTCTGTCACTATATCTATCATATGTGGATTTGTCTTTTATATCGTGACTTCATTTGGTTAGAATCGGACTATAATATCTATATCTAAAGCTTCCATAGAACCAATCGATTGAATACAATGGTAAAGTACGAAAATCCATGAGGCTAATATATCTCGATTAATAATATAAATTGTGTATTTCATATTGTCATTCCTTATGGTGTTTACATATGTACAGGGTAGGGCAAAAGTAATCACCCTATTGGAAAACGCTATTATGGGTCGGCGACGCTTTATTTTGTCTTGTACACATTTTTAGTAATAGGGTATAAAATGAGAAATATATTTAATGTGAATTTATGTAAATGGACAATTTTTAAAATAAGTCAGATTTAACGTTAAACTAATTATGGCATATTCGGCTTAAGATGCTAATCAAGAATATATGTATATGCCTTCGTGCCGGGTATAAAACAAAGCGAGTAATACTGCTAAGTGGATATGCTCTTCTTTCCTTGTTTAGTTTTTCAAATGATTTTCTGTGAAGTCAACACATTATGACCAGAGTTTATATTTTACGAGCTGAAACTGCAACAAACAGTCGTGTATTGAACGTCAAAAGCGAAAGATCTTATTTGTTTCCATCGGGTAAGTAGAATTTTATTTATATGGTTGTGCATTCGAGAGTTTTGTTTACATTTGAATCTGTTCTGATGTCGAATTTCATTACGAAGCAAAATAATGGCCACTGGAGAAACACGATCATACAGCGGCTTTGACTTCAACAAACTATGCGAAACATTCAGCAAGATTTGTCCCGACTTCCAAGGGTCGCAGGCTGAGAAATCACAGAGCTTGGATTTTGCCAACAAGGTGCTCTTTGACCTTGGCCCCAAGATGCGACAGATCAAACAGAGCGGTCAGGGGCAGATGTGGCGTCTAATCTTCAGCGGGGGCGACAGCGTTTTAATCTACTCCTACACCTTTAAGAGTCCGATCAACGTTAATCCGCATGTGCACGATAGGAAGCTCTATCTCACACTCAAGCAAGCTGGTCTTCTGGCCGTCAGCAAACTTTGCTCTGTATTGCCAGACTTACATAATCCTCGGGACAAGATATTACTAACGCCTCTCGCTCGTGCCGTGTTTGCGCCCCAGAACATTTCAAAACTTGCGACAGCGCTGACTGTGCATCTTGGACGCGTGGTGAACAGTGGCAAGGTGGTCAAGGCGGTAATCAGCAGTTGCCAGGCGGATGGATTCCACTTGGAACATAGTCAGTGCCACATTGCCCTGGTGGCCATTGAGGTGACGGTCACAACTTCCGCTCAGCGGGAGAAACTTCGCTCGAAGACAATGCGACTCTATGCAAAGCATGGGAAGACCTTCGATGAGGCACAGTACAAGATCTACGCACAGCACTCAAAACTAGACAAAAGGCCGCCCGATGCTGAGCTGCCACAGCCAAGCACATCCAAATCTGGTAATCAAATCCCCATCACAGGCCAGAGTATTAGCACTGTCCTACGTAGCATAGCCAGAACTGTTGATGATCCCCTTAGCGGTGGTACAATCGACATTAACTTCATAAATCCTCCGACATCGCAGAATGAAATTGATGTAGATTTGCCATCACCAATTGTCGTCCAAGTCGAAACCACTGATCTGCAAAACATAAAATTCATGAACATGTTACCCAAGTGAGAGTAAAGCTTACAAAAATGCTATCTAGTAGAATCTTCATCCCACTACTAATTACGAGCTCATTCTAAATTTATCAGAGAATAGTATATGCTTAGTGACTATATGAGGTATCCCTATAAATACTGGTTCAATAAAGCTTCTTCGCCCATCAGTTTTCTTGTCTTTGCCCCATCACAAACAATGTCCGCACACTTTTTTCCAGTTTAATGCGAAACATAAACAATTTTTCGCTCCGTTGAAATGTGGATGTAAAAACTTTTAAGTATGCTGCAAAAGATACTGTTACATTGTTGTAACTGTTGCCACGTTACACTGAAACTATAAACTGAGTAGATGGTTGAGCAGAAAAGTGTAAAGAATATTTCTATTGTATGTTTGTCCTGTTTATTCTTTCATGTAAAATTTAAAAAGTCTTGAAAATTTACAAATTCTTGGATGGTCCCAAATATATTTATCGAATTGTTATGGCTTCGAATTAATCACTTCCTCTTTCTGTGCGCTGGTATTATTTTAGCATAACTAGAATCTGATGTACCCTCCAGACTAGTCGAAGCAACAGAGCTGAATTTCTCCCGCTGGGAACCGAGTAACGAAATAACGCCATCTGCGATCTCGTCCAGTGTCACAGGACGATTGTAGGACAGCATTACGGCCGTTATTATGGGCAGCAGAAGAACATTGTATTCAGGCTCCATTGCGATTTCGGAGCTAGCACTAATATTTGAAATAATTGTTAAATAAAATTTTTCATTGATTTAGTAAAATGCGGTCTTAAAAATTGTATAACGAAATATATTCTAAGCTTGTGCTTATGACACCCGAATATGAGTCGAGTTGACAGCTAGAGCTCAGCTAGCTGAGTGTATTAACCGAACCATATCAGTCTATAACCCGATACTGATGGCTGGTTGAATTTCCATCACCATCCGATTCGTTGGGGAGCCAATGAAAAATTCAATTTGAAAAGTGTCACTTGTCAGTTAGCGATATCCTCTGTGTGCTGCACGCTTTCCATTGTCCTGTGTGCCTTTTGTTGTCATTGCTATTTTAGTTTTCCATTTTGTTGTGCATTTTTGGCATTGCGATATATCAATATACGGATATATGGAGGGCATTTCATATGCAAATTGTTCACATCTCAGAGCTTCAGCCTGAGTCCTGAGTCAATATTAAAAAGCCATCGACGCGTATATAAGTAAATGGGAGAAACGTTGACAGAGACTCACGGCCAGTTTCACAACTATTCAATTTACTAACAAATTGAACGCGATTTAGACCAGGTTCTCAATAAAATTAAATTGAGTCTCGTTTCTCATATTATCAACCGTTAAAGAAAACAAAGTTCTATATCAGAATTTGACGATTAACAATACAGTAGTATCCCATGACATTTCTCTGCAAATTCTAAGCAGAGAATTGAATGTACAAACTACACAGATCACACAGGTTCTTCACACTGGGAAATACATTTTTCGAAATCTATGACACTTGATGAATTTCTGGCATATTTCTTATCATATTCATATCTAGCTAGTTTGGTGAAAGATACTGAAACCAAAGCAGGTATTACAAAATATTTAAGTAAGCAAATAAAAGTTTTACCAGTAGGGTGCAGTGGTCAGTACTTTTTGTTATTTTTGGCACGCCAAAAATTTCATACCTTTGCAGAACCCCGATGCACTTTTCAACCGATTTAAACCAAATTTGGTCAGGATATTCAAGACAGGACCAAATGCATAATCTGTTAGTTTGGTTGAAGTCTGTCGAAAAATAATAAAGTTTGCATTCAAAATTATGATTTTCGACCGATAGTTCCTATGGCAGCTATATGATATAGTGATCCGATATAAACTAAATTTTGTCAGATTATTTAGGACAGAACTAAATGCATAATCTGTGAGTTTGGTTGAAATGTGTTAAAAAATAAAAAAGTTTGTCATACAAAAGCATGATTTACGACCGATAGTTCCTATGGCAGCTATATGATATCGTGATCCGATCCGGCCGGCCCCGACATATGTACTGCCGCAAAAAGACTGATCTGTACCAAGTTTCATTTAGATAGCTCAAAAACTGAGGGACTAGTTTGCATAGAAACAGACGGTCAGACGGACATAGCTATATCGACTCGGCTGTTGATGCTGATCAAGAATATATATACTTTATAGGGTCGGAGATGTTTGCTTTCATGCGTTACACATTTCGTGACAAAATTATAATACCCTCTGCAAGGGTATAAAAATTCACTATTTAAAAAGGAGAGAATGAAGAGAAAGTTTGCTGTAATTACTTTTGATGTAAAAATAATGCGTGTAAATACTTTTGACAACTGATTATATTCAGTTTATTACCTTCTATTTTCTTTTTAATTTACTTCTACATACATCAAACTATGTGAAAATATCACTTTTGTTTACAACTGTTGTACAAAAATGTCTGTAAATACTTTTGACCACCACTGCATATTATAAACGAAAACTACTATTATTCTAAAAAACGTAGCATATTAGATAAATGCTATATAGCAGAAGTTGTGCATCTGTCTGTCTGTATGAACGTATGGATATCAGTGACTATAAAGAGTTAGAGCAACCAAATTTGGTGAAAATTCTCCTTTAGTGAAGTATAAAAAGTATAAAGGTTTATTAATTTCTTTATACTATAAAATGAAAATAGGGAATAGTTGGGAGCTTACATAATAAGTAAAGGGTCGCTCATAGTCGACTTCGACTGTAAATTTTTCGACTGGTTTTTAGACCCGTTAATTTAAAAAAGTAAAAAGGGTCTATTAAGTTTGTCAAAACTGGCGTAACAGGTCGAAGGAAGTCCGGCAGACCCTATAAAGTATATATATTCTTGATCAGCATCAACAGCCGAGTCATATTCGTCATGTCCGTCTGTCTGTATGAACGCCTAGATCTCAGAGACTATAAGAGCTAGAGCCACCAAATTTGGTATGTAGGTTCGTCTATAGGCTAAGCAGTACCAGTTCATGTGAAAATTTTGACACGACCCCTTCCGCCTCCGTAAATCGAAAACAAATCGAAATTCCATAAAATCAAAAATATTAAAGTTAGAGTCCTGAATTTTGGCACACAGGACGAGCATCAGAGTCACAATGTATCCTGTATTTTATCGCGATCAGACGTTGACGTTAAAACGCGCTATGGGGTACTATTAGTGTTAATCTTATTTTCTTTTTGAACAGAATAAATAAAGGGTCTCTTATAGTCGGTTTCGACTGTAGCATATCGTTCCCTACTAACGTCCGTCTCTTCGGCTTGTTTTTCTTATTAACGATTTTTATAAAAAACCTTAATTTTTGAGCTATCGCTCCTATGGCTGTTATATGATACAGTGTTCCAATTTTAACCAAATTTTGTCTGGATGTATACGGTATAACCAAATACATAATCTGTGAGATTGGTTGCAGTATGTTGAAAAACCAATTAGTTTATAAAACTTAAATATGATTTTCGACCGATAGTTTCTATGGCAGTTATATGATGTAGTGGATATAGTGCCTGCAGTAAAAATTCGGAGCTGTAACAAGTTTAACACAGATAGCTTTAAAACTGAGAGACATGCTTGTATAAAAAGAGACAGACGGAAAGATGGACCGACGGACTGATGGACCGACAGACAGGCGGACAGATGGACCGACGGACTGATAGTCTTGGCTATATCGATTCGATGCTGATCAAGTATATACATACATAAACGTAGCCGTAGTACTAACAATACATTGACACTCATCGCCAAATTGCGCTGGTAATCAGAGGACTCGACTTTGAGCTTTCAAAATGTTTGATGTATTACCTTATTTAATATACCCTCTTTGCTGATTTGGATGAATAGGGTATACAAAAAAGAAACAAATGGTCGTGTGCTGAAATTCAATAACAAATTGCCATTTTCTAAGCCAGCACAGTTTTCCGTTGTTGGCGCTTTAAATTTTAAGCTTGTCGTGTGTATGGGCACAGAATTTATTGCTATGTGTAGTGTTTTATATGTATCTAAGATCTGGTAGTGTCGGCAGAGTTTAGCGAGTTGGGCATTGATATTGATAGTGTCAATCAGACATTACTTTTGAGTGCTCAACTGAATACAAAGACAGAGTTCACAAGTGATAAAACTAAACCTTAAGCCATAGTAAAATATTTACGCACATCCGTTCCCGTTCCTCAGCACCATTACCGATGATGATAAGGATGCGAACACAATGTTCGAAGGACCAAAAACCTGACCACAACAGGCACAGGCAACATGTTCTCAAACAAAGCAACATAAAAGAGAAATACGTGTGTGTGGGAGGGAGTGAGTATGGTCGAGTCAAACATGCGAAAAAACTGTGTTCACAGTTCATAAAGAGAAAGAGTGAGCTGACAACAAAGCAAATTGGTGGCAACACTGACAAAACTGAAAACTGACGGAAGTGCACATCAGCAAATGTTAGTCGCCAGCCTGTCGTCCTTTCACGACCTACAGGACACTGGCAAAAGAAAGCTTATGGCGGCTGTTGCGCCATTTCTAAGCTTTGACACGGACATGTCACCTGCAGATAGCCTACCGGGGGCAGGTTCCCCAATCCCCGATAACCCCTCCTTGACATGACAGTGAGTGTTGCCATTGTATTTCTGCATTGCCTTGAAAAATTTTTAATTTCAACTGTCTCTTCATTGCTATAAAATCTGGAGTACGAGCACGTTTACATCCTTAAGTTCTTTAAACTTTAAATAATATTCAATCGCATCTTGTAGTGAATGAATTTTATTTCAAAGCCAATTCACCTCCGCTTTTTTCTCTAGTTATAAGAATATTTTTCACATGGACTCTTTTTAAAATTTGATAATTTTACAGAGGCTTAAACACTGTAATAATTTACAAAACTAAATATATAACATAAAATACAATCTGTCCCACGAATTATTCATATAACATTAACGAAGTTTGTGGAAAATAAGGATATTATTTTGCTTGATGATATAATAATTGATTGTTTGAATTGCCAATTAAAATTGTATTCTTTTATCATATTTGTTAAGAAGCTAAGACGAATAAAATAGACATATTTGAGCAATTTTTACAGGTTATTAGAATGTGTGAAGAAAAATGAATGAAATGAACAATTCTACCAAAATTAAAGGTCGGCAAGCGAAGGAAGCAGGCAGACGGTATAAATCCTCTTCATGGCAACTGTATGAAAGTACACGTTTCATCGGGCTGGTAAACAATAAATAAAAGATGTTCGGGAGAGCTGACAATTGGCAAAAGCGTAGAAAACTTCAGCCGTGATATTCCTATATTCTAACGTGTACCCCAACTCACCTTGCTGCCAGCACCAACGGGTGCTTGCGTTCGATATTGGGCCACTCTGCTGCTAAACGACTCCCTCGGGCGTATTTTAGGTGCGCAGAGAACGTTCGATAAATACTCAGAGGCAACGAGTACCCATTTTGCGATGTCGGTTCGCTTTGAATATCTTTGAATGTACCTGAGTATGCCCATTGAGCTGCCATTTGCCAACATTTAATTGATTTCTGTCTGTTTGCCTCTGCGTTTCCATGGCTCTATCGCAGCCTCAGTCTGCCCCTTAATTAAGCTGAGCATAAATGCGAGATGGAAAAATTAAGTGCGCAATACACAAAATTATTTCTAGTCCCGTGTGCCTTATGGGCGTATAATGTTCTCCTTAGTACTTGACTAATCGATGAATGTATTTTAATTGTAATTTATGTTTCATTTACTGCTGACGAGGTCATTAACGACATTGTCTCCTCGCAATTACAATAATTAAGTCAAGTATTGAACTATCTGAGCATCTACATCATTTAACTTTAATCTCTCTTTCGTGCCAATGGCATCCTGAATATATATTAATACCCATGCAGAGGGTGTTATAATTTTGTCGCCAAATGTGTTACGCATGAATGCAGACGTGTCAAATTCTATAAAGTATATTTATTCTTGATCAGCATCAACAGCCGAGTTGACATAGCCATGTCCGTCTTTCTGTCTGTTTCTATGCAAACTAGTTTCTCAGTTTTTGAGCTATCTGGTTGAAATTTGGTACAGACTAGCTGCAGGCAGTACATATGTCGGAATCGGCCGGATCGGATCATTATATCATATAGCTGCCATAGGAACAATCAGTCGAAAATCATAGTTTAGTATGACAAACTTTATTATTTTTCGACAAACTTCAACCAAACTCCCAGGATATGCATCTTGTCATGTGTTATACATCCTGACTGATTTTGATTTAAATCGGATCACTATATCGTATAGCTGATATTTAAGAGATCGGATAAAAAGTGCATCAGGGTTTTACAACGGTATGAAATCTTTGGTGTGCCAAAGAAAACAAAGAAGACCGACTCAGGGCACCCTACTGTCGCTCCCTACTATCCCTACTATCAGAAGGTGCTCCTCTATGAATATCATCTTTCTTTCTAGAGGAGGTTTCATGAATGAATTCTAGATGCACAAGATGTGAAGCTATCAGATTCTTTGATAATTACTACTCACAATAGTTATAAGAATGGAACATTCTACATTTTATTTCTAGCCCACAAATGGAGGATTAAGATTGACTATTAGCTTGTGTTTCTCTATGTTCTCTTTAACTCTCTCCTTTGCGCAACTGTAAATCATTCGCTCCTCACTTACCCGATAGTCAAGTGTGTCTGTCCTGTAATAAACTTACGAGTATGCAAATGAAGAAATGTTAAAAAAAATCAATAAGAACGACTCTGACTACTCGCATGTATGTTCAGCAAGTTCTTGACGAGCTGGTTGAAGGCTAAGAATGCTGACATTTTTTCTATACCCTATACTTGAAGTAAAATGGCTATATGATGCTATGTAAGAATTTTTTAAACTTATAATACTACTAGATTTAAGATTGAAGACAATATAGCGAGATCTTCTGATCCTATGTTAAGTTTATCAATCAGAAAGTTGTATATGGTTCTTAATGTATTTTTGCTTTTAAATAAATTTGTATGCCAAATTTGGATTTGGTAAAATCAGAAATGTTATTTATTTGACTCAAACGTTTTGTGTCCTCGTAGCTAAGGATATTTTGGCTTGAATGTGATTTGAATTCAACCCATTGGCAGAGCATTGGGGACCTGGATTTTCGTTTTCCCATTTAATTTTATTTATTTTCCTTGTAAAGCCTTTATTTACTTGAAGGAATTGGCGTACGCGTAAGCGCACATGACCTAATGCCAATAGAAACAGAAATAGTAAAGCCATCTCTCCCTCCACCTCCCACCTTATCCTCTGCCACGCCCCTTCCGCTACATGTGTGCACAACCAGACCGACATTCCCATACCAAATGCACACACTCTATCGTCTTGTCTGTGTATCCTAAAGATGCTTGTGGTTTTTCCTCGCCTGCTTTGCCGCATTGTTGCCGTGTGTCCTTTGGCGAATCCTTGGCAGGAAAAATACTTATTGAGTAAAGTGGCCTCTACAGCACCCAGTGAGTCAAGTCCATAGTTTATGCGATGAACTAAAAAACCTTATACGTTTTTTCCAATTGCAATTAAGGATACTCGAATGTAACGAAATAGCTCGACGTTAAACTATTCTAAAGTTGTACTCCTTCAACCTCAAGTGATCCCATGATTGTCGAACAATATTAGGATGTAAGCCGCAATTCAACTTATAAGACAAATTAAATTTTGAAGAAGATATTCGTAGATGTAACTCAGTTTTTGTATTCCGCGCAGTTGCATGTTTCTCTTAGTATCTGATTGAGGCACGTGTCTGTCTGAAGTCATAAATTGTACCCACCGCCCGTGGTGCACAATTCAACCCAGAACAGAGAACAAAGAGCCAGTCTGGCAGATTGGGCCCGCAGACGAAAATCAATTGAATTGTAATTGAATTGCAAACACTTGAGAGCCAAAAACCGCCGAGGAAACGTATGAATATTTTACGTGAACGATTTGGCGTTGAAAACAATGAACAAAGGAAAGTCATCGACAGTGTGTTCTTTTCTTTAGCCTCCATGAATACCCTTGCTGAATATCATTGATTTATTTACTTTGCAACTTGTAGCTACTAGCTCCAAATACCATATAGTTAGCATATGCGAGTTGCAAACTAACCACACAATGATTTATATTTTAGATATTGGAAGTATATCGGAATTTTCCTATTTTAAGCCTTAGAAAATTGCAGAGCCCTCTTTTAATAGAGTACAGCAAGAAAAAGGATAACTATTTTGAAATGCAAGAGAGTCGAGATGCTTTTTCCCAAATTACCCACAAAATATGCAAAAGCGGAAAATAAATTTTACCCAGGGAGTGGTGAAATTTTCAAAATATTCATTTGACTCCAGGCAGAATGAACAAGACAGAGAACGTCCCACGGAGCGTATGAGCGACGACATCGGCACGTACGCATATTCGTCATATGCAGATAGAGTACAGAGACAGAGAACCGAGATATTGGCAAAAAATCGAATTGGAAATGTTTTTTGAAGCCACCCAGAAGCCCACGACTCGACCCTAACTTGCCTCACTGCTAAGAAAAACAGGCGCCGGAAGTGTAAGCAAGGGGAACCGAAAACGAATGAGGAGCGAAAATGTTGACGTGGTCATGCATGAACAGTAAATGAAGAGGCCGGCAGACTGGGTGTCTGAGTCTCTGAGTGGCTGAGTGTATGGGTGTGCTTGTATTTCCGGCGGATGCGTCGCGAGCTCGCGAATGCGCGTACAAGTAGAAAAACAAATTAAATGGCTTTCATTTGAATGAATTTTTGACTTGAAGATGCAAGTATCGTCTTCCATTCTTGCTCTATTTCTATATCTAAGCAATGGTCGGCAATGGAAAATGTCTTTGCTTAGACAAACAAAGGAAAATGTCTAATATACTCGTATGCTGATTAGTTTTGTATATACCCAATACAGAAAATGTGAGTTTCCTACTTTGTGAACTATTCACCAATTTATAATACTCGATTTATTCCATATTTGAGAAGGTGAATCCAAAATAGTTTTTAATATATATAAACTGTACCTTTTTTTATACAACATAAAACAGAATTTACATATGATCAGTGCTGTGAGTCGTAAACTAAATACATTAATTAAATTCGTTAATTAAATGTCGTCAATGCTTAAGAGAAATTATTATAAAAATACTTAATTCGATTGAATGAATGCCATAACATTTAAATGTAATATTATATTTACAAGCTTAAGGGAAATACTATAAATAATTTTTATTGTATTTAAAATCATAACAGTAATGACAATTAACTACATTGTTGATGCATTCTCGACATGTTTCTCCTGGAGCAACACTGCAATTAAAAGAATGTCATCAAGACAAGTGAGCATATTCATTTAAACAGTTTTATGTTTCAATTGATTCCTTTTTGTTATTTGTAATATATTATATAAATTACAACATTTCAGTACTTTGTTATTAGAAGCTTTCAATTGACGCTTGATAACTAGTATAATTTCATTTTTATTTATTTATCCCGTGAATTTATGCAGTTTCTCGCAATTAATTTTATGCAATCAAAACTCATTCTCTCGTTTGCTTCAAATTAATTGAATTTATAACATTCCGGGGAACTGCAAATTTATGTGTGCGATGCAAATGAATTAATTGAACCAGGTAGTCAGAAGTACTAGACTCGTAGTTACCCTTTAAGTTGCCAAACAAACACATTGGGTAGTATAAGTCGTTGTGCTTAAAAATACTTAACTTTATTGTATTGTCATCATATTTGCAGTATAATTGCGTTTATTGACAGAAGTAAAAGGCATTTTTCTTCTTTATTATGTATGTTTATTCCTGATCAGAAATACATCAGATTATAATTGTCTGTTAGACCTTTCTGACATATTTTATGGGTACAGGGTATCAGGCATCAACGTACATTCTTATGTACTCTTACGGTGTATGTGCTTGTTGACTGGCACATTTGGAGGTTGTCTGTACACCTCGCATGCATTTGGACTCTTGCAACCTTTTGTTGAACGTGTCTTTTGGTATGCGTACGAGTAGTTGTAATGCATCTTAATTATTTGCCTTATGTATATTTACCCGGTGTTGTCAGTCAGTCGCTTCTTGCATCTGTGCGTGAATATGGATGTCTACACAGAGCGAAAAATTCCGGGTTTCCTACGCAGATCCCCACTTTTCAAAATTTATTTTAATTAAGATTTAAATTACTACGATTTCGTAAGTCTTCAAGTATTTTCAAACATAAAATGTAGTTCAAAATGTACTGAATATAAACCGCTTATTCTTGATTTAAGTGAAATTCAAACATTGTTCAAATCCTTTAACTCTGTAACTGAGTACGAAAACATCTTTAAATATGAACATAATACTTGATATATGTATGCATACTGAAAAATTTAATCAAAATCTTCTAAACTTATGTAGAAAGTATGAAATGTTCTTGAAATATGAGGCATAATCATTAATAGGCTTTCAGTTAGCTTGAAAGTAAATCAATGCTTAATTTTTAAGTGTCCATCGATCTGCTCCTCAAGGCTGACAAGTAAAACTTCTTTGGAAATTCTAGACATGCGACTATAATCTACTTTTTATAAATTCGGATTTAAGACGTTACGAACTTGTTTTGTGAGTATTTGCTGTGAAAATCGTTTCAACTATGAGTTCCGAACTTATATAAAGTATTGTCTAGTAAAAATAGAGTTGGACTTGTATCGAAATTCTTTCTACTTGATTATAAACTATGAAGAAACGCAAATACTTAATTCAAGGTCATTCAAACGTTATTTAAGTATGAGTTTTCTCTCTCTGTTTATCTGGAAAATGGGAGCTGGGAACATGGAACTGGAACTGGGCGTGTCGCTCTGGGCAGTGCAAATGTTATTTCGCTTAACTCGAATATGCCATTATACACATCACATGCATATATGTATGCATGTTTTGCACAGATGTACGAGGACTCGTCCACATGTACGGCTCTCTTGGTAAGGAGTCCATAAAGTTAGTAACTTTTATGATTGCTGCTGATGCTAGTTGCTGCCAGTCCCCCCAGAGTCAGCGTCTTTCAACAAGCGCCATCGGCTAGATTGTCATATTGCACAAGATAACGACCTGCCAGATGGACAACACGACAGTTAGGCAGCTAGACATGCTTGGCAGGTACATACATGCATATCCTTTTCCTGACATGTCGAAGCTATGATGTTGTGCGTACCTCGGCAAGTGTCTCCTTTGGGGCGGTTGCTTTTTATGACGCAGGAAAAGCGTGTGAGATTTTATGCTTCTGCTTCTGCTCCTTCTTCCTTTTCTGCTGCTGCTGATGTTGCTGCTCCTTTCACATCTTCCGCAGCACAGAGCTTCCTCTGAGCACCCGTTGTGTACTCAACGGCAAATGCATTTTACAAGTGCAACAACAACTACTGGCAGCAATAACAACAAAAACTTGTTGATTGTCGTTCAGGTGCAACTCCGCCCCAAACCAGGCAAACGAAGCGAAAGTATGTTAAGTGTAAATGCATTTCAGTTGAATTCATGTCCTGCTTTAAAGCCCAATGCGCAATCCAAATTACCAGAAACACGGCGGCACGTCATATGTGGCAAGGCAACCTTCACAAGGGCCCTACTGCAACCACTTTTATGCCTGACAACATGGAAATTAGATGTGCCATATGTATGTGTGTGTGTGTGAAGTGGCCAAGTGTTGAATAGAATTGCCTATGACAGACACTTCCTGAATGTCCCCGACACATCAACAAGGACTTATTACTGTCGATTAGTGTTCGTGACAAGTGCGATTCTGACAGTCAAGGAAATTAAGTGGAAGTTCTCCGATTTAGAGCGTTATGATTATGTACTACTTAACTGGGCTTTAGCAAATCGCTATTTAACTGCGAATTGTTAAATAATATGTGGCATGCAATCATGTTTTACAAATCACTACACAGAGCGATAAAAGCCGTACTAAAATTTAGTTTGAATGACCTTGAATTAAGTATTTGTTGTTCTCAACGTCAACACCTAATAATGATAATGAGTGCAAACGATCTTAAACCAAGTACACAGAATAATGATATAAGAGAAAGTAATCTTCTATCAAGTATAAATCTAGATTTATTAGAAATGAGTACGTCAATTCTTTATATAAGTTCGGTACTTGGGTTCTAAATGGTTTTCAGTTTGAAAATATTAAAATACTTACATTTTCGGTCTTAAGTAATCGCAATTTCTGTCTTAGTTAGAAATACATTTGAAATGTGGGGCTTAAAGTGCGAAATTCTTGATTGTTTCGCTTTGTGTAACAATCCAAAAGAACCGCAAAACTTTGGTTGCTTTCATATACAATTTATTCAATTTAATTAAATTCATTTTGAATAAAAACATGCACAAGATACATTTTAGAGAATTAATTTGATGCATAAACAAATAATTATTAAATTTTCTTGAAATTTGAAATAAACTTATGGCAACCGTTTTTTGTTATTCCTAAAAAAAATACGTTCAAAAAATGAAATCTCGGCATTTCAGTACCGACATTTTGTAAGTTTCCTTTTAAAAGTAATTGTCACAAAACTTCTGTAAAATTGATTTTAGTTATAATCATCAGAGCCAGCCAGGTTTACTTGTGTATGCCATTGCAAGTCATAATTCTAGTTACTATTTTTTGATTATTGTATTAAACTTAGTTTTACCATCCTTCATTCGCATCCTTTCATGAATAGTTTCACAACTAATTCAGTTATTTATTAATACCTGTCAAGCTTTAATATGTCGAATGTTCAAAACTCGTTTTTGCTATTTTATGTGCTTTGTTGTGAGGATTTCAGAAGCTTAATACTCTTGTGTACATACTTATCTAGTCACGTTTTTGTCTGCGTGGTCTTTTATGTATGTACGAGTGTTATAACCATTTCCCATGCATATGTGCACTTACCCACATTTTGAATAGATAACATTTGATTTGCATTTGCATTCGTTATTATTTTACTGGCAGTATATGCAGATGCACATGTACCTGTAAACGAGGGAAGTCATTGAAGTACCCCGTCGGATAATCGATATATACATAATATGTAAATGTTATGATAATTGTGTTTCGGTAACAAACAAATATTATAGCTATTACATTCTTAAATTATACCTTGGTCGAGGGAATATTAATCTGGTTAAAAGTATGTAATAGGCAGAATGAGGTGTGGCAGACTCCATATAGTATATAGTATATTCCTGATCAGCATCAATAGCCCAGTCTGTCCGGCGGTCCGTCTGTCCATCCGTATAAACGAAAGGATCTTACAGATGGTAAGAGCTAGAAGCTTGAACTTGGACTCCCAGCACTGGTAATATTTGCAGGCAGATCAAGTTTATCTTTAATTTGGATGCCGCACACAAATTGAAAAAAAAAAACCTTTCGGAAAGGCTACATCCGAAGTCGACTATGCGAGTCCCGTCACTTATTCTTCAAAATGGAATTGATAATAACCAACTTAAAAACTTATATATAAACCTTCAGGTTTTAATTTATTCACGAAATTGGGCAAATACCCTGTAGTGCGCTTTACGTTAATGTGCTCTTCTTCTTCCTTTGGCTCGACACTGAGTAATATTGTGTTTTGACTAACTTCCGAGTTTATTATCCGATCGTGATGAAATTTTCAGGATGCATTAGGATCCCGATGCTTTTCCTGTGTGCCAAAATTTAGGATTCTAGCTTTAATATTTTATGGGATTTCAAAAATTTTGTTTTCGATTTTTTGGGCGGGAGGAAGCATGGCAAAATTCTAAAACAAACTTGACCTTTTTGGGGGCTGCAGGAGTATTGTCACCAAATTTGGTGACCATAGCTCTTATGGTCTCTGAGATCTAGGTGTTCATACAGCAGGACATGACGGACACGACTCGGCTGGTGATGGTGATCAAGAACATATATACTTTATGGGGTCTGTCAGACTTCCTTTGACATGTTACGCACAGTTTTTTTGACAAACTTAATAGACCCTTATATTTTTTTAAAGTAAATGTTCCAAAATACAAAAGAATTACATCGGGAGTGAATTTTAGAGGGTCCCTGTGGAGCCATAGGGTATATTACGGTCGGTGTCCCGACTATTCGGCTCGTTTGTACTATAGGGCCCGACCCTCGACTCTTTATGAAAGATATTCTTGATACTCTTGATGAACATCAACCGTCGAGCCGACATTGTCATGTCCGTTTGACTTTAAGAGATAGAGTTTTTAACTTTAAAGTGTAGTTTCCTGTATATCATACTTATAATGGTTATTTTCACATTTGTATGTCGCAGCCAAGATTTACAAGAATTAGGTTAGGTTAATTAGCGAAATAGCTTTGTTTAATTTTAGCAAATCTCGTACAAAATACATATATAGTACAGTGTAATGCTAAAGAAAGGAGAAGTTTTCGCGGACAAAGCAAAAGCATGTTTATTTGAGTGTATACATTTACAGGATATCTCGCACTCAAACAAAGTCGACTGTAGGATTTCAACTTGTTTTTGCATGTGAATCTTCTGAAATGCAGACTCATAAATCATTTTAATCTTTGATGCTAAATCCTAAAAATTGTGTTTGTATGATTTCGGTACAGGAAATACTCATACTCGATTAAAACTGTATTTTTGTTTTATTTAGTCAAATTGTAATCCTTTTTGGGGCAATTGTATATGTGTGTTTGTTTTGTCTGAAGGTTAGATTAATAAAAATTACCTTACACCAACACAGGATTGTATCTCAGACCCACGCGAATACAGATTAACACTCTGTTATGCTACCACCACATAATTAATAAGTTCGGTTGCCAAATACTAACAACGTAGGTCAAGAATCAATTTGCAAACTTTAACCCGAATTTGACCCGCTCGCAGTGAGACATTCGCAAAACGTTGACTAATTGCATAATTAAATTGTTTAAGATACCTTTGTTGTATGCAAATTGCAACCTCCTATGTCTAACCGTTTGGGCTTTACAATGATCAGTCAGCGAGTATGTGAGTCAGTGAGTATATGAGTCGGTGATGAGATGTAAAAAACCATCGAAACATCGGACATCGATGGATTTTTTAAGGTGATACCTCGATGTGTTCCGATGTTTTTGTAGATCCCGTTGTATACCGATGCATCGATGTTTAGGTAAAACAACATCGTGGTTTATCTTTTTAAAACGCCGATGAAAGTCGACTTCAAGGTTTCATTTCAAATTTACATATTTAACGTCAGGAGAAAGAGTTCTTTATATATATAAGGATTTCTCACTATTGTTTATTTGTAATAATAATTAAATAAAGGCTAGTCATCTGTTATTTGAACTGTCGATTTAACATGCGTTACTTAACTTTCGTTGTGTAATAAGATTTCTAACAAATAGCGAAGCAAACACATTAGATCCCACACATTCGTTAAATTTACGGGAGATACGCATTAACTACACATTGGGGACGCTCAAGCGCTTAATTACAAATGTGTTTGGCAACTATTCGAAGCTAATTCGTGGCCAAAATGTACGTGCTAAATTGGCCAGAAGCAAAAGTAAATCAATTTCTTGTTGTTAGCAGACGCTCAACTCAAGAGCAGATGCAGAAACGACTTAAATTATGTTCAGGCTCCTTGAACTGCTCATTTGTGTTCCGCAGGACACTCGTAAACATTTCGCAGTATGTCAGGCCTCCCGCCTTCTGTCTTCTCCTCGATCCTGTTTCATTTAGTGCAAGCTGCTTGCATAAGAGCAATGTGTAAATACAATACAAATACTTACATAGGAATGTGTACACAGCTGTGGCAGAAGGCAAACAAGCCTGCTGGGCAGGCTTAAGACAGATACTGATGGAGTGATATTCGGAACAATGGTCATGCAGAGTGGAAAGCCACACTTCATATTCATAGAGCTTTAGCAGAAGTACATAGACAGCATAGGGTAGAAATAATGATGTGAGTATGTACTATCTAATGAGAGATAGATTCTCCGACTTCAATAACTGAATTAGAACTTTCAGATAATTTCCATTTTTAATCAAATAAAATGCAATATCTACGTGCTCGTACAGATTTCAATATTTGACCAAAATGAATTATTATAAGATGATTCCATAATTGACTGTAGTTTGCAATGTAAATACTAGGAATGCTCCATTCCCAGCGTCATTCCTTCTAGCTTGGTCAATCTGGGTGTGTCTGAGGAAGCAAAGACAAACATCTATCGTCACGAGCTGTGATTTGCAATGTTCGTCGGTACACAACTTTGCAAATTTCCTAATTGCACTTGCTTTGGTGCGCTCTGCCTGCAAATAATTTCGCTCGGTTTGCCACATTGCCAACAATTTTGTGGGTTGGGAATGTCAATGAGTGTGGTGTGTTGTGGATGGTATTGGCTGTAAGACTTGTCGCATCATTTTAAGGGCCAATTTGGTTTTTGGCATTTACATATGCCTCTCTAATGACTATCCTTGGTTTGAGGATTGCTGGTAAGTCTGTGCTAAAATGGTGAAATAAGAGCGCGGAAAAGAGACAGAGAGGAAAAGACTGCATTCGGTTTGTTTAATATACATATATGACGAATCATTTAGTTTTATTAAAGCTCCATCTATAGTTGTATAACAAGCAAAGACTTCCAGTTGCTTGTTGTTTGATTATGTTATGAAATTAAAAATATTTATTTAATAACATGTATAATTGGAGCCAAGATATCTTTGAAAACAATAGATTTAAAATATATCAAGATGTGTGTATATATAAGCATAGTATATGTTCAAAAACCAAATTCCTTTATTTCACACGTATACGTAATTTATGGACGTGAGTGTGCATATTGTATCAGAGTCCAGGCAACAACTGCTGGCACTTGTCAGACATGTTTAGTCCATGGCTGTTGGACAACATTCAGTTGTGTGGTTGCTTTGTTGACTTAGAAACTTGTCACGTTATACAAACAGAAATTGTAGGTGACAGGAGCCAACACAAATCCCAACCTTCAGCTTCAATGACAACAATTCCAATTCTAAACCAAATTTAAATATTGAATTGCTCTCGAACTAGTATAGATAGTAAAATGAATATAGTGAATATATTTATTTTCTCTTTATTTCAGGCGTATAATTTTTTGAATTATAAGAACCGCAGAGAACGACAAGATAATAGCAAATCAACAGATATAAATGAAAGCGACAGAATGAAAAGCACTTTTCCAAATGAATTGCTCGGATTTATGATGTCTGAGCTTAAATGTTGGTCGGGAAATTTCAACTTATCAGCAACAACAATAGCAACAATGACAATTCCTGCTGATTTTAGTCATTATAAATGTCATCAAGCATTATTTTTTCCATCAACTCGTCGCAGCTGTACTCTCGAAATGTTTATCGCTTTTATTTTGGTGTGTTGTGGCATGGCAAAAGTTGCGGTGGCAAGTGCGGGAGGCAGGCAACAAGCGGACTCAAACTGCATGACAGTTTCCATTAATGTTGAAACTTGAACACAATGTGCCATAGGGGAGGCATTTTTAATGAAACGAAATTAAACGGGAAATTGAAACCGGACGGCCTGTTAATGAGAAAGCTATGCAATGACCGTCGAGCCGTTAACGAGCGACTTTATTTTCGGTTGGCATTGGGCGTCGTTTTGTTTCTGTTGATTGCCAACTTGTTGTTAACGTGTCCTTAATAACAGGTTATTACATTTAATGGCAGGCGTAACCATAAACGAAGGTATAATGATAACTCACCAGCAATAGTAATTGTATTCCCTAACTACTTACATATATTAAGAATGGAATACAACTGATGATGAATAATGAATGAGCAATTCTTTTATTTTCTTAGACTTTAAAGTAATCGCAGGTTAGAGTAACCGATAGTTGCAAGTGCAAATTGGATGAGGATAATAATTCCTGAATTTTAAATGAAATCGTGTCTCAACAATGAGAAATAACTTAATTTAAAGTTTAATCATTTATTTTGATAAACAATTTAATTGCCCATCTTAATACGTTTTTTAAATGAAACGAAGAAGAAAGCGTACATAAGTGTGCAATTGTTAATTGTCTAAATTCAATAGACTTAACTTTTATTTACCAAATTAGCAGCTTGCATTGATTCTTAAGTAATCAAGACCAAAGTAAGAGGCTTTAGAAATATTATTTCCTTTGTTCCGCATCTCAACAAATATCTGAAAATTGAGCTGTCTTTAATTGGTTGGCGCTGTAACAGGAAATGAAGCTAAAAAAGCGACGAAACAAAACGAAATACTTGGAGACAGTCGAGGCACAACAATTAGTGTCTCTATTATGCTGCAGCAGCAGCAGCAGAAACAACAACAATGATAAACAATCGACCGAAAATGAAGTGAACAGGAATAGGTCAGAGGGGTCGGGGTCGAATGCCAAGTGGCAAGCTTCGAGTATCTGAAGAAAAACCTTAAGTCCTCGTGTAAACAACAAATACATTGTTATCAGACATTGATGGCGTTGGCGCCGTCAAGGCCCATGAGACAGCCCAAGAATCGTTAGCGAAGATTGGACTTGACTGTCTTTGTGGGTGGGAGGTGGGAGGTGGGTTGGTGGGTTTGACGGTTGCCTATTCTCGTTAAAATTTAAGCAACTTTCAATGGACTGTAAATGAATAGAATTTACTTGTGCTGCAACAAAGTTTAAGGACTTTAGGCGCCGGCAGTGATGTTCCCGTCCCGAATACCCAATATCCGGTTCTATTTGTGCTCTAGCTTTCTGTGGAAAGTCAGCTGCATTTTCTTTTTATGTGCGAAAAGTAGTTGAAAATAAATACATGAGCACCAGGAATAGGACCAGCCAGTAATAGGACGTTCTCTGTTGCTGCAGAAAAAGACTTTGTGAACTTTCTCATGCTTGCTGAATTTTGATTTACGACCACTTAACGTTTTTTATGGCCTCAGACAACAAACTGCGATTCTGTGTGTCTCAGCACTTATTCCTACAGTTATATAAAACAGATCCCCACATCTCTATTCCTCCCAGTAGTCCATGCCCATAAAATATGGTTCAAGTTAAGTTTGTGTGCTCCAAGTAGTTTTACTTTCCAACCTTGTTAATCATTTCGAAATACTTTTCGCAGTGCTTAACTAGAAGCTACCCTAGTCAGATAAATTTTCGCAATTTTTGAATAGTAAACAAACAAATCATGCTTACTTTCGAATTATTAATATTTGATTGAGTATTTCAGAGCACGGTGTAGGGTATTTACCAGTCAAGAACTCTTGAGTGTACACGAGTAGTAATTGATAAATCAGAGTTCTGTCGTAAAATTTATTACACAGATTTATATGTTATAAGTGCGTCTGTTTGATTATTATCAATTATTATTGAATATCTCCTAGTTGAGCACTGTGAATTATAACAGACTGATTTGATGGAAATGGTTTCAGAATTCAACAAATAAATCAGAAATGCAAGAGTTGATTTTTAATTCGATTTATTTTATGGAAATGCATTTATTTCTATACGATATTCGCGTTTGCTTTCCTAAATATTAATAAATACGATTATGCAGAATTTCTGTATATTTCCTGTGTGTGTTAGTGTGTGTGTGTGTGTGTTAGTGTGTAGCAACTCGTACAACATTTTAATCTTTATATTTATGTATTATTTTATGTTGTTCTCTAACCTAAGACTGTAAGAATTAATGTCAATGCCCAATTGCAATTTTACAGCGTACGTCCTGTACCCATTACATATGGTAAAGGGGTATTTTAACATTGTGCAAGTACTTAGCATTTATATTATTCTTGTGTCTTAATTTCGCATCAACTCAGTGACAAATTTAATTAAATTTATGGTTATAAGGAGTTGCCGCATATGTTTGGTACTGTGAAAACATTATTTGTTATTTTGTATAATTTAGTAATTATGTATTTTTATATCAATATACGTATTACTTATGTCGACAATTTAATCTTGTTATATTTATAATACAGTTGCAAATTGTTAGCTTTGCGATTCGTTCGATGTTGCATTAATATTCTACGGCGCATTAATGAAAGCCAACAAAAACAATAAAGAATCTAACCAAATACTAATTGGTAATATTGTTATCAGCAACTGCAACATTTATATTTATACATGTGCATATCTATGTAACCGTAAAAAGAGTTGCCAATTAATGCATTTAAAACGGCAAACAAGTCATTCGCAGTTTGTAACTTCCCATAACAACACAAATGTGTGAGTGCAAAGGACACAAATCCTTTCAGCGGACAGTCCTTTTCTCGCTTATTAAGTGCATGCTTTCAACTTATTTGTTGTGTACATCAGATTCTCTCGTTCTAGGTAGTTTATAATTTAGAATAAAGCAGAAACATAAAGTAAACAAAATAATACAAATTTAATCGCTGCTAAAGTTTGTGTAGTTTTTATTTAATTGATATATGACAAATAACGTTAACAATTAGATGATGAGTAAATTATAAAACTATTAATAAATATAAAAACGTAAACTAATTGATCGACTAAAAGCATAAATCAAATGAATCATGAAACCCACGAATTCGTTTGCCTTGTTTATGCGTAAAACATATCGGAATATATTCTACTCATGAACACTTATTCATGTATATTCTCCTCAATAAGTAGTTATTATCAATCTGTAATTTTGATTCCTGTGCTAACGTAGAGTATTATTCAACCTTGCAATTGGCAGAGGGTTTTAACCATGTTGTATTAAATGAAGAGTGTCGGAATCGCATTGAGTCGGCTTAACATTCCAGTCTACTATTCATTAGCTCGCATTACAAGTGCAGAGATTACTGCAGGAGTCCACTGACTGTGAATGTTGTGGCCATTGTTGTGGCAGTCGCAGCCATTGCCACCTGCTGCACTTTTGTTTGATTTGCGCCGGGTTCCAATTGATGCCAGAGCTGAGTGCCAATTAAAGCCGTTTCAGTGTGATTGGGATTGCTTCTGTCCATTGTCGCGGGCTCGTCGCGGCGCGTTCTGACCGCCTGTGGCAGTGGTCACGACGACATATAGGTGCACTGCGTCTTTGGCTGTGACTCTGTCTGCTCAATGGGCTGAATGGCGGCACGTTTCCAATAGTCGCGAACAGTCTCCACCGTCTCCATGATGCGCAGAAAGTTGCGACCCGCCAGCATTGCTACGTCCTCCTCACTCCAGTTATGATCCTCCAGCAGTGCAGCCAGCAGCTCCGGGTACTTGGACACGTCCTCCAAGCCCAAAGGTGGCAATTCAATGCCATCATAGCCAGCGCCCAGGCCGATGTGTTGAATGCCCGCAATCGCTCGCACATATTTGATGTGTTCTATCACATCCTGCAATCTCGCCTGTCGACCACAGGCCACGTCCTCTGGGTCAAAGCTCAGCATGATGAGACCGCCGTTCTCGGCCACCAGACGTAATATGTCATCGGGCACGTTCCTGGTCGAGTTGCATAGCTGGCGTGCGGCCGAGTGGGAGAAGATGACGGGAGCTCGTGTCACCTGGAGGACATCACGCGCAGTGGCATCCGAGCTGTGCGAGAGGTCGATCATCATGCCCAGGCGATTCATCTCCCGCACTATGGCCTTCCCGAAGGGTGACAGACCCTGCTCCAGCGGCGAGGCACTCGACCCAGCCCAGGACACATCACACCGATGTGTCAGACTGAGGTATCTGGCACCCAAGGAGTAGAAAGAGCGTAATACGCCCAGCGAGGAGCCGATTGTGTGACCTCCCTCAATGCCGATCAGCGAGGCCAGAAGACCGCGCCTGTGCGTGGCCACAATGTCCTGCGAGGAGGTGGCCAGCACTGTCTCCCTTGCATACATGTCCGACAGCCGCCGCACAATGTCGATTTGCTCCAGTGCCAGTTGGACAGCGTCCAAGCCCTGCGCCTCACACGGCACGTACGCAGACCTGCAATGGAACCAAATGAAAGTTCTTAAAGTTCGATTGGATTCCATGATTGAAAAAGTAGTTTGAAAAGGGTCAACCGATTGCGACCCTACATGATTGAAAGCTGTGCTTGCTAACACAAATTGTACCATTCCGATTTGGGAAATTTATATACCCTGGTCAAGGGAATATTAAGTTTGGGTAAAGTATGTAACAGGCAGAGGAAGGCCCCATTAAATATTTACATTCCTGATCAACAGTCAAGTCTCAGAGATGATAAGAGCTAGAACCACGAATTTAGAATTAAAAACAAACTAAGTCTATTAAAAATCTATACAAATTGAAAACAAGAATTACAAGAGTAATTTTTATTTAGAATTTAAAGTTTTGCCATATTTAATAAGAATCGTAGGATCGTTGTGGGTAAAAAATGTCGTGTTGGGGCCAGAAATGTAAGCCTCAACATTTTTTAAAAGTTTCGGTTTGATGCTTTGCAACATAGAACTAGATTTCGATTCGGTTCGCGAACGGGATTCAAGAACTGCTGAGCTAAAGGATTTGGTTCAAACCTTAGTTAAATGATCCAATTTTTTATAATCAAATAAAATTGTTGAATTTAATTATGATAGTTTTGCATAGTATCTAATGGTGATATATAAAACAATCCGAAGAGTCGGGTCGGGAGCGATAGTAGGGGCGGGATCTGTAGCAGGGAAATTCACCTCCAATGTAAATTTCTTGTAATTGGTTTTATTTCAATTTGTGGGCAAAGCGGCGTGATATCGTGATGAAATTTGCTGTAATAATCGTTCCCAAAATATTCATTATGAATGCGTAATCTGAAGTCTCTAGCTGTAAAATTGCTCTTGTTATAAGGATTTCCGTTTCGGGGACAATGGGTGCGTGATATCGTAATAACTGCAAAACTGCTTTTGTTATGAGATTTTACTTGATTTGTGGACGAAGGGGGCGTGTAATCAAATATAAGTGAGAAACTTGATCTGCCATTGCTGGGAGACATATTTCAAGCTTTTCTTACCATTTCTAAGCTCCTTTCGGTCATACGGACGGACAGACGGACAGACGGACATGTGTATATCGACTCGGCTATTGATGCTGATCAGGAATAAATATATTTTTTGGAGTCGGCCACGCTTTCTTTTGCATGTTACACACTTTTAACGAACTTAATATACCCCCACAGGGTATAACTACATCGATCATATGTATACATATGTGGATGTGATTCTTTCAAAAGAACAGAACGACAGTTAAAGCATGCGCTGAAAATTCGAATATTATTTCAGTTACACATGTTAGTTGAATTCCACAAAAAAACACATAAACACAGAGAAGCTTTTTAAAATAGGCATTTTACGAGATGCATAAGACGTGGACACGTGCTGAGCAGTTCCGCTCTTCTAAGGAGAGTCACCAAATATTCCCGACAGATGGACCGGCACCTCGACGCATGCCGTTCTCCACGTCATTCGAAAAAGTACAGCCGTCAATGGGATTGTTGTTGGGCTGGGAGTACGGCCGCCTTTGGTTGAAGGAACATAAAGAATATGTTACTAAGGAATTAAGTAATGCGAAAGCGGTTTTCGTAGATCCAGACTTCAGCTGGTGGGTAAATAAGCGTACCGCTGTTTTGGATCGTCGTCAGTTCTTTCTGAAGAATAAACAGAATCCACACATGAAGAACTGTAATTTAAGCGCATTTGCTTTATCGAAAAATCAGCGCCAGAACAAAGGTGGGAATACTAAAGTCTCTGGTTCTGTATCCGAATCGCAGAAGCAGGAAAAGCCTGGTAGCGAAACTTCGACCACTATTGTTAATTCCAAAGCAGTTTCAAATCCAAGCTCAAATGTTAATTTAAAGGCGAATTCGAAGACGATTTCGAAGGCGAATTCGAAGGAAAACTCGAAGGCGAATTCAAACGCGACAATGGGCTTAAATGCAAACGAAAGTTCCAACTTGAATTCGAAAACGAATGAAAATTCGAACGCAATTTCAAAATCCGACTCGAACGTCAAGGCGAAGGAGAAAAAATGCAACTGTATCGACTGTATGCAACGACGTTGTGGGGGTCAGGAGATAAAAACAGGCTCATATGGGCCAGATAATAGAAAACTGTTTTATGTTACAAGAAAAATCGTATCAATGCCTTGGTATTAAACATAACTTTGCTCGATTTTAAAGTTAGAAAGCCATTTAAATGCAAATGTAATGAAGAAATCCATGTGAAATCAATGTCGTGACACTGATTCATTGACTTTATACATAGATCGGAGTATGCTAAGGTCAGAAATCCAATTAAAATAAATACTATATGCTTCACAATTTGTTTTTGACTTTCATTTCACTTCATTAAGAAGAGACATCAGTATATCTTGGAGAAATTCTCTCATTAACTTTATACCTTGTACTCAATTTGTATTTGCATATAAATCCGTGCGTATGTAATAATAAGGATGACAGTAAGAACAATCAACGAGAAATTTCTTATTTGGCTGCCGCGCATTTTCATGTTAAGTTGTATACGTTTTTAAATTATATTGACACTTATGTTAATCATTTGCTTAATTCATGATAAGCTCAATTTTGAAGTGATTGCTTGACCAGCTTTTGTTCTATGGTCATATATTTCATATCAAGTAAACTTATTCAAGTATTCTCTTAATGTTGATTACTGATTGAACAGAGTCCCGACTATATACGAAAGCACTACTTTTTGCCCATACAACACTTAGCTCAGTTCCATGCAATCGCATTAAGATGCAGTTTGCATGAATCCCATAAAAGCGGTTAACTAACAGCACATTTGAATTTCAAATGCAATGATATGGCAATAACGAGGGCCACTAACAAAAACTGCAGCACAGCATGGCACAATCCGAGAGAGAAAACAGTTCGAGTTTCAACATTGCGAATGCAGACAGAAATTGAGCAATGACGACCACTAAAATTAAATGCGAAAATAGCACAAAAGTTACGATTACGCCATCTGGCGTTCGGTGGCGGACTATAGCTGTCGTCCTTAGTTTCTGGTGTCAGAAGTCTACCAAATAAAATCAAGTCGATTGCCTATCAGCATTTTTCCCAAACTGCAGCTGTCTGCCGCCTGTCAAACAGTGCTCCTCCTCAAACACCCAGTACATTCAGCCAGATTTGTTATTGATATTGTTGTTGTGTTTGTTCTTATTGTTGTTTTTTTGTTGTTGTTACAGGTCGTGGCTGGATCTGTGCATTCAGCGGGGTGCTAAAATTTGTCCAGCAGCCAGAGCAGGTTGGCCATTTGCCCTGCAGCAATCCAGTAGCTGTTGCCAAATTTTATTTTGCAGTCAAATTGTTGGCATTTCTCGGCTACAGTAGCAGTCGTAACAGTGGGCGGTTATCTGTCCGAGGGGTGGGAGGGAGGTTGCCTTTTTCGACACTGTGTGCCCTCTGTGACCTGGTCAGCTTCTGTTCCCGGTAATTGTTATGGGCCCATGTCTGGCATGGTTGATTGCATCTATATGAGGCATTTCAGTTTCAATGATTTTAAACTTTTCAAAGTTTGCATACGATTCATCAGTTAGGAAGAGAGTCATGGACGTAGCTTGGAATGGGCAGGGGGAAGCTTACAAAATGCGGTAAGTGTCTGGTTATGCACAAAGAGCCCGACCGCCCAGCTGTTCAAGAATAACTAGATAACTGTTCATACTCTTAAATTTGTACATTGATTTGCATACCAATCAATATTTACTCTTAGTTTCGTTTTGTCGCATTCGCTCATATGCTTATGCTTTCGCATGCCCTTAGCCTTTTGCTTCGGCGCACTCTACAATTAGTCTTGATGCGTTCGCTATTGCCGGCGGTCAGATTATCGAGTGACCTACGTTATCTATCGTCTCGTACACTTTGCCGGATCCCGCTACCGTTTTCGTCTGCCGAATAAGAGAATAGGCAACGCCGTGGCTATTTCTTGTGACAAACATTGTTAACATTACAAACAAATATTAAACCGCCCTGCGTGGCTAAATATATTTTGCAAAAAAAGCAAAAAAGTGTTGTTTATTTTAATCAGTTTTTGGCTACTATTCAAACCCATCGAAGCTTAATAGCTAATGAAAAAGCTCATTGGCTCAACAGTAAGATTGCTGGAAAATTATAAAATATTTCCTTCGAAGGATAAAAACTTATATAATGTTCTTAATGTTGGCAAGTTAAAAGATGCCAACATAGTTCATACAAGTAATAGGAGGCGTGTACACTAGTATTTTCGCCAAATTGGATTGTTCTGAGTCTCTGAGATGTAGGTGTTCATACAGCATGACAGACAGACTAACATGGCTATATCGAATCGTCTATTGATGCTGATCAATATTATATATACTGACAGACTTCCTCCTGCCAATTACGCAAAAACTCGTTTGACAAACTTAGTAGACAGTTGGTTCTTTTTATTTAAATTATCAAGTTAAAATAAATAGTTTGTCTTTCACACATTGTGCAAAAAAGTCTAGCTTCGTTATACCTAAAAAAATCAAACCTTTTTGCGTAGTGCGGAATACCCAAGTAAACTTGTGTTATTAGTGAATAGTTCATATACTAAAAAACAAACTTAATATACCCCCACAGGGTATAATAATAACGTAAGGCATTACGATCAGCCCAGCCGATTTCTATATCCAAAAGAATGTGTGTAGATATCTAGTTGCCTGCAATTCAGAAAACTTCACTGCGTGTGAGTTTTTGGGATATGTCACAATGATCTTATCCGATGCATTGGATATTTTTGGTTATGCCAGTCAATTTACCAGAACTATGACTTACCAGACTTGCACTCCGACCAATCCTTGCTTGAGGCGTTCCATGTCTGTCTGGGCCCAAGCTGGCCGAGACCACATAGATTTGTGATCGATGTCGTGGGTGAGATGGACCATCTCCAGACTGCTGTGAGCATACTTTCGCACGTTCCACGCAAAGTTATTGTGCCCGTCGACGAGCGGCACCTCGCGCAGAATGCGTCTAACGATTCTCAGTCTTTGGGCGTGCGAGTTGCGGCTGGGCGACATGAGGAAGTGCTGATATGCCAGGGTTGCCGCAATAGCGAGTAGGCAGATTGCACTCACTAGGGTCAGGGCAACCATCCAGGAGCCACGTCGCGTCTTGTGGGCGGGGCCCGAGCTGTTTCTTCCCTTGCGCCCGCTCTTGCCCTTCGTCTTGCCGGAGGCGCCGGCTGCTGTCGATGCAGTTGCTGCCAGTGAGGTGGGCGACTTGGTATCGAGGGCGATGCCGGCGATATCGTTGCCAACAACAACGCCGCCCGTCATCGCGCTGCCAAAGACTTTGGACTTCTGTATGCTGGCAATTTCGCCGCCGGAGTCGCTGTTGGAAATGGAGTTCTGGCGGGAGAGTGTGCGCCGTATGTTTGAGTGCTCCGTGACGTCTGGCAGTCCGCCAAACCCGGTTGTCTGCAATGCAAGAAAGAGGCAAAAAGAAAGGCGTGTTAGGCTATTGTCATATTGTACATGATACCTGACAGCATGGGCTGCTGCCATCCAAACTCCCCCGACCATACAAGTTATATTCCCGGCCCTTTCGTCTGATGGGAAGTTGCTTCATTAAAAGTGCGTCAAAGTTTCTTCGTTGATTTTGCGCTCTAATTAAAACTGTTGCAAACTTTGAATGTTTTGTAATATTCATAACTGGCATGCAACATCAACATGGCTCAATCTGAAACTTTTTAATGAACCGAATGACCAAATCAAATGAAATCAAATCCAAATCAATGACTGTAGAAGCATATACTGAGGCAGACGTGGTGCCATCTGTTCAGTTAATCTTATGTCTAACATAATTAAGCCTTGGCTATAATTCACATGTGTCCCCGTTCATTTCGCATTGGGAATTTGTTGGCTACATTGACATTCGCATTCGCTTCACAATATCGCCAAACTTTTTGGAACAAAACTTTATCATAAAGTTTGTCATGGGCTGCCAATGATTTGGTTATACTGAGACTATCTGATGGAATTATGCTCAACTCAACTGGGAACAAGTCCACAGAACAAATACAATTTGCTAGCATTCATTATAACAACTTGATACTCGGCAAAATCTAAAAGTAAACATACTCAGTACCATCATTTTATTAGATTTTAATAAATATTGGTTATTATAATTATTATATTTGCCTTTGCTCTTTTCTGTGGTATCTATAATCCTACATTCTACAATTAAGAGAATTTAATCTCTACGTACACTCAATAGTTATTTTAATCGGACCCATTTATGTGGTCAGATAATAAATATACCACAGTCCACAGTCGAAACCATTCAGATCCCATACTCGAGAGTTGTGCGCAATTATATTCAATGGAATGATTTCCCAGGCCCCTTGTATTCCCTTTTCCCTCGTCCTCTTTTGTTTGCATGTGCGGCTAATTAGCTGCACCACACGGCGTATGAGCACTGATAAAAACGAAAAAAGTTGTAAAAATGTTTTTTATGCCAGCTCAAAAATTAATTAAATAAAATACAAGCGAAGCGAAGCGAAATATGTTGCTTTCCAAGCCCAACGAACATTCAAATTGGGTGGTTGTTACATTTGCAACTATTTTAACTATGAATTTCGCTTGCATCAGGCAGCGAAATTAACTTTTATTAATAATGGCGAAACTTTCGACATCGCGATTCAAGTAATAAAAAAGAATGAGACGAGTCGAAGTTTTTGTTAAAAAAAAGAGCAAGGAAAGAACATCTCAATTTATTCAATTTTTTAATAAAAATGCAAATATTTTTCATACTTTGCAAGAACTCCTTTGCATTGCATACCCTGTAGTGCATTTATACAGTGCGACAGCCCTTATATCTAAGCTTCTATGAGTTGTATTGAGTCAAGTTAATTATATGAAAATAATATAATTATATGAACGTTAGTAAGAATGGAATACTTCAATCTCTTCATCTAAATCTCTTCCAGGGTGTTTCTAGTTCGAGTTGTTAGCACAAATTTGACTTTTATATAAAATATGACTAACTTTTGGGTCCGCCACTGCTTAAAGGGCGCATCATTTTGGCTGGGCGTTAGTTTTGCATGTTTTTGTGCGGATGCAAAAGTTTGCAGTTGGCAGCGCAACGTCGACATTATCATTGAGGGGACTTGAGGGGGAATCTCCCGTAATCCGGAAAGCAGCTTTAGCCACATTTCGCGCTGACTACCCTCGCTACGCGAAGGCGTCAAAGTTGCTACAAAATTCATGGGCGGTGGCAGGCGTTGACCTCATAGCAGGTGACAGAAATTGGGACTTGTTCAACATTCTGGTTGTAGGTTGCCCCGTCTGTCTCTGCCTGCTGCATCCAGTTTATAATTAGTTCAATTCTAGTTTGCCATGCTTTACAAAGTATCAAGGTGAAAGCTCTGCTTATAAACAGAAATGCATGGGAGAACATTTAGCATACCAAGGCCTTCAAACAAAAACCCGGAAAATACAAATTTAATATATTTAATTTACTGAGAAGGCTCTGAATATTTGCATTTTGATCACATTTAGCTGTGATTATTCTGTTTAAGTACACATTATATACGATACATAGAAAAGTTTCCTGATCAACATGCGAGCAAGCAATTTAGACTTACAAGTTAAGGAGGTCATTAACAGTGGGTTTGACATACCCATCAATCATACATCACCATTAGGAGCATACGAATGGGATTCGAACTCAGACGAAGAGGAGGATGATATTCTGGATATTCTTGATGAAATTCCGCTAGATGTCTGGGCGGATATGGAAAATTTCCTCGATGAAGAAGCAATTAGTCTTGACAACTTACAGTAGGGATTCAAATTTCTGGCTTGCAGTTGTTGTGGGTATAGTATCTTGGATAATTTTAAATACATAAGCATTATTTGTTACTTGCGGAGAGTGTAACTTAAATAGTAACTGTTGCTTGGATTTCAATGTTTAATAAATTAAAATGCCCAAGAAAAACATATTTCGACAATAGATTGGTTTTATTTAATGCTATTTGATAGTGCACATAAAACAATATTATCGAACACTCGTGTTAATTTAACACTGTGCATCTGTGCATAGTGTGAGAAGCCCTGGAGACATCAATTTATTTATTTATTTAGTACGACTAAAAGCAGTCGACAAGAAAATATACACAATACAAAATTAAGATATTATAAATTAATAAATAATATTATTATTTAAACTTAAACTGAAAAGAAAAAATTAAAAAATAAAGGTCTTGGGGTACTCAAAGTTATGACTTTAAAAGATCCCACATTTGTTGCAAGGATTGGGGAAAACCCCAGAAAAACCCAATCAATAAGTATTTGTACAATTAATGTGTTTGTAAGTATAGGAATTAGTGTTTGTTCAATGTGAGTATAACTATATTTTTAGCATGCTCATAGTATCAGTGACTACACAAGTTAGTATTGTAATCAAATTAGTATTAGTACAACATTAGGAATTGAGGGGATGAGTATTAGTTATATGTTATATTTAATATTATTATTGGAAAAATCAATGATTTCTTGAAAGGAAAAGGGAGCGTTTTATAGTGGTGAGAGAGAGTTCTGCAGAGAAAACGTGGTAAACATATTATAATCTGAATTTCGATTCTATATATAACAAATGCAAATCTAAATTATTTCCAAAGTTCAAATTGTATGGCCATCATTTTTAGTTTGGCAGTTTAATTGACATCTGGTGTTGACTGTTCATATTTGATAATAATTATACATATGAAAAAGTATGTGTGCAACTTTCATACAGAGTGCTGAAAAATATTATCATAAGCGCTCTTATTTAGAAAAAAGTTCTTAATAATTATCTCTTTAATCTGTGGGTTAATCGTTGTGAAACTTGCAGCAAACTGTTATACTTTGTTATACTGATAAGTTCAGCTGTGATGTTTATTTCGATTAACGTGTGGGGGGGGGGGGGGGTGAGGTATCAAAATTTGTAAAAAAAACTTCTAATGCTATTAAGGCACCTACATTTTCAATTTGAGGTCTCTAGTTCCTATAATTGCTGATATCCATGCGTTTACACACAGGGACGGGCCGACTGACAGATGGACGTACGGACGGACAGACGGACAGGTGTAAGTCGACTCGGCTATTGATACTTATCAAGAATATTTATACTTTACAGGGTCGAAGATGCCTCCTTCTGCTAATTTTTAATGAGGCGAAGACTATAAAAAGAAAAACAAAAATGAAAATAAAATGCAAAATGATTTTCTAATGTATTAATTTATTTATAACAATTGGGATCTTTTGAAACATGGAACTGGAGTAAGAAGTATTTGAACCGCCTAGACTGTAACACATGTGCTAACTGTACCCAGGCCATTTAAATATCATATGTAGAAGTAGCAATTTGTGTCTTTGTCATCACGTTTCACTAGGTGAACATTTACGGAGTGGAGAGCCTTAAATAAAACTGAAGCAGGCGTTGAAGCAACAGCAAGTATTTGCAACAAGCATGACCAGAACACGCAATCCCAGCGACACAATTCAGCAAATCATCAGAGCAGAGAGACAGACGCCATCCACGTGACACAAAAGACAGCCAGCAACAGGAGCAGCGAAATAGAAATAGAAACAGAAAGAGAAACAAGGACTATAACAAATGGCAGATGTAACAATGAGAATAACAGCGGCAAAAAATAAAAGAAAACGTTGCGGAATGCTTTATAGTTTCCCGTTGTATTTTCTGTCGCTTTTTGTTTCGGGTGCAGTTTTCAGAAAAATCTTTTTAATACCCTGTACCCATAAAAAAGAGAAAACATGGGTCGTTAAAGGCGTACGTAATATGCAGAAAGAGTTGTCACAGATAATACTTCATAGAGATAGCCAAAAAAATCCGTTAGTCTGCTTAATTAATTTGGTTATGTATACATATATCCTAGATCTTGGGTAGAGGGTATTCCTTAGTGTATCACTCTCATCAAAAACACTGTTAAACTGTTTTTTGTTTCCAACATTGTGATTTGTATCTTTTGCCTGAACTGTGATTTCACCATTCTTTTTTTTTTTGAATATGAAGTAACGAAAATCAGCAAAAGGGAACTGTGCTAAATATGCAACAACTAGAAAGTGTAAAGCAAATGCGTGACAAGTTTTAAAATACACTTTTTACTTAATATCTCATAGATATGTATAACGTATTCGTTTAAATATATGGATTTTCGATAGGTTGTATTAATATAGAATAGAAATGGTATAACAAAGTAATATCGTTAGATATATGTATTTGTTAGATAAATAATAATTACAACAACTGTTAACTTTATTTGAAGAGAAACTTAACTTTCATGAGATATTGATTAAATTGCTATTGATTTAAAGGCATGTATTACCTAGTTAATGGAATTTTGGTAATGCTTAGTATAATAAGTATTTAGAAATTTATTGCAATATCAGCTGATTTCCATTTGCAACTAATATGTTCAACTCAGCGTAACATAATTAAGTGACAGCTATAAACACTTAGTCAAGCCTGTCAGTAGGGGCTCGTACGACAGTAGGGTATCCTGGGCCAGTCTTCTTTTTCTTGCTCGCCAAGGATTTAATACCCCTGCCGTGTATTCAATTTTCGACTGATTGATCCTATGAAAGCTAGTTAGTCAGATTTGAACCAAACTTGATTAGAATACATAATACAATACCAAATTCATAATATGTAAGTTTGATTGAGAAATCTTAAGAGACAACATTTTCCTACTAAACTTAAAGTGTTGACTGATATTTCCATTTGACAACTATATTATATAGTCCGTATTTAAACAAATTTGGTCAAGATGTATTAGACGTAAAATGTAAATGCATTATCTGTAAGATTCGTTGAGGTAGGTTGAAACACAAAATAGTTTGGCATACTTAAGTATGATTTTTGACCGATTGTTCATTTTTTCTTAACTATCGACTTCGAATGCAATCAATAGACGACACAACAAGCATCGAAAGTCGACACTAAACTTCGATGGTGCCCTAATAATAATCCCGGTAAAAAAAAGATAATTTATAGTGTCAAATCTATAAGATCAATCTTAATATATTCCACAATTCTATGATTCTTTCTAAGATGTTTTTCATTGCTGATGCTCATTCTCAATAAATTTATATTGAGTTCGAAACATATTTCAGTACCGGTAAGTACCCTCACCAAGAAATCAAAATGTTATAATGTATTATGCTGATGTATATACGTATTTCGAACCGTAATTAAATAGCAACTAATTATAGCCTGTGCCCATTAAAAATGGGCAAAAAAGGCTATAATGAATTTGTGTGAATGTATGTAACAGGCAGAAGGAAGCATCTCCGACTATATAAAGTATATATATTCTTAATCAGTATCATTAGGCGAGTCGATTGACACCTGTCCGTCTGTCTGTCCGTCTGTCCGTCTGTCAGTCTGTCTGTCCGTCCGTCTGTATGAACGCGTGGATCTCAGCAACTATAAGAGCTAGAGACTTCAAATTTGGAATGTAAGTTCCTGAATACCATACGCAGATCAAGTTTATTTTCATTTTTCGATACCAAGTCCCGTTGGTTTTAAAATTAGAATAATCAAAATAACATAAGCAATATTAAAGATAGAGACTTGAGATTTGGCACACATTATAAAAAGCTTGGGCTTAATGTGTCCTGAAAATTTCATCGCGATGCCCCGCCCCCTTCGCCCATAACTCGGAAAAGCTGATAACAAGAGCAGTTTTATAGCTAGAGACTTGAGATTTGGCACACATGGTAAGTATCCAACTCTCAATGTGTGCTACAAATTTCAGTACGATCGGATATTGTACTCAGAAGTTATTCAAGAAACAAATTTATGCAGCGCAGTCGCTGCATCGCGCCGACGATATAATGAACGAAAAGACGAGTTTGTTCATGTATGTTTGATTTGCCTTTCGTCTGCTATGGCGCTTAACATAAACAATCAACAGCCGCTGTCCAGTGTTGCCAGACTATCGCAAGTAACCTACTCTCGATGCAAGCAAAATCGACTTCTAGCAATATATTTAGATCCCATTATAATAGCATGCATAGTTTTATAATAGCATGCAAAGTATACACACAGAACACTACAAAATAACTTTTTGAAAAATCTACCGAAACTTTATCGGTATAAACGTTTCGATTTTTAAAAAAAAGAATTTTTATCGGTTTACTAGATTTAAAATAGTACTGGTTTTGGTGTCGGTTTTATTTCCTGATTAAAACGAATCAAAGCGATTTCTAATAAAAGAGAGAAAAATAAAACATCAGTTGGCTTCCAACAGACAAAAAGTTTAAAGTAGAGCAAATGGTTCATTGCAACTTTTAAAAAGTTTTCAATATTCGAGCTCGAATGAAGGGAAAAGTTCAATAATACTACTGTGGAGCAGTATTTGAGTGATGATTATGATGGATGCGTTCATAAATGTTGATAAACTGATTTGTGGCCAACTTTGGTGATTCTCGCCCATTGTGGTCCATTGTGGGACGCTTGGCTATTAACGTTTTCATGGCACCCTGCGGCGCTGCAGGGGTGAATCTAGTAGAATTCTCAACATCGCCCGTTGCCATTGTTGTTGTTATTATTGTTTTTGTTGCTGTTGCTGTTGCTGTTTTGCCGGCTGCTGTTCATGTCAACGTCGGCAAGTTTTTAGTTTTTCAAATGTCATTGGGGCATTTCACGCTGATGGACATCGCCAGCAATAACGGCATCCCCTCCTCACCTCCTCTCTCTGACATCTTTCACATCTGAAATCCCACAACCCACAACCCACCGCACTCCTGTTGTCTTTTACTATTTCTTGCTTATACACTCAGTAACCGCCATGTTGTTGCTACGTAATTTTAGTCATCCTGCCCCTTCCTGCTCCCTCTTCGACATGTTTCCCTCTTGTCGGGAGCAGAAGGAAAACCGAAGCTGGTGCCGATGTCTGTGTTAAGACTTGGCATTTGTTTGTTTGCTTGTGAGTTTGCGAGTTTCCATGCTCGTGTGTCTGTAGCATTGTATCTCTGCCTGTCTGTCTTTCTGTTTATTTGCCTGAGTTATGTGGGCGATGACCGTCGACTGTCTGGACTCCCAACTCTCTATGCTTGTCTCCGAGTGCCTGCGTGAGCTCTCAGTTTTCTATTTGTATTGGTAGTTACGGAATTGCAGCTCTTTAAGTGTTCATTAAGCAATTTAAAGTTTTTAATCGCATTTCTTTGTGCAGTCCTTGCGTGGTCTCCATTTGACCCCAATACGAGTGCGTGCGAGTAGAATCTCTATTAAATATCAAAGTTTGTCTGCGATGGTTAGTGTTTGTCGTTTTTTGGCTTTCAAGCACTTTTAAAGTTTTCACGCTATTTAATGTCTTTAACTTAACTGAGTTTCAAGTAGACAGTCAATTAGATAAGACTGAGTGAACAACCATAGCATACTTTTCGGCATTACATTCGTATTCGTCATTATTGCAACTTTCTTATGTTGTTCGTGAGATTGTTGTGAATTTCATGCAGTCGATAAGCTGAACTTATCGATTGTTCTCCCTACACGATTCACGAACTTCCTGATTCGCCTGATAATAAGTCATGATTACAAAGTATTTTATCATGATGGCTCTCGAAAAGAGTGATGGCAGAAACTTTCGAAACAAAAAACTAACGTAGAACGTGAGCTGACATGAACAATGACAAGAGCAGAACCCCAAAATATGCTAGTCAAACTCGACAGCCGTGCTCCACTGCCTCTCCCCATGTCTATGTCTCAGCTGCTACCTCACACGCACCCAGCCATCAATCAAAGAGCGGTTCCATTTCGTAAGCATGGTCCGAAGATTTCAGTTGCCCAGCATTGCAGCTATCGAAAATGAATTGATTGGATTCCTGAGAGCCACAGAAGAGGGGAGCAAATTGCCCGAAACCGGCGGTGGCAAGTAAAATGTTGCACTTCAAATTGGTGGGTAGCACAACGAACGTGTAGAGTATGCTTAAATGGAGCATGCCTCAAGTAGGAATCGAATCGAAAAGCAGGAAAATGTAGTCAATCAGCATTAAGGAAACAATAGATGTTTCAGAGTGGGGTGAGTTGGATTTTATAGTTATATCCGTTTTTTAAAGAGAGTAAGAGAGTATTGCCAGAATCTCACAATCTATATCTATATCTATATAAATATATCTATATCTATATCTATATTTATATCTATATCTATATCTATATATTTATCTATATCTATATCTATATCTATATATATATCTATATATTTATCTATATATATATCTATATCTATATCTATATCTATATCTATATCTATATCTATATCTATATCTATATCTATATCTATATCTATATCTATATCTATATCTATATCTATATCTATATCTATATCTATATCTATATCTATATCTATATCTATATCTATATCTATATCTATATCTATATCTATATCTATATCTATATCTATATCTATATCTATATCTATATCTATATCTTTATCTATATCTATATATGTATATCTACATCAATCTTTAGCTTTATACTTATAACGCTGTAATTATTGGAATAAATTCGCCAAAGAAGCAAAGTTTTTGATGAGCATTGAGGCGGCAACCGGATTCGACTACAGCAAAGATAAGCCGCCCAATGGTGGGAAGGCCAAGGAGAATCTGTGAGGCAATAGAGCGCGAAATGGCGACGAATGGCGAATGGTGAATGGCGAACGGAGCTAGTAAGCGTGGCAATAATGACGATATTTATGGGTTTTGGCGGAACGCATAAAAACGCAGGCTCTGACAGCCAAACAAACGCAGTGGCCAAGAGGATACAGGCGGTAAGAAACTGGATAAATGGTAGAGCTGCAGAAAAGAAACTGAAACTGAACGACACTTGCAACATTTAATTTATTATGCAAATGTGAACAAATGGCCCCAGTGACCAAAGATGACAGTCGACGTGAGTAATGGCTGCGGAGGACAAATGTCCTTCCCTGTGCAACGTTTCATTTGTATGTGTGTACTTATTGTAAGTACGAGTATACTTTTCAGCTTTGAATCCATGCAGTTTACTGTCTCCTCTACTCAGCTTTGAAACTGGCACAAAGTGTTTTTTTGAGATAACACACATGCCATGAATTTGGGAATCTGATATCCGTTGTCCAAACAAATTGAGTTACATACAGATAATCGTTTATCAGATGCACTCACAATGTGTCCAAGCAAAATGTTTCTGGAACTGTGGACATTACTCATGGTCATAAACGAGTAGACTCCTACATTCAGTAAGTTGTAAAATATGACCTGTAGCGTTGGGAACACATATCGATTTTATATTATTTTTTTATGTAAGATACACAATGCTTTATTGATAAATTAAAACAAATGCAAATACCCATCAGCTGTTTTGACAAATTTGAATTTACAGTTGCTCATTTCACAGTAGCATGGCCAAAAAGCACATAAATGAATATGTAAAAAATGTAAAATAATATTGGGAAATAAATTTTTTCATTTACAATTAAAAACAAGCCGAACAGTCGGGACCCCGACCGTAATATACCCTGTGGGTTTACAGGAACCCGCTTAAATTCACTCCAGATGAAATTCTCTAGTAATTCGTTTTTTAATTTTTGTGGGCAAAGGGGGCGTGGCATCGTGATAAATTTTTCTGGACACATCAACCACAAAATATTCATCATGTGTGCCAAATCTCAAGTCTCCAGCTACAAAACTGCTTTTGTTATGAGGTTTTTGAGTGACAAAACTGCTTGCTTTATGAGGTTTTACTTAATTTGTGGGTGAAGGGGGCGTGGCATCGTGATACATTTTTCTGGACACATCAACCACAAAATATTCATCATGTGTGCCAAATCTCAAGTCTCCAGCTACAAAACTGCTTTTGTTATGAGGTTTTTGAGTGACAAAACTGCTTGCTTTATGAGGTTTTACTTAATTTGTGGGTGAAGGGGGCATGGCATCGCGATACAATTTTCTGGACATATCGACCACAAAATATTCATCATGTGTCCCAAGTCTGAAGTCTCTAACTGTAATATTGCTCTTGTTATAAGCTTTTCCGAATTGTAGGCGAGGGGGGCGTGGCATCGTGATAATATTTTCTGGACATATTGACCACAAGATATTTATTATGTGTGCTAAATGTGAAGTCTTTAGCTGTTATATTGCTCTTGTTATGAGGGTTTAGAGCTACAAAACTGCTTGTTTCATACTTTTTTCTTGCTTAGTTTGTGGGCAAAGAGGGCGTGGCATCCAAAAAAAAAGATAAACTTGATCTGCCTGCAAAAATTACCAGTGCTGGGACACCAAGTTCAAGCTTCTAGCTCTTACCATCTCTGAGATCCTTTCGTTCATACGGACGGACCGACAGACCGACGGACAGACGGACAGACGGACATGGCTATATCGACTCGGCTATTGATGCTGATCAAGAATATATATACTTTATGGGGTCGGCCATGCTTCCTTCTGCCCGTTACATATTTTTAACAAACTTAATATACCCCCACAGGGTATAAAAAGTTTAATACGGAAAAAATTTAGATTTCGATTTCAGAAAAAGTTTGTTCCATAACGAAAATTTCAGTAAAATGATTTTTTTTGGCTTTTCCTTTCAATTCTAGAATCAGCAACAGTACTTACAGGTACAATTGATTTTTCAAAAATTTCCAAATGTTAATGAACAAATATGTATTAGTAGATATGAACACAGAAGTGTGTGTGATTTTATCGCGATAAGCTCCCGCTATATTTGAAGTATTATTAATTTCTCTACTAATGCAGAATTATGTACAAAAATATACTTGGATCGATTTAAATCGCTGACGACGCTAAGGCGTAAAGGTTCAAACAAGTTTAAGAGTCTGGGGTAATCAGAATATGTACATGTTGGCGGTTTAACCAACGTCTTGAAAATCTCAAGGTATTTTCAAATCTACCCATATTATCAATTAACACACAGTAAAATAAATAAAATTACAAATTTGATTTTGCAAAACTCTTCGGATGAAAATCTGATATGTCCCCTGATACGTTTTACTTAAATATCATACATAAATAATATTGAGTATATTGATATATTCTCCATACACAGATGTCTCTTTCTAGTCTGTTATGCTGTTAACAAGACCGCCCAGCACCCCAATTGTGGCCCCCTCATTTAAATCGCGGCACGAACCAAATGCGCGTCAATAATCGTAAATGTGTCCCCATCACAATGGCGAAACAGGCCATGAATGCCAATTAGAGAGTCGGCTTTACGGTTATCGCTGCCAGAGTAGGAGACGCACCTGGTAGTCCATGTAGTTGTCGAAATGCATGTAGGAGCAAGCGCCCCCGGCGCCCGGCACAGGCAGGGGTATGGGTAGACCGTTCTCGTCCAGCTCGACGGCGGGCGGAGGCGGGGGCGTCGGCGGTAGGTTGTCCCCTTTGAAGGAGACGCGTTTGGTGTGTCCGTCGTTTCGTCGATTGCGGCCTAGTGTGCCCGCAAAGCGACCAGCGTGCATTGCACCGCCGGCGGCCAGAGTTCCCATCATGTAGGAAAGTGAACCACAGCCAACGACTGCATCTTGGTGTGGCTGCTGTTGCTGCGCCGACTGAAGGCCGCAGCCGCCGAAGCGAAAGTGCGGCATGCAAGTGGTGGTGGTGCCTCCAGCGCCGCACTCGCTGCCCTCAAAGTCGCTCTCCACATCCGTCACAAAGGCAGCCGCTTGAAAGCCGCGCGGCAGCGTCGCAGTCAGCGTCGAAGCGGCCGTCGATGTTGGCGGCGCTCGGTTCAGTGTGCCCGTGCACAGAATGTTAACGGGCTGTGGATGGGGATGTGGATGAGTATGTGGATGCTGTTGCAGTTGGATGCTATGTGGAAACTGTTCGCCGCTGCCTTGCAGGAGCGCCAATTCGCCGTTGAGTCCGGCACTGCCTGTGGCTGCCCCCTCCGTGCTCGCAGTCAGAATATGTGTAGGCTGCAACTGATAATAGTGTTCGACGCCGCCCTGCGGCTGTGATGCGCCGGCTGCTCCTCCCCCTCCCCCTCCTGCCCCTGCTGACGTTATCAGTGCTGTGGGTATCACCATAATAGGCATCATTGTTGGTGCCGCGGCTGCCGGTGGCGCGGTGGCAACACTGGGCTGCAGCAGCTCCATTTGGCACATCTCCTCGTAACTCAGCGGTCGCAGGTGCTCCATGTCTCAGTGTGGGCGTGGCAGCAGCTGTCTAACGGCAATTTATGGAACTCCACTTCACTTTGCGCGCGTTGCAAATTTCAGACTTAATTTTCACCTAGACGTACACACGTACACAAACACACACTCACGCATTCACAGTTCAGTCTCTGCACAAGAAGCGGGGGTGCGGATTCAGTAGATTTCGCGCGCGTTCCTCTGGCAGTTTCTCACATGGCGAATACACTCGTGCGCCTGAGCCATCTATATGTCGCGACAGTCCTGCAGCAACTAAATGCGAAGTTATCTCAGTGGCCATTGCTGAGCGCTTTTAATTCGCCGTCGCCATTTTGTGCAGAGCTCGCGCATGCGCCAGACATCAGCAGTCGTCGCTCTTCGCCGTGTCGTTTTCGCCGTGCCGCTTAGCGTTTTGTTTTGATTCCGATTTGTGGGTGCGTCGGGGCATTGCGGACTCTCCTTGCTCTGTCATGGACCACTGTTGATTTTTTGCCTCGTCGAGGGAAATTAAAATACTTGAAGCTGCCGCGACCAGACTTGAATGCAAGATTTTAATTGCCGCGCAGCGAGAATCGCAGCATGGGAGGAGCACAAGTAGGTTGTGGCAGCGCTGCCCACAGAGCAACTTTTGACTGCGACAGCGATAGCGGTTCCCAGCTGTGCAACCAACTGTTGGCCCAACTTCGCCAGACGCCGCATGGTCAGCTGAATGAGTCCTAATTGCGTACAGCACCATGACTTCTAATAAAATAATGCCAAAGTCGGAAAATCCTGAACTCTGTGGTGAGTTGTCAGACTATCCCATAAGGCTTAATCACAGTTATTTTTCACAGAACCCTTGTATATTTTATTTTGAATTTTGTCCGTAATTTTTTCCTAAGCACTCAATACCTGAAACCAATTATTGCACTTTTTTTTAACATGTAAGTGATTAGTTAGCAAGGGCGTCGGCAGCTTATCAGTTAGGGGGGCCAACACAGATTTAAAACCTCCTCTTCTTTCTTCGCCTTCATTTTAAGCATACAGTCATTGAGAAAAATTAACACTCCTTATAATTGTTTGTTTTAAAAAATTCAAGTTTTAAAAACAATTTTAGGCAGATTTTGGAAGCTAAATAATGTAATGTCACATGTGAAGGGGGGAAGGGGAAATGGATCTTTTTTATAACACGCTTATTTTTGAGACTTTAACTAAAATATCATAAAAACCATAATTTTAAGTTATATTCTCATTCCGCGACAATGTTTATGTACATTGCTTTCCGTTTTTTACATTCGTTTTAATAATAAAACATTTAAATTGTTTGGGTATTGCACAGTTGTACAAAGTAATTAAAATGTGTAAAATTGGAGAATAATGTACTTAAGCATTGTCGTGGAAAGAGGGTATTAAAATATATTGATTATAAAATTTATCATTTATTAAAAAAATTTTTTTATGTGCTTAAATAGTCAAGGTAAATGAAAAGCAATAACAAAACAAATTCATTTATTTGTATAGAATTAAATCAAGATAAAAACGAAAATCTCCTAACCACACCTTCTCCAACATTTTACAGGTTTACAGGCTTAAACAATATATTTTTGCTTGTCATCTGTAGTTCAAACCATGAACTAATGTCAACAGATGTAAGGATCTGAGGTTTTCAGCCCTGGTATGGATCGCAGCCAACTTCACTAATCCGATTAGCGCGTCACTTGTTTTCTTAAATCTGATTAAATCAGCGTGTTCATTCAATCTTTAAGCATTAATGAAATTGGCAAATATTTTCTATTGAATACAAACTTTTTATTGTTTTATAGACACAGTAAATGAAAATGTGCATTACATGGACATTTCTTTCCATGGTTAACTTGAATATACCAAAAAGGAGTAGTTCTTAAAAACATAAGATGTTAACTTGTTCGGAAGGTAGTCGACTGATCCGAACTACTTCTATTATGCATACTCTTGTGTGTATAAATTCCTCTGTTGTCCATTTCATAAAGTCGCAGTTTCTTTTGGCCCCAAATGTAGAGCCAGAACTGCTGCCCGCGGCGCTGGTTTCCATTTGAGAAAGACAAAGGGAAAAAAACACAGTTGGAAATGTCTTGTGCAGATTTTCGCCTGAACTTTTTTACTTTTTGTTCTTATTTGTGTACAATTGCCACCGTAACGGTAACCGCTGGCAGCGCCATCGTCACTGGGCCTCGTCCTCTGCCTTCAACTCAGCCTTCGCTGCCGTCTCCAGCTTCATTTACATTTGTTTCATCCTATTATCCTGGTTAACCGGCTCGTTCGCTCTGTGTGCGTTCTACACGGTCTTCCGTTCCATTCCGGTTTTGCCAGTGTCTACCACCGTCCCACGCCCTGCCATTTGTCAAGTAATGCGCCCAACTCGACTTTTTGTAATTACAAAAACGCGGCGAAGACTCTGCCTGGGAGTGGGAAAAGTAGGAATCGCGGGAGATGCGGGAAAGCGGGAATGGCGGCTCAAAAAGCAGCGTGTTGGGGTTTTGTGGTGCTCGTTAAAATTTGTTGCTCTCATTTCGATTGTTGAACGTATTGTTGTTGTTGCTTGTTTTTGGCATTGTTGCCGCCGGTTTTAGTGCTTTTTCATATCCCAGCGGCGGCAAAGTTTACGCAGTATTGAAGGTAAGTATTTTGTTTAAATGTGCGAAACGGATTTAAAAGCCGTCGTGATTCAAGTCGTGATTCCTGGTGATTTATCGAGATTGGTGATTCCACACGATGCGCACTTTAATGCACATTCAATTTCACCAAGTTGCGGACATTTAAAAGTTTTTAATCATTAGCGAACTTTGACTAGTATGAGTCTGTGCACTAGTAAAGTTACCCAAAAGTATGCAGCAGAAACTGTTGGATACAATTTGATGTGCCGCCATTTAACGCTTGGTTAACCACGCAAACAGTTGAAAAACGGAAGCGTCCAAGGGGCAAGGAGCGTACATAATTTGAGTGCTGCAGACTGGCCGGCATCAAGTGGATATCAAAGTGGAAGTGGAAGTATTTGACTCAAAAATCTAGGCTGTCTGAAAGCAGGCACGCTTAAATAAATTATTCCAAAACGACAAACACGCTCGATTACATTTTCCGACTATGTTCTATACCACGGTTTCAAGAGAATAATTAATTATACAGCAGTAGCAAGTTCAAGTCCTTTGAAACCACGTTAATGATTATAGTTCTTCGCTAACCGTATTAACTAGACAAACACATGATGTTGCCCGACACTTGTTCTGTGACTCTTTCGGCAACTCATTGATAAATTGGACACGTGGCTATATATAAATTAGCTCGATTAAGTTGAACCAGGTGCCATTAGGATGTGGGTCAGGTGAAACAAAGTTGTCGGATTGCACAAACAAGCCATTATAAAAGCGTGAATCCCGACTAAATAAATGTCTAATTAAGTAAAGGCAACTTCTCTGCGTTGCCATCACGAGGCCACGAATTGTGAAGGATTGGAGCACATGGCAAATGCCACATGCCACCTGCCACCAGACAGTAGACAGGCAGACATTGCCTCAGAGTAGGATATTCCTGTGGGCGGAACCTTGCTTTTTCTTTGTAGATAAAATAAACAAGGCACAGAACTGAGACTCATGAATACTTCGCTAATTAAGTAACCTGTTATGAGAGACTTACATCGTAATACATTTTTATGGTCGCAAATGGAATTATAACTGCGAACCAGTGGCAATATACTAAGTACTTCGTCTGTGTGCACACACATATACATTTGTAGCAATGTATGTGGATACAGATACATGTGGAGCTGGAGACACAAGTGACAGTTTTAGCTGAGAAGCCAGCAGGTGGCTTTTGATTAATCATGCAGCAGTTACTGGACGGCAATTTCTGTAATTTCGTAGGAAAACATCATTGACATTTCTGTTTGAATGCTCAAAGCGTCAATTAAGCTCAGCAGATGGTCGCACAGTTGTCAACAGTTACATCTGTGCAGTATCCTTCCGAAAATTTATTTTGTCGGAGAATGCGAATCATTAAAAGAGAGATAGAAAGAGCTACTTCACGAGATGCTTTGGACAGAACTGTCTATGGAATAACTTACGTTCTAAAAAAGTCTACAAATAAATAAATGTGTGGTAACATTTTAAAGATGTATATAATCTTTCATACTGAAATGTATGTATATAATTATTAGCTTTTCCGTTTTCACAGCTAAACAGAAATACCTTTAATGTTACTTTCGCATTGTCTTTAACTTATTTGCATTAATTTGGCAATGACGAGCAGCTGGACCTAATGACGCATTGACTGATTCGAATGCATGCTCGGAAAAAGGTAAACACACAGCCGACGACACGTTTTCTCATTTAAGACACATTAACCACACACGGACATTAAAGAGCTAACCCAACCCAGCTGAGCCATGTCCTGGAAACATTGCCTGCTCTTGTGTGTCTGGTGAGCTTTTAAATTAAATCACAAAACACAGATAGAGTCAGTAAGGCAACCAGAGAGAAGAGTAAACCAAATAAATGAACCCTTTTGGGCATACTCCTAAGTTGTCCTTGCGCGCGTCTTTCTTGCTTACGACTTTAGCAGATAAAACGGCAGGACAGGAAGTCAACTTGCCTGCCGGACGATGACGACGACGACGATGACGATGACGACGACGACGATGGCGAAGCGTCGTGTTTTGCTTGGCAATTTCAGTTGCCAGTTGCCAGGGTAGCCAAAAAAAGGATAATGGCATGAAATCCAGCAAAATGAAAAGAAAGCGGCAAATCATGTTAAGAGATTTAAATTGGATTAGTTGACGTGTGTGGTTGCGTGTGAGTGTGTGAGTGTGTGTGTGTGGGTGTGAACTCGCGATGGCCGTGAATACATCCATTGCCATCCTCAGATACTGCAGTCCAGGACGAGAGAGAGCTCGGCTCACGCGTCTTGACATCAATTTTGTCACTTGATTTTTTTACATTTCACATTTTTTATGCTTGTCTGTTTTATTTGGTTCTTATGTTTTGTATGCTTGACACAATTCTCCGTCGAGTGTTCACAGCACGGATATCTCTCAAGTATTCGATGGCATTCATTCTGTCTGCTCTTTAGCAGTCGTCACAGCAGAGCAAACTGGGATATTTGAGGCTTTTCGCAGAATAGGGACTGTTGGTAGCATTAGATGTCCTGCGAGCAACATAAATACACCATCAATTCAATTTAAATTTAAGCCGAATATATTCAGTGATACATATTTCAAGCTGTACAAATATATCTATGCTTCATGTGGTCCATGTGGGCAATACAAATGTCAGAGAGTCAAACTTTGAATTCATGGCTATTTTTCAAACATTTGGTTGCTTGAATGGATGCAAACATTTGAGAGCTTAAGAGTGATTTGAAATGATAAAGGGACGAGATTCTTTCACATGATTCGTTGACTTATTATTGTGTAGGTATACAAAGCGAACAACTTTAAATTCCATTCTATCTTAAGATAAGTTGCACAATCGAAATATCTCAAGTTAGAAATACCAAAAGAGAGCTCACATTTATTTCACTGTCAAAACCTTAATCTTTAATGAGGCGGCAAAGGTCACGAGAAGGACCTTCATGTGTGTTGCCACACACCACTCAACACAACAAAACACTTAGGATTCTCAAACGATTCGTCACTACGTCAACTTCTCAGATGACTAGCCTCTTTGTGGTATTCCAACAACGAAATGAATATAATCAAATAATCCTTCTATTTTAAGTTTACACCGAATATGTTTTAAAAAATAAAGTCAGTTTATCTTTACGTTGTTCACTTCCATCGTTGTGAGGCAATTTGATTTCCTTTGATGCCACAGTGAGTGCGAAATGTGAGACTAGACAACCAAATGGGTCTTTTACGAGTATGTGAACTCATTGATATTCAAAAAAAAAAAACAAAGACTACCTTTACTTTGTCTTAAGCGCAATATTTGGCGTATCGATTGAATATAATAAGACTTCGACGCCAATTATCATAAATACATATGTATATACTACTTGTTGGGACTCTGCCGAATGCAGAGTATATTGGAAATAATAAGAAGACGTCTGCTTGCTTTCGATCTCCAATATGCAATAATTTAATGTTCTTAAATCAAAGAGGCTGAGACATTCAGTATAACAAAAGCTCTTCGTGAGCGCCATGAGTATTTACAGCTGTTCGATTACAATTTAGGGTAATAATTAATTAAATAACAAATGAATATATGTAATCCAGGAAATATGACGATCTCCTCAAACACTACTCTTATTCTATGCTGATCTTAATTGAAATCTTTCATAGATCAAGTCAATTTGCTTAAGTCTTCTTTACCCATATATTTAAAAAAGACAAGTAGATTAAAAAAATCATCAGATATACTTTAATCAATATATTACTTCCAATTAAGATAAAATAAAACAAGGAAAATTTAACTAACTTACTCAAAAATTTAATATATTAACAGTTCTCTTTTGTTCGAAATTAGAATAGATAATTTGAAATCCATTAACGCAATAAATATACAGTGTGTCTCTCATGATGCTTTCTCTGACTCTGGAGATTTCTTATTCTTCTTGTACTTCACTTTAGAGGTAAACACATCATAGCCTAGACTCACGGTATTGTCGTAGAACACACGATATTTTGGTGCAATAAGGAAAAAGTTTATAAATTGTGCGGCAGGCCAAACGGTCCATTCAGCTTTATATAGAGTTATAGCTTTGTCTTTGATTTCCTCTTTGACCTCCTCCCAGGACTTATCCTCCAATATTCCCATCGTGAGGAAGAATACACTGATATAGAAAGGCGAGCATATGAATTGATCCAGCAAAATCTTTCGGACCACCGTTTGCAGCGTCCGCTTTGGATAGAAGTAGTCTAGGTACTGATACCAGTAGTGACAGACAATGCCTACCGTCAAGCCCGAGATCCCCATTCGAACCGTACGCGTTCGATCCCAGCCGACGATCTCACCCGTATAACGCTCGTAAGATTGCTCCAAGGTGTCGCCCAACATGCTCAACGAAATGGATATGCCTATGTTCGTGTAGAGCAGAAATTTTTTACTGAAGGCGACATTGTGCCAGCGGTTGACGACCCTCTGCAAATTAATCAATCGCTCGCGACAACGCATCTGGTTGACTGTCAGTAAACTATACGGGCCACCGCCCTTCTAGCCAACATTAACCAAGTAAATTTAACAAAATAATTTTTACCGTTTTGACATTTCCAATTACTCGTGTGTGTATCTGTCTTGACATTTGAGTCAAAAGTTGTGGTCAGTTCATTCAGTAAATCTGAAAGAAATACTAAGTATTGTGGTACTGGGAATATTGGATTGTGTTTGGACTTGCTTTTAATTATGTATTAAGACTTTAAACTTAACTTTTATAGACTGTGTTGAAATTGTTTAAAAGGCAATGTTGATATGAGGGATATGGCAGCATTAAACTACCAAGAAACGGATAAGTAAGCAAATCAATTTGACGCCATCAAAGCAAATGAGTTTCGGGAGGATTTGGCAAAGTTTGGTCGAGCGACAAAAATGTTCTAAAGGGATATAAAAGGGTTAAGTTGCACTGTGGCAGCACACGCAATGTAAAAACTCTTTGGGCTCTCTGGGCATTTAAAACACACCACTTTTGGCACATGTTGCTCCAGCTTCACTGGTTTCCATTCAGCCTGTTGGGATGTGCTTTATTTGCGTGCTGGGGAGTTGATTCCGGCAAATCATTTGCACGCGATTCCCAATACTTTTGACAGCGTCCCAGCAACCGCAGCCCTTCGCCCTGGGGAAATCATCCTTCATACATATGCTCCCTGTACGCTCGACTGAACGAGCAACCAACCATGCCACTGAATTGAAAAATATTTACGGCATTCTACATTTTACGCTAAAATCCAATTTTATTTTTATATTTCGTCGAAAATCCGCCATAAAACGTACCCACTCACTCTCATCCATGCGACCCGCGGACCAGGCCGAGAGTTCCGTTCCCCATGCCGTATTCCTGATTCCCGCCAACTCCCTCTTGGCCGCCACCGTCAATTGAAAAGCAGCCGCCGTAAATTCGGCTTTGCATTTTATTTGCATTTGGCGCCGCAGATGAGCTTCAGTTCTCCCAGATTCCCCTGTCAGTCGCCGCGGCTCAACTCTCAAATCGGGGGCAGAGGAACCTTCTGTTTCAATAGCGCGCCAACCCTGACAAATTAATTTATTTGGCCCCATTGTTATTGGTGTTATTTGTGTGGGTTAAATATTCAAAATTTGCGAGGTGTTCAATAGCAAACACACACTTTCTATAAAATGTATTTCACTTGCACGCAATAAGAGTGTTATCACGTATTTTTCACTAGCCTTTAAGTTGTATTTACTACTACTACTTTGTTAAATTATTCGTATACATTTTATACGAGTACTCTTACTTATGAGACACTAGTCATCTCATTCACACAAGTTGTTTGTCATGTTCTCGCATACGTCGCGATACGTGCGTTAAAGTGAAACAGCGATAGTGTGTGCATTATTGGTCGTATACTAATGATCAATGCAAAGTGCGGCAAATTTAGACAAATCAAAACGAAAGAAGATAAGGATCATTGTGTTTCAAATAAAACACTCTCGCTACATTACTTATTTTGCAAGCGAATTTAAATTTTAATGTGGTTCACTGCAATCGCATGTTTCAGCAGGCAAAATTATAGTCCTCTTCTGCTTTATCGTGACCGCCGCAGGACCTAAACAAGTACATAACGCTGGACGCTCGCCAGATCCACAAAGCAAAACAGAGGAGAAACAAATGAAAAAAGGTGAATCTCGAAATACCCTACACCGAAAAAATGAATTTTAAAAATTAAAGAAGTGCATGAATAAAATAATTCATTTGAATTTAATTTTATATCACAAATATTTGATTATTTATATATTAAATAGTAAAGAGGAAAAAATTACGTACAAATTGTATTTTGTCCTCAATTTGTCTATTGCTCGCATTTCATGAAATAAGCATACCCTTTTGGCCGGATGTGGGAGGGGCATAGAATACCCTGAAGTGAAAAAAGGCATTGCAAGTTGCAACAAATGCATTTTCATAGTTTTGTTCACTTTGTTATGCTGATTTTTCACATTTTTTGGTTCGCTTTTGCTTTTGTTATTGTTTGGACCGTTCCGCTCTCAATATTTTTTGGCACTGAGCTCTGAATGTTGTCCATGTGCGCATTTTAATTGAATTTTTTATTTCACTCAATGAAAGCAAAAGTTGAATATGCAAGCATCGAATCGGAAAAAGTGTCATAATCCCATTGCTCCCCACATCAACTCTACTTTGTCCTTTCCCTGGAGACCCTCGTCGCCCCAACCAGGAGGAGAACTGTCCTTGCCAAGAGTTTATCATTTCGTTCATTTTTGTTTTTGAGTCATTTCGTTGAGAGTAACATGGACATAAATAGTTAAATGTATCTTTTGATATATTTTGAAATCACTCCCTAATTGGTTTGCAATCGATTTTAAATGATATCCAAGTGATGACTACAACGTCTGCCTTCCGCTTTTCGTTTGCCAGCATTTGCATCGACTTCGATTTATGCAAATAAAATAGAGATGTGTTTTTAATGAGATTTTGGCACTGACACAGCCTAACGATGATGCAATCTATTGGAGTCCAACTAGTTCGTCCACAAAGAGCCGGACGGACCACTTGGAAAAGCAATCAATTTAACAATTTACTCGTACTTCAGACAGCTTTTAGCTTTTAGCTTTTATTCAGCTGTCGCATAAGCTTTAGAATATATATTTTCAATATTCCTACGAGTGCTACTTCTTAATCGTAACATAATTGAAGCACTTTAGAGCACAACAAATTATGTAAAAGCTCTTACAGATTAAGATGCTTTTATATAACTTTTCCTTAGCTATTTACTTAAGAAATTCATTTAAAATGTTGCAGATTATAAACATATTTCTAAATATAACAGTCTGCAGATTTAATTAAACCGCTTACATTTAATTACAAACTCAATTCTAAGACCTATTATTAGCTACGATTTTCATTTATTTAGTTGACGAGAATGGAGACAGAAAAGATTATACAATGCTGCCTCGCTTAAAGTGCAGTTGACGGGGTCAAGATACTTTTACCACATTTAAATTGCACCATTGAGGCAAATAAGTCAGCTCGCAGAAAAGGTAAACGAACAAATTGTCAACATGGCCGCAACGCCATTGCCTGTCGCCAGTCGTACCAATTTCGTTAAGGTAAACAAACAACATGGCCCGTCCCTCTCTCCTGTGATGCCGAGTTACCAACAGACCCTCGACTATCTACAGGACAATCCCCGCATTCTTTTCCCCTAGCCACTAGCATTGAGGATTTCTACTAGCTGCCGGTGTTGGCTCTTTGAACATACACAAAGGAGCAGGAAAACGGTAAGCGGCACGTGGAGTGCGCTGGATTGTGGACACCTGATTACCAGCCGGTGAACGTGGCTGTTTATGAGGCGCAAAAATGTGATACATCATGCGACACGTGCAAGGGATAGAGGAGCATCCTCAGTAGCAGTCGGAGCAACCTGCCCTGTCTCTAATTTAGCACCTGACATGTGCGGGGCATGACGCAACCAGGCAACTGTATCACTTGCTAAAAACAACATTTGAATCTGACGAAAAATGTGCGAAGCGACGGGCATCGGCCTGACATCTACTTCTCTTTTGGACTGGTGGCAGGCTGCAGCGTCATCCTTGTCACCATCTAGCTACCATCAGCATCATCATCAACAGAAGCAGAGGAGAAGGAGGAGGAAGAGGTGGGAGCATGTTGGGGCAAAGTGAATTAAGCTAAAGCCAGGACAGGTGTGTTGGCTTGATGTTCTCAAACTACGCATACATATATATATATATATATATGTGTGTGTGTGTATGTATATGTTCTTACTTATACCATCGCAAGTGGCACATGACGCGTTAAACTATTAAGCACATTTTGCATTATGATGTTGCTGTCCCCGAAGTTGCAGGCCCCACAGCGTCCACATGAAGCGTGACTTGATTGTTGGGGCATGCAGCAAATGAGTCGCACAACGATCCTATAAAAATGCCCTTAAAATGCGTACGCTTTATTGCAATTTTGACTTCTACTATGTGAAAGTAAATAATAATACAATTTAATATTATTATAATAATAATCATATATTTACAGCATTCATTAATTTGTAGTTGACGGAAAAATAATACTAGGTCTGAGGAAATCTAAATAATTCTGACATAATGTTAATAAAAATATATTGATAACATTTGTTGATTTGTAGATGGTGAAAAATAATATTACGAAGGAGCTAAGAAACATTATCATTAAAGTGCATTGCCTTACTATAAATTTATGTTTGTTTTCAAATTGAGAATAAATGCAAATATATCCATTTTGCTCCTGGGGAGGAAAGGGATTTGTACTATAATTTTAAAAATAATAACATATTCGTTTGTTTATTAGTTAAATAATATAATTAAAGTAGGAACAAGGAACAATAACGAGCTACTACTAAAAGTGTATGTACATTTTGAAATATGTAACATGAAACTGAAAATGAACTAATCCTTCGGGGCAACTACCAGGCAGTCGCTTGAGGAGTCCTTTGCTTTTAACAATCTGATGGAAGTATCTGGCTGCCGCCTACGTGATTAGCGCCATTCATGTAATTATATATTCACAGTTTCGCATTGAAAGGAACTCTTGATAAGTGCAAACTGTAAAATTTAGTAAATATAAAGACAGACCAGCAAGGCGAGGAAGAGAAAAATTGGCCTTTTTAAATAAGAGTGGTGGCGGGGGGGGAGGGGGTTGGCGCTCTAATTAGAATAATTTCGCGCTGCACTGCGTGCGCCAACGTTGGAAATGTTCTACCATCTGTCAAGGGGTGGTGGCAGCAGGTGTTGCCTGCAGGACATACTCGCACACACCAATGCACAACGTAAACAGTCGGTGGTATGAGTATGTGCACAGGTATGTGTGTGCACATATGTACGTATATGGCATATGGGCCGGTCGACTTTGTTGAGCATGACGAGCAAATGTCAGAGCAAAAGGTCACTGAACCTGACTCTGTCGACGAGGACAAAGTGACATAGCCTCAAAATAATCACCAAGAGCACCAGGAGCGACGTAGCCCATAATAAACATGGCCCCCACACACACACACACACTAAAAACACACACTCTATATACACACACTACACATCCATAACACACATAATATACTTTACAGTAGCGCTGACGGCGTTCGTCTTTAAATTACAAAATGTAATTAATTTGTGGACGATTTTTCATATCCTGCCTCCTGACTTTGTACTCCAGGAAGTAGCTGCTCTCACTTTTCCTTTTTCGTTTTTCGCGTTACTAATTTCCCCATCATTTGTGGTTGCGTTGTCGTTATTGGCAGAAGCCAGAAGTTGCCACATGTACAGCTTCATGCGGCTTAATTTTAATTAATTTCAATGTGTGTCTGATTTTGTTAATGCGGCGCCAAAGATTTCCCCTCATTATAAGCTGGGAAGCTCAACAAAAAGCACAGACAATTTTCATTTCAAATTTATTCTACCTTAACTCGTTCCACGATGGGTTACATGTTCGCAATTCGATAAATAAGCATGCCATAAATGGATTCCCATAAGAGGAAAAACATACAGAAACAGATTTTATCTCTTTTTTTTTTGCAAAGTTTGTTAATGCTTGTTTAGCTGAATCGCAAATACGAGACGATATCCCCATAATTTGGTAAGATTTTCGTATTTGTTTGTCGACAAATGCATAAATCAATGCGGACTTTTTCCAAATCATACTTTGACATGTTTTGGCTTTGCCATTCGATCCATAAATAGCAGAGTGTCAACAAAGTATAAACAAGAGAGGAAACAAAGCTTATAGGGAACCAAAACAAAAGTGTCGACAATTGAAAACGTATAAACTTGTGGTTGGCAGCAGGAGGAAGTGGAGTGCGGGTAATCGAATAAGGCAAAAGCCAAGGTATACAGAAAGTCAATGGGAAATGCGCACACACATACACGGACTTGTACACACGCAAACACAGAAAACGGAAACGGAAACAGCGAACGCAATTTTTGTGGTGCAAATACTGTACAAATTTAATGGTGCGCAAATTTTTATTGTTTTTGTTTTTTACTTTGAAAACGAAATTCACTTTTTGTTTGCATTCACATTTTATTTACTTGTTTGTTCGCATTTCGCATTTCGTACTTCGTATTCGTCCTCATCACATTTTATGCATATTTCTGATTTGAGTTTCGCTATTTGCTTTGACCGTCCCCCGTACATTTATTTGGCTGGGGACCTCTATCTCTATACATTCAAATTGTTACGAGTGTTTTGGTTTTCTCAAGCTCCTTTCTTTATTCTCTGCTTTCATTTCGTTTTGCCTTCCGGCTGGCTTTGTTTTTGTGTTCTGTGATTTGCCTCTATTGAAAAACCAAAAGGAACGTTGGTTGTCAATGTAATTTGAGTCTCAGGCCACGGTTTCTACGGTTTCCATCTCTTCCTCACTACCTATGATTACGTATACGCTCCGTTGAGCAATGCGCAAATTGTAATTAGACGCAGTGGCCGCATTGCCCGCTGGAATAGTTTCCACCACACAGACCATAATAAGTACAGTTTTTGGAGCGTATGATGCCAATCGGATGAAATGTGAAACGATATAAAACAGACGTGTTCTTTATTATAATAGAGGATGGCAACTCTACTCGTTGGTCAAAAATGGAAAAAACCGGGTTTTTCATAGAACAACTCTATGTTCGACAGAGTATTTCAATGTGTAAAATAGGGTATTATAAAGAAGCTTAGAATATAAATTCAGGCTTCTTTTTTCCCAATTGTTCATTTATACAGGAACATAAACAAAACATAGTCTAAAAAATTACGGTCAATTCATTTAATTACCACAATGTTGGAAGGCCAGACACTTGCGACTTGGCAAGATACGTCAGATCAATGTCTGTTTGAAGTCAACACTAAAGATCCGCGACTGAATCTTGCACCTGTATCTTTTGTATCGTCATTTGAATTGGAAAGCGGTTTGGATATGTGCTTGGATCTGAATTTAGACTGTGCAGTAAGCTCAACCGAATTTCAAATGGATTTTTCTTTGTCCACCAATCGACTGAGTGGCTTTGTGGCACCGACAAACAAGTTCAATGTTTTGCCAGAGAAAATTGACTATTCAGAATTGTTGTCGTTTGAAACTCATATACATTCAAATCCGATGGAACAATCAAATGCGGTGTTTGGCAAATCAGTTGATGCTGACCAGAAGGACAGTGTATTGTACTTTAAGCCCGAGATGGAGCAAATAACTAAAAATGTAGAGGAATTTCTTATTTCTGATCATATTATAGAAGAGCCAAATATGCAACGTGATTTTGGGTTATACAATGGATTTTTTAATTGGACACATGCCATGAAAAGTTTGTTTGTCGATGCCAAAAGCAAGAAAAGAATCAGGCTTTGCTCTCAAAAATATATCAATAGTAGACTTTTGATGGACTTCTTTAGAGTGAAAACGGATTCAGCAGGCAATGCATCTAGTAAATTTCGAAACGAAGATAACTCGATATATGAGACTATTTCTTGTCCTTCAGAATCCATATTGTTTTCCGACAATATATCTATCGCGAAGTTTCATTTGCTTAACCCTAAATCTAACGAACTGTCTTTTGCAATATCTAATGAATCCAACTTAAGTGTTGAAAAAGAGACTGAGGAAGTTCCCTCCGTTAACGTGGAACTACACTATGATAGTCTGTCCAAAGAACTTGTGCCTGAAGAGGCGGACATTAATGCCGAGAAAGATAATCATATTATCGAAAAACAGGATATACAAAAAATTATTGACAGGAATGATTTATTTCAAGGTAAAAAATGTCATGAAGTATTTGTGTTAGCTAATAAACCAGGTATGAGGTTGGGCCGTACCAAAGAAAAAATAGTTGATGCCAACAAGATTCAACAAAATGGAGTCCAGATTTTCAGAAAGCCTACAAAGCTCTTTGTTTTTGATAGTTTGAAGGAATGGAAGAAAAAAGGTAATTAAATGAAAAATGCAAATTATCAGTTGATAACTTTTAATCTATTACTAAATAGGCGAAGGGCTGATTGAGATATGGAAATTGGATGAATCAGATTCTGGAATTTATTATATGCTGCTCTGGGATAAGAACACAGAGAAGTTGCTCATCCACATGCGACTGGACAGTAAATGGAGCATTGATTACTTGGCCAACTGCACTAACAGCTGCCGCTGGTCGCACTACAATTACGCTAACTGCCCGGAGGGAGTTCGGGAACGTTTGGCCTGTCGTTTCAGAGATTCAGATGCGGCAGCCCATTTTGTCAGCATCGTTGCCAAGTGTGTGGCCAATTCACACTAGTATTGAGAATAATTTATATTCGTGTTCGTATTTGTTATTCAAGGTTTTTTGTTTAACCTTTTCGAAAACAAATTTGTTTGGTCAAAATTGTGTTAGCTGAATATTGTTTTTATTTATACGAATATAAAATAAAAGAAATTATAAATAAATTTGCATTTCATATACAGGTTCTTTTTTATTATTTTAAGCATATTGAAGCTAAAACGATTGGTATCTAAATATTTAATTATAAAAGTAAGAGAGGGAAAAGAGAAGTAAGTGAATAAGGGAACCAGCAAGAGAAAGGGTAATTAAACAGGTTTTCTTCAAACGATAATTGAAAGTATGTTCCACAAAGAAAGTTAATTAATTTAAAATTTTGTAGAAATATAAATTTACGAAATACATCTAAGTCTGGTAGCTAATTATAAACGAAAGAGTTGAGAAAGTTAAACAAGAAGACGTAAAGTTATTATAGGTAATGAAGGATATGTTTTGTATAGCCAACGGGTTTTTGGCTTGGCTTAGTACACTTTCAGCTGTTAGACGCGTTGCTAACAACAAACGAAGCTCTCTCTGAGGTCAACACTATTTTGTGGTAATAGAACCGGTCTCAAGGTTCGTTGTCACAACAAGTTGGTGAATGTATCGATCCAACAAATTGCAGAATTCAGTTAAATGTGAACGTAAAGTAAGTGATTGCAGTGAAATTATGGAATCTGACAAATTAGGTGAATTAAATAGGCAAATCAATGAGATTAAGAAACGAATCCTGTTGGCCGGTGAGTAAAGCGATTTTATGGCGTAAGCATTCACAAATTCTCAAAGGGTTGCATCCTCAAAGAGGGCCAAAAGACGGCCAATGCCGCGGAATGGCAGAAACAGAATCGTATCAACTGCGACTCCATTGGATCCTTGAAGAAGGACATCAAGGAACTCACGGTAAAGGTAAGTCGGCTACGCAATCCGCTTCAACGTCCTGTGGTCATCAAGGAGCCCAGCACTGAGCCGCGTAAGAAACAGGCTGCCACTCCCACCATAATCGTAGGCAAGGCCACATATCCAATTGGAGCCAAGAATGCCGAAGATGCCCTTTTCTTGACGGACCTGAAGCTGACAGAGAGTCGCAAGCAAATGGACCTGGTCCGACATCGGTTCAAGGCACGGCAACAACACTTCAGCAGGCTCGTTGAGCGATATCGGGAGCTGTTGGCCAACAAGGAGGCACAGAATCAAAACCTGGGGGAGAAGCCACCTGAGACACTAGAAGAGGATGCCAATCGCAAGGTGAGTCACTTGTAAATCTGTAGAACGTTTAATCACTTAGTCGTTGTCTGCAGCTTGTCTGTCAGTTGGAGAACGAGATACATCGCACCAATGTGCAGTGGATGGAGGCGGAACACATACGGAAGAAGTATAGATCCATCGAGGCTTCCCTCATGACGGACGCAGAGCGTTTTGAGCGAAGTCTGCGTGAGTTAGAGCAGTCCTTAAATGAACAGAAGGTGGAGATCGAGAGACTGCAGCAGGTGCACAACGAGGCAATTGAAATGCGGGATGGTGCAAAAGTGATCCTGCAGCGTCAGGAACAACAGGCCAATTTGTCGCAGAAGACACGCGAGCGTCAGGCCTTGGACTTTAGGAAACAGGTGGAGGCGCGAAAGCTGGAACTGGAGCGCATTGGACGCAAATTGTTCGCCGAGACCAAGACATTGGTGCATCAGGACAGTGTGGGCTCCAGCTCGGGTGATCAGCACACTGCCAAGACAGAGAATGGAGAGGAGGAGCCGGTGTCGCAGCTGGAAAGCGTTACGAGCGACATGGAGTCCCTCTTCAAACAGCTGATGGAGGCATCCGGTGCCACGTCCCCCTTCGAGGTCTTCGAGCGCTTTAGCGCCCAAAAAGAGTCGGCTGCTCGACTCACATATCTACGAAAGGCGGCCGAGGCCGAGAAAGCTAATCTAGAGGCGGAGCGCGAGGCTCTGACCAGTGAGTTAGAGGCATCCAAGTTTTCAGACGTCAAGGAGAGTGAAGTGTTAGTAGGATATTTGCATTTAAAATGTCCTATCATTATCAATTTAAGTCATAAAGTATATATTTCTGATTAAAAGCAGAAGTCTTGTCGAATTCACCAAGTCAATCACACACATTATGGAATTGTGATGTCGTAAACATCCTTACCCACCTTGGTTTTATTAGGTTCACTATATCATATAGCTGCCTTAGTAATGATCGATTGAAAATTGAGCCATATTCACATATGGTGTAGTCTTTCTTTCACATTCCGATAAAGTTTGGCTACAATCGGACTCCAATATCTAATAGCTGTCATAGGATTAATTGCTTGAAAATTGAGATACAGAACCAAAATTTTGTGGCTTATTGAGATATCTCAAATAAACTAACATATTCTGAATTTGTTATTGTCTTATACATCCTTATAACATTTGTTAAAAATTGGACTGCCATAGGAACGATTAGTCGAACATTGAATACGATATCTTTGTTTCTTGTGTATAAATATGTGTGTATGTGTGTGCACGGAGTATCAGACTGTCTGGTTTGTTTCTTTTTAGTTTTGTTCACAAATCTATTGTAGCTTTCTGTTGTTGCAAAACAACTAAATCTAGAGTGTATCAGTCCCATTTCAAAACTAATCTGTTTACCATCCATAGGAATCAGGAAGTCATCGAACAGATTAAAATTAATATATCTGTAATGGAGCAAGATCGCAAGAAGGATACAGACGCAGCTGACAAGTCAATGGGTGTATTAAAGTACCTCAAGGAACGCATTTGTGAGATGATCTTCAAGGTACAGGAGGTGGACGAGAGTAACATCGATATGCGAGAGCGTAAACTACACATCAGCGTTGCAGAGCTACCCAACTTCCTCACACATACGGCCCAGGACGAGGACTTGATTGAGATACTCAAGTTGAAAATCAAGCGATGCCAGGAGCTGAGCAAACCAGAGGACGTGCCGCCACTTGAGATTCCTAAACTTGATCTAGAGGACGAAGAGGACGACGGCTACCAATTGGAGCCTCCCAAATCGCCATCAGTTCTCGAGGGTGAGAAACCGCAACCCATGCCCATGTGCTACTACAATCTATTTGCTGGTCGGGCTCAGCGGGCGGCAGGCACTTCGTCATCATCGCCTGAACAGGCTCCGGCAGTGGGTAAGTGAATCAGTCTATCAAGGATTAAGTTCAGTCAATGACTGTGGACATCTACAACTTGCAGTGGCTACAGCTGATGACGATAACGAGGTGCCTTCTCGGAACTACCTCAAGCGCCAATCCGTCCTCATTGTAGACTCGAAGTCACGACGAAAGCCTTTCAGACCGCCACCAGGCGCCAGGCGCAAGTAGTTTGATAGACCAATAAGTAGATTGGATTTTTAATAAATGAGTTCTATAAAATAAAACTAATTTCTATAATGATGAATCTGTTTGTCCTTTGGTTAATTTACTTCTGTTAAAATTACGCTCTCAATTAGTCTGTCGATCTCAAAAACTTAAAGGAAAGACATTTTTCTATTTAGTATGACCTTCTCCTCCAGCAAGTCTCATTGTCTCTTTAACCTTCTAGAAATATATCATATATCTCAGCTTTTCTTATATTCGTATCTTATAAAAATATACATGTGTTGGGAATTCGTAAGGCATCAATCTTTAAAAACTGGTATAAGATATTTTTTCTGATGTTTGAAAAAGGCCACTTATCAAATTCAATGAATGGGATTATTATCTCGTATAAAATAGATTTTTTTCATTGTGGTGGAGTTTGTAAAGACATCTTAGGATTGAAAATAGTATAACAATTCAAATTGTATCATTCTTGAACAAAGTATCGTTATTATTCCCTGTACACATTAAAAATGGGTAAAAAAGGATAATCGGTTTGTGAAATGTTTGTATGTAACAGGCATAAGAAGGCATCTCCGACGATATAAAGTCAATGGACCTGTCCGTCTGTCAGTCGCAAATCGAATAAAACTATCACATCCTCAAAAGTTTAAGATAAAATCCGCTAAACTTAACAACTTAACTTAACTTTAGAAACGCTGAGTAATTTCATACCGATTGACCCATAAATAATACAGATAGTAAAGATATTGGTTTCAAATCAATTATTTCATAATTGTTACGCAAACGAGTGCGTATATGATAATCTGAATTACGCTGTCGGGCGCGTTTGGCGCTTTACATTGTGTCGGTGAAAAAAGCTGAAGGCTACACTGAAAACTATACATTGTTTCGGTGTAGAGAAGCAGAATGATACTGGCTGACGCAAAATTAATATTAGTGATTGTTTACACGCATGCTTGTTAAGATAACACAGCTTAACTTAACAATGTAACAAAATATATCAATTTTCTGCAAGTTATATAACAATTGACCCAAAGAATAGGAGATATTATGGAATTTGCTCTAAATCAATCGCATATGATCATTTTTTCTAGTGCAATTGGTTAGGACTTGTCCAGCACTCAAATCTTAAAAAATAAAATAATAATTTATATGACCGATTGCTTGACAATTTTACATTTTTTCTGCATCAACAGTCGCAATCCAGTGTTGTTAGACTATCGCAAACAAGCTACTCTAAGTAGCTAAATATATGTATACTACATATGTAATAAAAGCAAGTTGTAATCAATACGTTTATTAATGATCTACTGTCGCGCGCTCTCGATTGACCGGCTTGTTTTATATTAGAAATTAGCGGCCTACATTAAAAATATTGTACTATTATTGTAGATAATAAGAAGATAATTATTTCGAATAAGTAACTTTTGCATAAGTGAAGCAAATTATTGATCCTATTATTCATATATAGGCCTTCCTCAACTTAAACTCTTGCATAATATAATTTGTAAGTTTTTAATTTATAGTAATATTATGTATAAACAAAACAAAAAGAGCTGAGTACCAGGACGAGTTAAGATAAGTCTGCTACAAATTGAAATCCTCTTTGTGCGATTTAATACTTATCGAAGCATGTCCCGACCATATTTTCTGGCTGCTGTCGCTCGGGCTGGATGAATGTCAACAGCTCCAGTGCAATGACATAACAAATAGCTGCTCGGGTGATGCAGTAAGGACGAGCAGAGTAAACAATATTTATTGCAGCGAGAACGAAGGACGAGCTGACGAGGAAACGAGGAGAACGAAGGACGGGGAACGAGATGGCGAGATGACGGCAAATGAAGTGCAAAGCGGAACAAAGTGTGGACCGCGGCTGTTGCAAGAGAAATAACCTTTCAAAAATTGTTTACACCAATGGAAGTCGGGTCGGAATGGAGGGCCCAGACTAGGACGACCAGGGAACCGGCCGACTATCGCTCTAACTTGCAGTAATAAAGCGCAGCAGCTGACAACAAGCAATCAACGCTAGATTGGGGATGGAGATGAGGGCGGAAACGAAGGCCACTGGACCAGGATGCAATGGTGGCAGAGGCAACTGCAAAGCTCAGTGGCGATGGGCAAACAAAGAAGCCTGATGATCTATTACATGGCCTGTTGCCGGAAATGCATAGGACGGACAGGAAGGGAAATGGCAACGGCGGGGGGAGGAGGAGTGTATGTCAACTAAATGTCAACAACAACGGCATAAGTATCAGCCATAGAACAACCCGGCAATAGCAACACTCTAGCTGGCAACACAGAGCCAGATTGAAGGACTGCAAAGAAAAAGGAAACTTTGCATTGGGCTCCAACATCTCAACCCATTGGGTGAAGGTGGGACAAAGTAGTCGAGAAATCCACCCGGCAGGCTGACGAAACAAAGCTCAACCTCAGACTGCCTCAGGGTGGAAATACTAAGCTAAAGCTCAAGAATATCAGACTCGGTAAGCACTTGGCTGGTGGCATTGGCCCTGACATCGCAAAAGGTTGCTTTGTCCTGCCTGAGAAATTCAAGGATAGTGGCCTGAGATAAAATGAGGTGGGAGAAGCGTTTAACATTGCAATGTTGTGGTCTGCGATTGACATCATGCATTCCCTGCTGCCCATTATCCCTGAGTCTTGTGGACGTTGTGGAGCCCGGATTGTAATACGTTTTTAATTATTTCTTCTACGAGAATGCTATGAGTGAAGCTACAAGGATGGCAAGTTACAAATGAGGGTAGAGTTTGGGATGTTATTCTTAGATTCAACTTTCAACTTACCTGTGTTAATGGTAATGTCAAATTTTTTGCATGCTGTCAAATTGCGAAATGGAATGACATGAAATGTAATGAGAAAAGCAATTTTCACAACGCTTGCACTTGAGTGCCCATAACGAGCAAATGATGTGACAGTTAGAATTAGATATCAAATGGCTTATTAAAAATGCAGCGTTTATAATAAATAATTTATGATTTTAACCATAAAACATTAGACAACTTTTGGATTGAAGGGTCGTCTTTCTTTCTATATGTAAATGCGTCTAAACAGTAAATTAAATTTCCCACGGAAAGGCAGAACAGAAAAGCTTTCAGAGTCGAGCTGCTAACATTGTAATTGGATATCGCAAACCGTATTCTGCCTTTTCGACAGTCGTTAATTCACCTTGTGGCTGGCATTGCGGCCACGCCCAATTTTAAAGCAATTAGGCATTTCAATCTCGCGTCGGCAGTAAATCAAACGCCCATCGATTGCCGAGCAACTAATTTCAGAAGGAGCCTGGACGAGGAGCGTAGGGAGAAAAGGGGGATGGGGGCGTGATTACTAGAGGGAGACCGAGGTGATGCAAGAGTCGTTCAATAAAACCGCAAAACAATAAATTTAAATTTCTCTTGCCAGCACGTAAAACTTTTTAACAGTGCATAAACTACATACAGCGAAAAGAGCGCACAGTCCTGCCGACCATGTGTATGTGTGCGTTTGTGTATGTGTGTGTGTGACAGTCGGGCAAATAAATGAGCGGAAACGGAAACGGTTTGGGTTGCTGCCGCGTCGAGTCGAGTCGGGACTCAGTCTGTGTCTGTCGTTTCGTTCCGTTCCGCTTGGCTTCGGCCGCGGGCTGCACAACACTGCGAATGATAAATAACGTAATTTCTTTATAACTTTTCATTCAAATTTTTGGAACGCTTTTTGGCCACGCTTGTTGCTGCTTGCCCCGTCCACGCCCGGGGCCGCCCCTTAGTTCGTCTGACTGCTCGTTGTTAAGTAAAATAAATGGCGATTTCTTGTAATAAAAGTCAATCATAATAATTCAATGACTCAGCGTAGGGGCCACTCCGACTTCGAGGTCACATTGGTTAGCTGAAAACATCTTACATGCACATACATATCTGTATGCTGCCATTTCCCTCGAGTCAGGTTATAATGTTGACACATAAGCAGGTTCAACTACGGATACAATCCTTGAGACAATTTTTAAAGCTCTTCATCAAGGCTGTTTTGCCATACTTTCCTACGAGTGAGCCATATGCCTTGAAAGTGAACCAAGTTTCTCGCCAGATGTTACACTTCCTTTCCCAACTCCCAGCTAAGTGCACCGAAATTTGACTGTGAAAAAGGCGCTGAAAATATTGGCAAAGCATAAATCTTGTCTACGCATTTCTCGACTTTCTCACATTTTTTGCTAATTTTTCCTTGGGCGCTCCTTATGTTGCTCGTGTTATGTTTGCATTTCTTCTTATGCGTATTGGGGTAGGATAACAAATGGTGGAAGTCTTTCAGTGTTCATTTTAAGACACCCTGACATTGAGTGCCTATATTTGTGTTTTTCCATAGACAACAGATGCACAAACCATTTATTATTCTAGCAGCACAAAAAATAAACATTATTTAAAGCGTAAGCTAAATTAATATTAGAATTATAAATATACGTGGGCTGTAATCAAATGGTATGGTTATTATCCAGCTTATTAGAGCTCTGAAGCAAAGTTCTAATGCTTTAATTATCTATCTTCTACTATCTACTATCATCCATTCATGAAGCATACCGTATAGTTTGGAAATGTATCAACACAAACTTGCAGTTTCTCATCAAAGTACGGATACTCTTCCGGGCACTTGAGCAATCTGTATGATATCTGATTTTTACAGAATGTGTACTCGGTGCAACCCGAGTGGATAACGGTGACAAATGTTGAGTTCAGATTGCCACATCGATCGAAGGGGCAGCTGTAAGAGTCGGGGGTGACGCACTTCTGACTCCACCACTGGAAGTGTGTACCTGGAGGACAACTGTGCCACTTGCCAATGAAATATTGGGAACTGCAGGTGTAGTAGCCGTGGCAGGTTAGAGTATCTGAAATGAATTGGTTACCAGAACGATCAGATTGGTAGAAGCTAGCGCACACATCGGCGTCTGTAGATGGAGGTTGCTTCTGGTTCGGCTTATAGCCATCTTCACCACAATGTTCTGGCCGAACTGATTGACAATGGCCAGTCTTGAAGTTGTAGTAACGAGAGGCTGAACAGACTTTCAGAATACCAGTGCCATTAGTACACTCCAAGTAAAGTCCACAATTCAGGGGATCACCCAGAGTTGTGCCACTCGGCACATAGGCGCATAGGTCGAGGCTCCTCTGTGGACAACCGCCTGCACTTGATACACATGTCTGTAGCCTGTTGTTGAACATGTTACCATCAGCACAGTAGTGTGAGTTTTCATCTTCGCCTTCGTCATCGCATTTTTTGTATTTTCGACAGTCAAAGGGGTCCGCTATATAATCTCCTGGCTTAACCATGGCACAATATTCCCATTCCTGAGGTGCACACCGCACCTCGTTTGCCAGCTTGCAGGTGCCTGAGTGGGAATCATGGTAAAAGCCCTCCGGGCAGTATCCTCGTGCCACAAGCTTATTGTTTTTGCAATATCCCCAGACCTGGCAGTCATTAGAGTCGCCTATGTAGCCAACTTCGTGCCAGAAACTGCACACTTGTTCCATTGAAAGGCCATTGGATTGCCACAGAAGAACAGCGAACACGATGGCGTTTATCCACTGGTTAGAAACTGAAGTGAAGTTTATTTAATCTCACCAATGTCCTCAATAAATGGAGACTTTCCCCCGTTTCCCTCTACCTCTCATCACGCTGCGACGTGTTCCTCTTTCAGCTATAGCAAAGCAACTAAATGTCGAGATCTAAATATGGGCTGCTTTGAAGAAATCACACATAATAATTACCAGAAACTTGTTATTTTCTCGGTTGGTATGTTGTCATTGATAAGAACCGAATAGTTGAAAGAGGAACTTAACCGAATTCAAAATGCATGTAAATAATCATAAAGTAAATACAAGTTCTTAAAAGATGTCTGTCTGCTGATAAATTCAGTTTTTCAATTAACGATTGTGGCATAGACCTCAATTGAACTACGAGCAATTGAGAAAATTTATCTAGAGAGTGTCAAAGACTAAAAATACTCTTGAAAATATGACAAAATTCATAAAAAACAATGAAATAGAAAGTTATTTCGTAAAATATCTTTTAAAGGTAAATTTTAATTCTTTATCATTTATGAAATACAAATTAAAACAACCCGAACAGTCGGGAAACCGACTGTAATATACTTAAGATTGTGTCAGTTGAGGGCCCCGCTCAAATTTACTCTCGTTGTAATTATCTTGTATTTCGATTTGTATGAGAAGGGGGTGTGGCAATGTGATGAAATTTTCTGGACACATCGACCCCAAGATACCCATCATGTGTGACAGATCTGAAGACTCTAGCTATAAAATTGCTCTACTATACTTATTGGGGCACGCTTCCTCTTGCATGTTACATACTTTTAACAAACTTAATATACCCCCACAGGGTATACAAATGTAAGTTAAGTGTTAAGCAAACGTAGTCACAATATAGTATTTCATAAAATTCATAAAAATAATTTATTTGATATCTCTATCGCTCGATCGATTTAAATTTCTTATTATATATCAAATAAAAACTAAAATTCAATTGTAGTACTTAGTTTTGCTTCACAAGTTAAGTATTCTTTATTAAATCTTAAAGTCATTGAGCAAACCTGTTGCTTCTGGTCCTTTCATGTCTTTTTCAGCGTGCTACAAAATACCTTCAAAAGCGAACTACAATGGCAAAAAGTACCACAAAGTAAACTAGTTGTTATTCGTTTAAAGTGATATTAAGTTACCCCATTTGAGAATATATAAAGGAGAATGTATTTTCCAAAAACTGTGCATCTTTATGATAGTTTAAGTGCCTATTAGACTCAAGGAGTCTTGTTATCACTAACTCGATTTCGCTTCCTTTATGCTTTTATGTTTATAGAACCTGAATTGCACTTGAGCAGCGCAGCATCGCAGAATAAAAGAGCGGCAGAAGTAACATAATCTATCCAAAAAATAATATAACAAAAACAAACAAGTAAGGGCGATATTGTTCCGTCCCCGACTATGAAATACCTGTTACTCAATTTAATTATATATATATATATGTATTTAGACATCAACGGTATACAAATTATTGCATATTAGTAAAACCTCGAGTTTCTCAAAAACTGAGAATACCCATCCATTTACCCATATTACGTATAATGATTGATAATAATTATTTGGAACTTTCACATCCATAAATGGCGTACAATCTTAAAAGTTATTTGTGGGCTGAAGCTTTTCCCAGGGACTCTGATGTCCGTGGGAATAATACGCGTCTGACCATCAAATCTGAAGTCTTTAGCTACAGATGCTAGACGTTTTTATTGAATTGTGGGGAAGGGAAAGGGCGTGACAAATATTTAAGCGAGGTGTTTATAAAAGTCTGTGTGTAAATATTGGTTGCTCTAGCTGGAATATAGAATATATAGTCTCTGAGATATATTTGTGCTTACAGACATGGCTAAATCTTCTCGTCTATTGATGCTCATCAAGAATATATGTACTTTATGGGGTCTGTCATGCCTCATTCTCCCTTTTACATAAATACAAACGCATAGTATATACCCTTTAACTGTAAAAGTAATGGGTATACAAATAAATTGATGCAAAAATGTACTTATCCATACGTCTGGGTGATTGTGGAACTGACGGAACTGGCGCCTTGACGCTGTCGTGCATCCAATGTAAACTGCTTAACTTCGGCTCGTTGCGTTTATTGACATTTTATGCTTAAGGACATGTTTAATATCCTTGACTGCAACGAGTGAGTTGTCACTTTGCTCTTCAGCATCTTTCTTTCAACAATGGAATATCAGTGAGATAGCTAAAAAAGCATCACTTGCTCGGATTCCGCAAGTTCTTTATTATTTTAAAGGATATTCGAAAAACTCAGTTAATATAATGTGCTGCTACTGATTGCGATAGTCCTCTTAGCAGGCATTTCCTATTATACTTCTTTGGTGTCTATAAAATGTGTTAAACTCAATTCTCGAGTAAAGTGACTTCTGTCTCGTTAAGCAAGGACTGTGTGTCGGTATGTGTGTGTTTCATAGAACAACACATACGACAAGGATGTCAATTTTATCCGTGCCTACGAACATATGCAAATGGAACGGGCTGGGGCCACTTTGGGCCCTTTGCTTTTACCACTTCCGATGCACAATGCCGACAGTCCCAGCAGCGGCGCCATTCGCTTCCGTTTCCGCTTGCCATGCGACATTTATGGAGCTCATCGTACCCCTCATCGCCCAACATCGTCCAACTACTTGCCCTTTATTCTCTATTCAATCAGTGGCTGTCTGCCTTTCACCGGGACCTGGGACTGTAGACCCTTTTTCGTGGACCTTCTTCTTGGCATGGCAAATTGTGCGCCTGATTCTGTGCTTCATATTCGATGTCTGTGTCCGTATCCTTGTCCATGTCCGTACTCGTCTCCATTTCCCCCTTCGTCTCCATAATGCCTGTTATGTCCACTCATCCATTCCATTCCATTCTTTCTGCGATGTTTTTCTTGTTTGCGTGCTGGCTTTTTGTGTTCTCCGCTCGGTTGCCTTCGTAATTTTTTCCACATGTTCACGGCTTGAATATTTTATGGGCTTAAGTGCTTTCAGTTAGAGTCTTTTGCATTGTTGCTGTGCGTTTTGCACCTTGCACTCTGCTTTATACAAGGACGCACATAAATTCATTAGATTAGTTTTCTCTTCTCCTCCATACACTGTTTAATTTTACTCAAAAGCCAATGGAAAGTATTCAGCAATTGCCCCGCATAGCCTTACCTGTAAAGATTGAATACAATAACAAAAGCGTTAGATAAGGTTTCATATTGTTTTTCTTATCAACTAACTAATTGCTCGGATTTTCAAATTGATTGCCAAAAAAAAAAACAATGTAAATTGTTTTTATATCATGAGAGCACACTAATTTAGCCAAATTTCAATCAACGGCACAAATCCATGGCACGTGGAGTCCTTAGAAAAGGAAGCCCTATTAACGGACGGTCAAGTGAAGAGGTCAAGGCTTAAGACTCCCCTATCACCTGGCTCGTATAACTCATTTTAATTAGGTTAAATATGCAATGAAAAGTTAAATGTGCCGAGCAGGGCAAAAGGAATAGCGACAACCCAGAACCAGATGAACAGATTGCCCCAAAGAGACAAGGATAGGCACAGTTCTAACAGGGCGCGGAAGCATCGCAAAGGGACGACTGTTCATAAGCACAAGGAACGAGCTCAATGAGATGCAAAGGACGATAAACAAACCCACAAGCGCCGCAAATGTACCACTAGCGAAATAAGGTTGCGAGTGCTCGACTCGCGTGCTTAAGGACAAAGCCAAGAAAAAAGCGTGGCAACCAAAAAACCAAAAGAAAATAAACCAGAAGGCAAGGTCTTTTTCCGACGACAAATATCTTATACACTTGCCGAGTACTGATTTCAATATTCGACTGATTGTTCCCATGACAGCTATAATTTGGTCAGGATGCATAAGTCAACACCGATTGTATAATCTGTGAGACTGGTCGATAGACAATATGGTTTTTTTATTCAAAAGGTTGATATTCGACTGACGGTACCTATGTCAGCTTTATGATATTGTGATCCCACGGTTCAGTACACTCTGCTGTTGATGCTGATGTAGAATATATATACATATATGTACTTTATGCCTGCCACGCCTCCATCAACGCTTTACACATTTTGCGTCTAAGTTATAATACCCTCTGCAAGGGTATAAAAAGGTTGCTATGAAACAAGAAAGAAAAATGCAAAAAGAGCCACCAAGTCATATTTTTCTTTTGCCAACATGAAAACGCCAACAAACACAAAGACTGAGAGGTGACTGAGTAGTGAGAGGGAAAAAGGAAAATGCGTGCAGTGTGGAAAAAATTATAGCAGCTTCGTTGAATGGACGACTGGGCGGGGCAGTGGCACGGTAGCAGGCGTGGCACGTACTTGGAGTATTTTGGCAAAATTAAAATTTATGAACAGATAAAAAACCGTTAATGGGCACTCGCTGGGGTCAAGTATGGGGCAGGGAGGGGGAATCTAGATGTGCGTGTGTAACAGTTTGCAGCGAGTGGCAAATAAACTAAACGCTCTGCAGGAAATGGACGCGCACCAAGATATCCTCAACAACTTGAGCCATAAACGCTGCATTTTTATTTCGAGACGCAACGACCAGATGGGTCACCGAAGCACATTGGGGCTGGACGATTCGCCAAGTGGCACACTTGAGGGCCTTGCTAGCAGTTGCAAACATTAAACAGTAAACACATAAACAATGTGGGAAATTTCTAAAGTAAGCAATAACAGTTCCAGTTCAACTAAAGATTGAGGCGTGGCGGAAAAAACGGAATGTAATTAATTGCGTTGTAAAGTTTAATAATCCCGTCAAATATAACATGAAGAGTCGGAGTTTCGACGCATTGTCGAAACACTTCAACATTGTCTCCTGAAATACAATTTCATTTGTGGTTCCTCCAACTACGTGTTAATGACTTTGAAATACTTTTATTGCCGTTTGTGGGGCCTTAGTTGAGCGCTATTTTTGTAGAGACACGTTGTGCCGAACCACGTGTTGTCATTGCGGTTCTGTTGTCAGCCATTTCTATTCTGGCCATTATCACAGCAGCACCAACTCGAACTTTTATGCAGAATGCTAACAAGTATGAACCACTATGGTCGAGTCCTCGACTATGATATACCCGTTACTCAATTCAAAGTTGCTTAAAAACACATAACTACTACTGTTTACTATAGAAATTGTTAATGCGATTAAATGCAATGATTGATCAAATTACGAGTATATTTCCAGGGTAAAAAAAACGTTTTATCTTCAAAATTGTCGGGTGTACCAAAGTTCTTCCGATATTCGTGGACGAAAGAAAACTTTTTGATGTCCTTACGCGTCTGCTCACCAAATTAAAAGTATCCAGCTCTTACAGTATAGATACTAGAGATGAGGGTCGTGACAATCATTGTATACAAACTTGATCATTAAAGTCTGTATGCCAAATTTGGTTGCTCTAGCTCTTATAGTAACTGATACTAGTTAATTAATACAGACGGACTGACGGAAGGACAGGCTGACATGACTAGATCAATGCAGCTGTTGATACTGATCAAAAATATATATACTTTAACAGACAGAACATGCTTCCTCCTCCCTGTTACAAACATTGCAACGAGTACAATATATCCTGTTACTCAACAACTAACGGGTATAGAAAGCCATATTTTTGCTCTTGAAACAATGTCAAGTCGTCGAGAACATTTTTAAGTGGGCCCTCCGCGTCGTGCCAGGGCCAAGTAACCAAGCAGCATGCCTGCTACCAAAGACTGCCTAATGGTATTTACATGTTGTTGTTCAGCCCTCGTCCTTCGACGAGTTGCCAGTGTCATGCACATGTATAGGGTCAGAATAGGGGCAGAGGTAGAACCAAGAACCAGGCACTCTGGCAGGATGCAAATACCCGTAAGTGGAGGCACTGCCAACTGGGACTGGCCCTGGCCCTGGGCCTGGGGTCGAGTGGCAACATTATATGCCCAAACGAGGCGCAGCAGGTCGCGTCCCATATCCTGTGTCCTTAAATGACCCTTTAAATGTGCGTCTAATTATGTTTACGTGCCATTCCAAGAGGCAACCAAAAAACTTTGTACGAATGACTGAATTTAAAAGCACATGATCTAGGCTCAGAAGGTGTCATTGCCTGACCCAAATCCATGTGTTGACTTCTCGTTAATTATGAAGCTTTGGGAGCACACTTCGCGCCATCTTGACGTATTCGCTGATTTGGGTTACAGCCAGTTACAGAATATTGCATCAAATTTTAATGGTTAGCAACTAGCAACAGGTTGCACCTCAAAACCCCTTGGTTCCATCAACTCGCTGGGACACGCTTCATTAAAACGTGTCCAAGGTGTGAAATTACCAAAAGTTTCTGGTGTCGAAACCCAAGAATGTCGGGTTATGTTTGACAGAATACCTGTATTCATCATGTATGAGCTAGCAATAGAAAGTTTCGTTTTTGGTTATGAACTGAATTTTGTAATGGAATATTTTCAATATTGACGTTTTTGGTGTTACATAACACCACAAAACATAAGGTATCCCTGTCTCAGTTGCCACTTCTTACCGCTACCTAAGTTGAGTTCTGTAGTTCATCTTGACGTTCTCATAAATTATTTACATTGATAGGGTTCTCTGAAATGGGTTAAAGATTGCTCATTATACATCCCTCAGCCCACTGATGTTATCGCTTCGGGGAAACTGTTCCTGGCCCTTTGTGCCAATATTAATTACTTTAAAAGCTTCCGTGCCACATCCTGCGCCCTGCATTTTTTAATAATTTCCCATATTGCCACGAAATGTTAATTAATATTGCTATGAACAGCTGCAGGATGCCCATGGGGAAATAGGCGTGGAATTGCAAAATATATATTTTCAATATTGTGGACACCAAAGGGCAATTTGGGCGTATCACGCCCTACAATATGTATTAAATTAAAACAAATCTTGCCTTTATGTTTGGCTTGAAATAGAAAACAACCGCATCTTGAATGGAAGGGAACAGCTTCCGTCTTCAGTGTTTATAACAGCAGAGAGAATGAATATAAAAAGAATGTTTTATTCAGTAACGAAGACAAGGTCGTAAATGCAAACTGGGAACTTGAACAAAGACAATGGCATTTTGGAAATCTGACTTCCTTGGCTGGAAAAAGTTACAAGGGGGAAGTACCTAACACCTTGATGGGTAATTAGGTATGCAGGCACAATGTGAAACATTTATTTCATTGGCACATCTCGAAACTTGTTTTTAACGACAGCACTTAAAGTTCACTTTAAATTAAAGGAGAAAATTAGTTGCAATTTTTTGTATGTTTATGATGGATTTTTAAGTAATACTTGTATACCCTAAGAGAGGAAAAATCACAAGCCTGACCGACTGCAAACCAACAATTCACACGATTTTATTAACATTTCCTAAAATGCTAATAATTATTAGAAATGTTCAATCTGCGCCATTCAAATATTCCTGTTTAAATCTGCAGCAATTTCATAATGTATGTTATTTTGTTAGCTAATACTTGAAGGGTATCTGTTTACCTGTGTATCGTCCTCCCGAGAGTGGCTTTTGTGCCTTAATATGTTTTTAAAAAATGCATTACGACAAGAAGAGCAGCAACAGAATGGCTGGCAAAGTGGGCCTCTAATGAGGGAAACTCATTTGGGTAAAAGCACAGAAGCAAAGCTCTCTACCATTAAAAAGCATAATAATAAATACTTATCACAGGACGAGGAGGAGCCACAAAAGCGCAGCTATGGCAAATACGTTGTCGCATATATGCCACGCCCCCACTCCGCCCAAAAACGCGCATATGTATGGGGAGCAAATGTCGTAAAACAAATGTAAAGTGAAATTGCTTTTGCCGCTGCCCGCGACCTGTTGGCTCCACGCCCCACAAATAAACGACACGCAACCTGTGTGTAAGTGTGTGTGTGTGTGTGTGTGTGTTTGGTATGTGCGTGTCGACAGACGGATGCGGAAACGGATGTGAAAAGTGCAGTCATAAATGCGCCGCCGTCCTTTATGTAAGACTTTAATAATTGTCGAGAAAGGGAGAAAAGGGAAGTGAAAGAGAAATGCTTTGTGTGCCACCGCCAACAACTCCAGCGACGCCTACGCCAACGCAAACGTCAACACCAAAAAGATGAAATTTTGGAACTCGCGTATTTTCTTTTATTTTATGACCATTCTTCTTATGTTGTTTTGGCTCCCATTCCTCGGCAGCTGTTTCCAGGGGGCCGCGCTTTCTAATTATGACAAATGCTAAAATATTGCCCATGTGTATGTGTGTGAAAGCGTATTTTGTGTTCATGTGTGCGGAGACAGTGCTGGCATCCAGCGCGTGTGTCGTTTGGGGATTTCTGATTTTGTACTTGGCGTTTTTTTCCTTTCTGGAATTTAGTTAAATCCCAAAATAAACATAAAAATCCGCTGCAAATCCGCGCCACACGTGATCTAAATCAAATTCTTATTGCCGACATTTTGTGTTTTTCATTTTGTTTAAAGAAGCACACAAAGATTGTATATGAATTGATGATGAAGCATGCTGAAGAATTTGAATACATAGTATATTTAATGAACCTAGTATAACTTGTTCTTCTTAATACCGACATTTGATAAAATGCCTTTAAGCCAGCAATTTTGAACCAAACATAAATGCTACAATAACGTTGTGCACATATAAAATACTTTTTAAATGCAAAAACATTGTTGTAAATATAACCACACGGTTAAAGAGTGAAATGATTTCAATTTTAAATACCCAGTGCTGGACATAAATGGGTATAATGGATTTGTACAAATGTATGATGAATATTGTGGCCCGATGTGTCCTGTAAATCGAAGTTATTCAAGAAACAATTACACATAGCGTCGGCCCAAAGGAAGAAGGAATGTATTCTAAATTCCACTCCGTATTTATCTTTATAATAACTAACAGTGTTTGAATAGGTGTTAATTATTTTCTTTAAAATGTCGTGTGATATTTGCCTTTTCCTTATGTTTAAATTGTTAAATGATAGTTGCAAATATAACTGCAATAAATTAATATATAACACACTGAAGAATCCTCTGCAGAAAAGAAAGAAAAATAACGTTTTTATTGTGCCAAAAAGAAATATATATATAAAGAACAGGGAAACTTCCGTGGTACATCTTATTATAAATATTAAAAAAATTATGACATATTTGGCTCATTTACATGAAAGTCTCGCAAATTATTGGAGCGAATGTGTATCAGGAATAATAAGTAGCTGTTCCATAAATTATGTGGGATGATATTTCCAGGAATAGTATTGAAAACTCATTTCTTTGGTGTTCTGATGAACTTTATTCCCGGTCATAATAAACAAGCTTGAATGGATTTCTTGGCGGCCATTCATTATTTTTCAATTATATGCATGCGTCCCCAAGTTCATTGGAGTGTCCTTTCCCGCAGCTCGATGCTGTTTTTGATGATGTTGCTGAATCTGTTGTTGTCGTTGTTCTTGTTGTTGGTCAACTTGTTCGCCATTGAAATATAAAGTTTAAATTGAATTTTTGCGGTTTGTCATTGCACGCAGGCGGCATCTATCGACCGTTCGTATGCAGCACGCAGTGCAGAGGGACCCACATGTGTCAGTATGTCCTTAACTTCTGAACCATCCTCTCTCTGTCATCACATTCACATACTCTCCTACACTCCCTTCTGCAGTTGCGGTCGCTTTGTTCACGGAAATGCGTTTCTAATTCAATTTGCTGTCAACATGCTAAAAAAAAAAATGGGAAAAAAAACATGAAAACTCCGCCCGTTGCGTTTTCACTGCCCAGAAATTTAATGGGCGTGCCACGCAGCCATTTCCCGCTCGCGCTCCCTAGCTTTTTTGCGGTTTTCCAAATTATTTCGCTGTAAGTGATATCTTTTAATTTGCGGCAATTGCACAACGAATCCTTGGTGTTGGTTTGGTTGATGCTCCTGATACGAATACGAATTGTGCAGTTAATTTTGAAATACCAGAGACTCTGTTTACACAGTGTTTAGGCGGCATGAGTACGATTCCAATTGCGCATCAGATAACGAATGGCATTGGGGACATCCGTTTGCAGTCAGTTTTGTCGCCGGACAAGCAAATTTGACTGCGCCGACAATTACAAATTATTCAACTGAAATTCATTTCAATTTGCAATGCAATTAATTCACAGATTTGCTGACAATGATAACTCACTATTTCCCTACAAACACGACTCAATTACAATTAAAAATAGTGACAGGCTTCAATTGATGCCTAAAAGTATGCTAGGATTTTCGTCTTGCTGTTATGATGTCCTTAACACATATTGTGTTTAAATTGACCAATTAACTTTAGCTTTTTTTATGTTATGCGCGCTTTTTATTACTCATTCTTAGATTGTGCTGAAGAAAACCTGCTAATATGTTGAAGATTAAAGAGCAAACTTACTGACACTTCAGAGCTCAGCGAGGCGTATCTCAGAAATCCGGAAACTCTAATTGAATAACAGTGTTAAAGCTGAAGTTACTTTTGTCTGTTGCCAAGTATTTATAAAGCGCTTTCCTCACATTAAACTTATTTATTATCTTTAGTCTCCGCGTATGCGCAATTTAGCACTCGCTTCCAGGCGAGTGTCGAGTGTTTACAAAGCAATTTGCGTGGTCTACCACCAACTTGCCAAAAGCTAGAATTTGTTTAACGCGATTGTTTTCGTGACTCTGAATATAATTTTCATGTGAATGGTATGTTATAGTAACGGATTTTGTTTGTCTGATAAATCACGATAACTTGATTTATTTCAATGCACTCTCTTGATCTTGATTTTAATAGTTTGATAATTTTCATAGCATTTTCATGTACATCATATTCATCACTTATTCATAAAGGCAAGTTAAGACACAAAGTTACTTGGGGTAACTTGCAAAGGATATTCATTGTCATCCTAAGTAAAAAATCATTAAGATATCACTCGAAGAATTAAATTAACTGTCACACATGCGGGAAAAAGTATGATTCCATTTCTGTGAAATGGGAATACAGTTTGTGTTATATAAAAGGTATTCCTGGACATCATGTTGTGCACATGTCGTTGAATCTTTCACTTATGATTGTTGTCGCGCAGTTGCAGCTCTAAGAACTTTCGCTGTTTATTCTCTTCAACGTAGCACAGAAAAATGTCAAATGAATGAGGACATAAAATGTGCATACTTTAACCTGTAGACGGAAGTGCATAAGTTGGAAATCAGACTAATCCCATTCACATACTTAAGTGGTATGAACACACATATAAATTCGTAAAGACAATGTTTTGCTTTTAGTGCATCTTAAGAGGATGGTTTAAAGTTTTCCAATAGTTGTTCATATATGTAAAGTGATTATTATAATAAATAACTTTTCAAAGAACTAAAATAAATTTGTACAAGCTAAGGTGCATGCCATTAAGGTCAATAATGACAGTTTATGAACTGTAGAGCATAGTAATCAATAATTATTTCATTGCACTTCATTAGACGCTGGCTCTTTATGATGCAGCATGCATTCAAAGATGTCTTGAATCTACCCTCGTTTAACTAAACCGCCTGGTTGCGTATGTCGGTCATGTCAGTCGTGTCGTGTGACCAACTGCTCAAGTGCTGTCGATTTCGGCTGCTTCGTGTAACAGCAACTTTGGCTTTGTGGCCAGTTTTAAACGCATCCCAAATATTTGGACAACGTGTGGATCGTACATTCCCGCACCTCGTTTTAATTAACCATTGGCCACCAGTTGCTGTCCTACGTGCTAATGTAATCCTCTTCGTTTTAATTACAAAACTCCACAAGCTGATGGTGGCATTGCAGAAGGTTCAAGTGGATGACGAGGACCGAAAACCGAATGCCGAAAGTCTTTGTCCAGAGAGCCAGAGTCGAGCTCAGTGAGGCCGCCCATTTAATTCACTTTCTACAAGTCTCGTAAAATTAACGTAGCATACTCTACGGGGCGCCAAATCCAGCCCTGAGCCGCTTAGCATTGTTTTCCACACCCCATTCTCAGTCCCATTCTGAGCCCTGTACCCAGCCTCGGGTAAGTCATCGTCATCATGGGTGACTTGGTTGCGGCTGCGGTGGCCATCCATTGCCTGAAGCCAGGGTCGAAATGTGGCGCCAACATCCTGTGTAAGGCGATTTGCTGCTCCTCCACACTGCTTAATTAGTGAAAACGCCGCCTCGACACATTTGACCGGTGCTCAACTGCGGTGGCCTTCGCTTTCCTCAAAAAGGCTCTTTGCATTTAAATTGATGGACATTCACAAAGAGCGCCCAACTGCGCCTGCCACGCCCACAACAACAAACTGAATGATGACGTGTTGCCCTCTTGACGAACTTCTTTTCGCTGCTTCTGCTCCTGTACGGCATACACTTAATTATACGCTTTAATTGGCTGACATCAACACCACGTGACGCCAACCATGGTCAAATCCCCAGATGCTGTAAGCTCTGCTGTCCTGGTTTCAATTCGCCAAAGCCATTCAAATGACTTCGGACAAATGGAAACTAATTGAAATTCAAGTTTTCCTTTTTAACCACACTGAAGATACGGCTCAAATTTTCAAATTATTTGAGCCACACTATTCTGCGGCTTTTTTAAAGACAAAGCACACACAAATTCAACTGAATTGTGTTCAATTAAAATTTAAATTGAACTTTAGACAAAACCAAATATAAAACAAAGAAAACTTTTCTTGGTTTAACCAATTATTGAATTCTTCGAATAAAAAGTTCAATTTTTCTGGTTGCACAGAGCGAAAATATCAAGTATTCCGTACTTAAAACGTCACATTTCATTCTTGTTTTCTCCTTAAGAATGAAATTACTGAAATCCAGAATCTCGATCGAAATTCAAGTACGCTGTGTTAAGTTCAAAAAATTTAGTATTTTAATATTGTCAAACTTAAAAGAGAGTGTGAAGCGTACTTGATGCAAGTACATACATTCTCGATATAAGTACAATTCAAACTGGTTCTAAGTTCCTTAAACTCTGCAACTGAGTGCTAAAGTAAAATAGTACACTTGATACTTGATATTTGCATATTGCAGACTTTAATCAGAATTGTTTAAACTTAGTTTGCTAGTGTAAAATGTTCTAGAAATTACACCTCACGCTGTCTAATAAAAAAATCCAAATTATCAGCGTGGATGTTAAAGGTTTTCGGATAGTGTCAAGGTAGCTAAAGACTGACTACAGAAAATTATTCTCCTATTAAATATAGTCTCAATGTCCATTGAAATGTCCTCATAGCAGACAAGCTAGAACCATTTGGGAACTCTAAGAAAACGGACACATAAAGGAGTTATGATGAATAACTTTTGATTTAAGACTTCATAAACTTGTTCTGTGAGTGTTTGCTGTAAAAACCTTTTTCGAGCCCAAGATTCGAACTTATATCAAGAATTTTGGTACTAAATTCTAGTAAATCTATAATTATACTTCATTCAAAATACGCTAACTATATGTTGAGATTATATGTACTTGGTTTAAGAATTTTTACACTAATTTTCAGTAATTCGTACACATACCAAGTATGGATTTTAAGAATAGCAAATACTTAAATCAATATCATTCGAACTTAATTTTAGTACGGCTTTTTCTTCGCTCTGTATGTGAGCTCTCAGCATGCATCTCCAAGTTTATTTTCATGTATGTAAATGTTTAAATATGTTAATAATTTCATTTTTATTTATATTTAATTGCTAAGCCATACAAACCATTGTATATTTTACATAGTTCAGTAATCATTTCAGTAGACTAGTAGTAGACTACAATTGAAGGAAATATTTTTGTATTCGGACACGTATTATATGTGGTATAGATGGGATTCACAAGATATCGCTCCACTCAGCGAAGATGTTCTCACAACTCGTTGCTGTGACAACCATAATTAATACATGCTACACATATGCCTCCAGGGACAAACTTTGGCTCTGTATCTGACATTGGCCCCAAACATAATACCATATGCGATGATGACAAATATAACAATAACAGTGGGAAACAACAGGAAGGAAGAGGGAAAGGGTAAACATGAAGCAATAACAAGCGGTAGGGTGTCTTGTTTTTAATAAAAATAAATCGCAGCATGTGGCGGCTGTTGAAAGCGGTAACTGGATTCGTCAATGAATAAGAAACCAACCCGAGAGAGGCCTACAAAATGGGTGGCATTTCGCCCCAAAGCAAGTTGCTAGATGAAAGCACATTCAAGTACGAACACATGCAGAACAAAATAGGCATATTAAAATATTTATGCACACATTTATGTACTCACATACTTCGCATTGACGTTGCCAAAGGGGAGTGAAATCTGCCGTAAGTACTCAATGAATCAGTTAGGCATCATGCAAATTTGTAACTATGCATATTAAAATCCATTTTTTAACTGAATTCTTTATTGCTTTCTACGCTCTTGTGCAGCACAGACAGCTTAAAAGATTCTTTATTGGAAACATATTTTGCTGAAAGCACATTTTAATACCATAAATATATGAAATGGATAAATGTGCTATATTTATTAAAGTAACTTACTTACATTATAACACTACAAAGTTAACTTTAAAGCACTAGTCACAACATTTAGCTAATTATTCCACCGATTATGATCGATAGGAGCTTAAATTGAGAACAGAATTATTATATTCGCCTGTCGCATATCATATAATATCTAGAATCGTCAAGTACACAAACAAATATTGTATTGTATTGCCTATTCAGAAAGATATCAACATTAAAGATATACGAGTACGTCATGAAATAACATTTGGAAATATATTTATTTATTTATATATATAAATTTAACAGAATGCTTTAAATGAAATTTAAATCTTTTAATATTTGTTTTACCATTTAATAAAATTTCAATTTGTAATGATGTCAGGGTCAAAAAAATTAACAAATTAACCATTTGAATTGCCGCACAATAAGCTAGAAATTTATACAATTTATATATATTTTACAATTTAACTGTTGTGTTTTACAATTTAACTGAAAACTAAATCCCTAACAATCACAATCTATCATTTATGTTAAAGTGAGTCCAAAAAGTATGCTACAATTTAAAAGAAACTTCCAAGAAATGTACCCCCCTCATTCGTAACACCCATGGACTAAACGTTTGTATATATGTATTTGACTTGGCGATAAGTACAACTGACTGCGTCAAGTGTGTGTTATACTGGGTTTGTGTGTGCGGATGTGTATGTGTGAATGTGCTCTACTCAATGTGGTCTTGATGTTTGTAAGTTTAAGTGGTAGATATTATTCAAAAGGAATTAAGACTGAAATGAAAAGCTTGTCGGCGATGATGAGGGCGAAGCGGTGGACGACTGACGACTGACGACTGAAGACAGACGAAGGGCAAAGTGCGATGTGCGACGTGGGCGGAAGATGTTGAGGAATGGCAACCACAGAACGCTTTTAATAAATATGACTGTTTACAGATGCATCTGCTGTGTGTACGGGTATATGTGTGTGTGTGTGTGTGTTTGTGTTTACCGCTTGTTTGTTCTGTGTTCGCTGCTTGTGATGTAAATGTAAAGAGAAAAGAGCAACAGCAAGTGGAGGGGTAAAGGGGAGATTATACAAAGCAAGATAAAGCCCATGAATGAGGTGGGCTGGGGGTGACTAGGTGGATGCCCATTTTACCGCCATTTAAAGGCCGACTTTGCATAATGCCAAACGGCAACTGTAAACTACAAAGATCCACGGTGGCTGCTGCGGTGCGGCTAAGTAAGGAAGCCAAGTGTCAACATAATAACTTCATTACGGCGAACGCTGAAGGTGACGGAGTTAAAGACGGATACGGATGCGGAGACAGAGACGAAGGACATTTCCCGGAGCCGACCGAGGCCAATCCAAACATAAACAGTAACAACATTGCCTTAACTGCAACGATGATTGGGTTAGCGGCTCCGTAAGACCCAAGCACCAAGAGGCACAAATGCAAATTGGGAAAGGGGGCGGAGACGGGGCAGCTCCTCATGTGTGGCAACCATATTTGCTAGGATGCGAGCTAAATGAGTTTGGATTGCTGCACATAAATTATCATGCGGAGTCGAGATCCCATTAAAAGGGCGTTGTCAGCGATAGAGGAACATAGGAAAACACTTTCAGGAATCTACAGAGTCGAACTAGGCGATAATACTAATGTATGCGATATTAAAGTGAGACTTCCTTTTCAAAGGCATTTCAAGTTTAACTCAACACGATTGCCAATGATTGACAGCAAGTGCCCATCACTTTACTTACGTAAATTTTTACGACAGCTCTGTACTTCCGGAAGAACGCCAGCACAAGGAATATAGACATAAACAACAGTCATGTGGCGTTGCACAAGTGTGGCAAATAAGCAAGTGAACTTCAACACTGGGGTACAGGGAGGTTTATGTGATTAACTCATTCGGATGTTGGTCCAATCTTGTTGCCTGCACGTTGTTGCCACAACAACGCATCCGCACGCACAACACATGTCGTCTATATCTAAGCCATCTCATCAAAATCCGAAATAAATGGCTTTGCCAAGCACCATCCAACCAATGGAAAAGCATTTGAAATTCCATTTGGACGGTTGTGGTCGTCTAGTTTAAATATACCCTGGGCCAAAAAGTTGGACGGGTATACAGACGGGTATACTGATGTTATGATCAGGCACAAATTGTCATACTTTCTGGAATGTTTGAGTCTTAGCTTCACTTAAATTCGGTAAACATATGTTAACAAACTTTTCGGGCAGACCATTTGGATTTTGGTATGAAATGTTCCAACCACCGGGGACAAGTTAACTTATGGTCGGGCACTCTCGCAAACTTTTACTATTTTTTATAAGCCAACAAACATTAATGTTTTATTATTTTTAATTGGGTAGCTTTCGTAATATGTTTGCCCACTAGTTTATGCAATTATCAGGGGCCACATAAAACTCGCACTTATTTTATGCTAAAGTGAGTTTGCGTGTTTAATTCTCCATGATGAAATCCAGTTAATCACTCGAGTAAGTAGTCAGTACATTTTTGGTCGACTCATTTAAACGAATCTCTTTAAATACCGTATGCGCGATGTCCGCCAGTCAAGGGCTTAATTGTCAATTATATTTGTCTGTCAAATATACGATTGAAAGTTGAGCACTTGTAAAAATCAATTTCCGTACAGTGTCAGACAATTTCAATCGTACTCAATCAATCATAATCAACTATCGAGGGCGTTTGCAAAATTTGCACTTCTTCCTGCCAGACCGAGGGTTGGGTCAGCTTTCATGGGCTCCGAAAATACGGAGTATAAAAGGGTTGGCATCTCATGCGAGAGGCAATAAATCTTTGCGTAATAAGATTAAATGGAAACAAATGAGTTCATTTGTATTGAGGACCAGTTCACAGCAAACTCAAATAAAGAAAACGGCTGAGAATCTGAAACTCTTGAAGTCTTGGCTAATATGTCTGCTATGAAAGTCAGAAATTATAATTTGATTATGTGTCTTGAAAACACAAACACAATTGAATTTGCATTTTAGTATCTTAATCAACTTTACTGTAATTCATTCTTTTAGTCTTTATGGCGACATTTTCATTTCCATCTGAACGTTGTTTGCTGAAGTAATTTGTACTGTCTTATAAAATCCACGAAATACTTATGTAGCTCACAAATTCCAGAAATTCTCTAAGACGCCCAAAGGCTGTAGCTTAACAAATTTCAAATGATTCTGAATAAAAAGTTCGTGAAGACAAATATATGAAAGACATATTTAATAAATGTAATATTTAATACAACACAAAGGTTAAAACGTACTTAGACTCAATTTTGTTTTCATATTCATGCTCGTAAATTCTTATTTAAATTTGTGTATACATATTCCATAGCATTTTCAATTCCAACTGCAATACCACAATGTAGGTGGGGGGGAGGGGGACTAGGCTGTCGGGACTCTACTTGAATTTATGGGTCTAGTTATGAATAATATGCCATGTGGGCTTGTTGACGCCGAGTAAATTCAAAGCCGGTGGCTAATTTGATTAATTTTATGCTCATTCAACAACGCTTGCAAATTTTCACAGATTGCATACGTGTTGAATTATGTGATTCGCACCCCCCTCAACCCACCCACGGGCCCACAGAACTACCGTCGAGATTTCTGCTTGTGTGGGCTTTCCATTCAGAGCCATTTGACCGGAAGTGACAGGTCAGCAAAATTGTCCCAGTTACCTTTCGCTACCACTAAGCGACTCTATGGGGGCGGGCTTCATATCTACAAACAGTCCTATGTCCTGAATCTAATATGTATTATGTAGGCATGCCTAATCATCCGTAGATGTGAAAGGCAAATGCCAACCGAGATGTCTCTGTGCATGCAGCTCCAACAAATACACCGTTTATGTCAGAGTTCCTGTTGTTCTCTGACTCTGACTCTGGCCCAGAAGTACATTAAGAAATCGATTCAATTCGATTTGAGGCAATAAAAATTGAACATTGACTCTGCTATTTTTTTTTGCATATACCCACACTTCCGTTAACGACGCTTCCATTTAATGCCCTTGGCTTCCGTTTCTTGCCGGATGTCCTGGTGCAGGGGGAGGGGCCACATTTGGGCTGATGCCCATTTACCATTTACCATTTATGATTTTGATTAATGTTTCTGGGCATTAGGTAAATGTTGCTGTCCATCAGGTCGGCATAAGAACAGCCTCTGGCTAATGTTTATTTGCATTTAATGTGTTGTGTTCAATTTTTTGCACATTGTAGCCATAGTCTCACACACTCATATTTTATATATTTACCACACTAACATTACATAATGATTTTGCTTATTTATTATTCATTTATACTAATTGATTGCATTTTATTTGTTTTCGCTTAAAAATATATTTTGTTTATTTTAATAAACCCAGCATAATGTTTTTTTAGTTTAATGGAATGTCATGTGGTCAGTGTTATTGTTTCCAATAAAATCAAATAAAATGTTGCAATCAAAAGTGTTCAATAAAACGAATGTTCATTTAATACCATAATCTTTAAATGCACATTTTTCATTAAATATATGCTGAATTTAATTCGTGAAAACTTTAACTTACGTAATTGGTTGTTTAAATGTTTATTAGAGTGAAATTGAGAAATTCCAATATGAAAAATTACCAAATGATAAACTTCTTAAGCATCCGATATACTTATATATAAAAAACTGATTACTTGATCAACGCTTCAGTTAGATCCAATGTTATAGATATGTTTATCGCTATATACATTAACTTTTTATTGTATTTCGTCCCATTTCAAGCAGCTTGGAAAGAGGTGTAGACTCGAAAAGCGGCTCCTATTTTACAAATTTGCATTCGCTACTTCTTATAGTTTTTGAGATCGATGTAGTAATAATTTCTGCCCTTTCTTAGAATGGACAATCCTGAAACTCACTTAAAGCAAACCAAGTCTGATAAGTGTCTTTTTATTATTCTTATGTTAGACTCTATTTAAAATGACTTCAAATATTTATACTCCTTTTTCTGGGATACCACGGTAATGATGAGAATGTTTCGAGATTAGAAAGGAAGGCATCAGCCATAACTCGGCTTAACGGTTTCAATGGTTAGGGAAATCCCTGGCTCACTTTTCATATAGTATTTTGTATGTTGTGCCCACTGGCGATGGTTTTTATCATGTATCCGATGTGTCGGAGCTTTCGACAACTTTTTGCGGAGCCAGTAAAGGTTCTTGTGGCCAAGTCATATCCATTGTTGCGGAATGTCCCATTTTGTCCTTGTAACAAATTGCTGCTCCTTTTTTTTTGTTCATATTTCCACAGATTCTTTTTGCAATCTTCCATTTTGACTGTCGTGCGCTTCATTTCGTTTTTATTCTCATTCTCATTTGTGTTTATGGGCGTGCCAGCACCGAGAGCTATAAGTCAGGCGATTTAAGAAGTCAAAACTTCTGGCAAAGCCAATGGGCGCATGCACTTTAATCCTTGGAATGAAACTGCATTTAACAGTCGATTGTGCACATAATTGGCCAAATGAACTTAACTGCGTTGTGCCAAATCAACCTCATTAAAGTTTCATTCGTTTAAGTGTGAATGAAATTGAAGAGACAAATGCAGGAGTAGCTCTGGCCAGGGGCTTAAGTGTCTCCTTCTCAGTCAGTTGATTAATCAAAAGAATCAATAATTTAGCAAATCAACATCAAGGACGAGTATAACAACGAGACCCTCGTCCGAATGGTTCTGACTTCGAATAATGCCCTCCGGTCAGTCTTTATACAAGCCGTTGGCCATTTGACAGGGCATGAAAATCAAATCACATGCATTCTCACATCAATTTGCTCACTTTGGCTTTGTAGGTATGTATTTCGACTTGGGAGTTCATTAATTCAAATAGTCGAAACAAGTCTTAAAGATTACAATGTTTCTAAAAGTATTGCTCTATTTTGTAGGCAAACTATTGCTGAAGAAAACATTATGTTTGTATTAATAAATCACTCTGTTGATTAGATTTAGAATAGGACAAGTGTAGAGCAAAACATATGAGTGATTGCATTTTTGTTCATATTTATTCACATTTACTTATATTTAAGTAAGATGTTTATATACAACTCTGACACAGATGCTTACATACCAGAGCTCTGCTAAGCACAAAACTATAAACACCGAATGCCACGTAACACTTGGGGTTGCATTCCGACTGCGATGACTACGACGAGTTCGTCCGCAATTGAATTTCAAATCATATTTCAAAATAAATTCAAGAGCTGTGTTGTGAGTTCCCTGATTTCGTTTTCAGAACGGGGCATGCTGAAAGCAAAAGTCAAAGTATAAACAGTTTTTATTAAAAACCTGTCATACGGCGCACCAAGTTGACGGCTATTCATTATTTTCTCGTTCGATAAACAGTGGTCCTGAGCTTCACATCACAGTGCAATTCATTTCAACAACTCAAATATCCAACACACATTCAACATTGACACATATATTGGTTAAATTAACGCCAACTTGCATTTATTGTGAATTATACAGCCCAAATTTGCTTTAATTTTTGTCAAGTTCTGGCGCAATTAAGTGAATTTAAAAACTTCAACATTAAGAGAATGTCTATTTGTTGCATCCCACTGTGTCACCTTCAAATCCGTAGACATTGCAATGCTTTTCATCATCTGTACCGACAAAATGGAAAGTCACGGCAAGAGTGTCAAGTGGTCGCTGGGCGTGGCCAAAGGTCCCTCCGCCCATTGTAAAAAAAACCGAAATCAATTCCAATGGAGTAGACGAGTTTTTCTCGCAGCTTACAACAATTCTTTGTCGCAGTTGGTCCTGCTGCTGTTATAGATGATGATGGTACTCCCTTCGGACTGAAATGATGATGTTGTTACAATGAACTTTAGCAAGAGTTGTAAGCGCGCATGTTTAGCTGCAGGTGTCGTTTTAGCTGGGACAGGTTCCCAGGTGCTGGTGACTTGCAAACTACTTGCAAATTTATGCGAAATTCGCTGAGCGAAAGCTGTAAGCTGAATTAAGCAAACAAAAACACATAATGTGACATACACATATATCCCTATACATATCCTTCCGACAAACTTATTATAGTAAAAGCAGTATAAGGACGAGCATGGACTGCCAGGGGCGACTATCAAACATCTTAGAATGTTTCATCAGGAAGCAAAGATAGCTTTTAGCTCTTTACTGATATAATACTGAAAGGAATTTATTTAGTTTAAGATTGGTTGAAATCAAATGCAATGTATATACTGCACATTACGTATACGCCACATGTCAAATGGGTTTAACTATGCTTGCTTGTTCGCATATATCTCGAGCAACAAACCGGTATGCAATTGTATTCCGACGTGGACAATTGTCTAATGTCGCACAGTGGGCTTATGAAACTAATGGAAACTGGAAGCCCGAGAGATGTTATCGTTAAGTAACTCAGTTCGAGAATATATCACACACATTTAATGAATATGAAGTAACTAAAAAGTACTCCTTTAAGTTGGTTACAAAACATATGAATTCATTATTAGCAGTACGTACACTACTGGAATATAATAATTACTCCTCAATTCCATGTATTAAATTACAGTTTTTCCGATATCATTGATCAAAGTACGAAATAAACTGCTGATTATTGATGCAATAATGAAGTATAATTAAAAAAATATAAAGAAAAAAAGAAAATAGTTCAATTATGTTTATATTAAGGGACCCATAGTCTTTCTTTATAAATTGATAATTGACTTAGAAATAAGATATGCAGATAGTATTTGAATTTGTATCAATTTGACTTATTTGTCTGTAAATGTCCGAAAATGCCGGCCCAATTGAATTTACGCTGATAAAGCCCTGGACACGAGCACTTCAACATTGAGGCTTCGATTTATAGCGCAGAGATATCGATGGGTTAAACGGACCTCAATCCCCTTCTCCCATTCTCTGCCGCTTTTGTTGGTCTGGTGTTTTCATGGCATTGATTTTCAATTTGTATTGCGGCACGTGAAGTTCTTCTGCTTCATTTGACTTTGGTTTTGCTGCGAAGGCAACTGCGTTGTAGTTTGCAGGATGCTTGTATTTACCTAAGCGGATAAACATGGGCTCCGTGCCCAAGGTTCTGGACTCCTGGATATTTATGTTGATGGCGCAGACTACATAGCAGTTGAGCAAGTCTTCCCTATAGCCTCACCCTGACGCAAATTGAATTAATTTAACCGCAACCCCTGAAATAATCCCAAATGCAAATAGCAATTCCAACCCCGGAATCAAGATTCACATATGTGCTCTGAAAACAAAGCAGGCAATGCACTTTTTGCACTTTTTATAAATTCGGGGGAAAAAATGGGCTTAAAATAAACAAAAGAACAGGCTATTGGAGCGATCCGTAAATAAAAACAATTGGATATTAAGCTTTAATTTCAATACATTTTAAATACAATAGTTGCATATTTCACACATGACGAAATGGGCGTGGCAGCTTACCGGATCAGCTTTATGAAATTTTTAATTGGAGCCACGTATTTAATTTCTGCAATTATTATTACTATTGTTTTTATTATGGTTTTTCAGTGTGGAAATATTGTGCAACATGCTCGTATTATAAAATTTTTGCATTTAAAACGAGGCTGATAAATGGATTTCATCGCATGCCCCAGACTGCATGCATGTAATTATGCAGGAGATGAATTAAAATTTAATTCCAGGTTTTGTTATTGTTTTCGCAGTTCCGAGTGCGACCAAAGTGGTTGGGGGACGTGGCACATCAATGAATCAATTTGACGCCCATATCGACTGTGTTTATGGCTGCATTAAATTTTAATTGAATTACGCTGCCTATTGGGTATTCAGTTAATGCATGCATTGCCAATAAATGTGCCACTTTGTATACTGCAAAACTGCAAAAATGACAACAAGGCAACTGGCGACAAGTGATATACTATAGTATGTTTACAGTTGCAACCGATTAATACATATATGTATAGAAATGCTCTACACGCGACTAAAGCCATTGCATCGAAGGCCAGACTGAACTCAATTTGAATTCATTTAGCACATTTACAGAACACTTTACCACCGCACCCCAATTCATTCTGTATGCAGCTGTATCATCTGTTGAGTTCACACTAGCTTAGGTAAATAGAACTTTCACATTGACTCGCGCAATTTCTACACTGGGAAATAAAACTCATATCTGATTTGAAAAAGAAAAAAACGAGTTTTTTCCCTTTTAAAGAGGGCAACAATTTTAGTTCCTACCTTGTGGGATGCTGGCGTACAAAGCGTTTAAAATGTGAAGTTGGATTATAAATTATATAATGAATATAAATATATTCATAAAATGTTGTCTCTTCGTTTAAATATCAAATTATCTATCCAAATAATAACATTCCCAGTTAAGACACAAATTATTTGTTAAACTGAGATACATATTATGATGATGGAAAATATTTTATAATAATAATTTCATCCTAAATTTGAGTTTGTGCGCAAAATGCTTTGAATTCTTGCAATTAATTTAATATTTGACATCGTTTCCGAAGCAGATGCCCACATTAATCGATAGACAATGAACTTTCTACTGAATTGACAGTCGCAAAATTTATAAATACTTGGGAATCTTAAGTATTTCAATTTTTGCTGTTGCCATCGCTTTGGCTGTTTACCCTTCGTTGGGTAGACAAGAAAAGCGCCAAGAACTTTTCGTTTCGTTTCGATAGTTTTCCATATTTCTATTGTGGGTCACGAACGAAAGAACCCTCTTCCTGCCTTGTCCGGCCTCAATTACGAGACTGAGCACAAATCATTAAACAAAATAATAATTTCCGCAAGGGGCAAGCGGGCTGCCGGAATAAAACCGGAATGAAAGTCGAGGACCCAAGCGCTGTTGGGGATGAGGACGAAGTCAAAGACGAGGACGAACACGACAAATTGCGCAAAACAAAGGACACAGTGTAGATGCACATACATACGTACATACTTATACGGGGAAAGGGAAAACTCTTGACATGGGCACACGCAGAAATCAAGCAGGCAGACAGGGAAGCGAGAAGAGGTCGGCAAGGACCTGGATCTGAGCAAATACCAAATGTCAAGTGCAGGGCGTTAAATTGTCGCAGAGTGTTAGAAAAAGGGAATGCTGGACGGCCGATTTGACCTTTCGGTACTCCCCTTTGAAATCACTTTAAAGACTCCAAACATAAATAAACGCAGTTTCGCCCTCCCACGTTCAACTGGTCCATCTAGTTGCTTTTATGCGCCATTTGTTATTTTCCAGCAGCAGGCACAGAAAATGGTTAGAGTTAGAATTTATTGAAAGTAAAAATGAAAATTTTTGAAAAAAAGTGAAATGTGAAAAGCAGCCACCTCGTGAAAAATGCGTCTAACTTTGCTAATAATTTGCATACTTTTTAGCGCGTTGAATAAAACTTTGTTCCTCATTCTCTCCATGTTCATGTCTTGTTTTTTCTCTTTTCTTCGACTATCATACACGCACAGTTCCTGGCCAGCTGCTGTTGCCCTTTATTCCAACAACCTCAACAGTTGTTGGATTCTTGGCAATGTTGAAATTAGAACGCGGAAAAGCTTCAAATTTTCACACTTTTCGCAAGCGCAAACAAAATTAACGTGCACGCAAACTTTAAGGCGTTCAACGTACACGCCCCTTTTGCACTTAGTTCTTCCCATCCCCTACTCCTTTCCCTTACCCGTTTCCGATGCCGTTCCTGTCGTCCGCGACGCCGCGTGCCAGCTACCACAAATGCCACAAAAAGTTGCACGAATGCAAAAACCTTCTGCAAAAATGTCACAAAAAAAGCGGAGCAAGCTCAAAGCGAGTATTTTCCTGTGCTTTCCCTTCGTTCCGGTCTCTTCCCATTTCCTTTCCCGCCATTCCCTTTGTCCTGGTGACATCGTCGCCAGTTTCACGCAGGGCTGTCCACTGCCAGGAGCAATCGGATGTTGTCACTTCAGTTCCAACTCCGGCGTCAACAAACTCAGCACTTAACTCATTCCATGGCAGTCCAGTCTCGCGTGTTTCTTCTCTGTTTACGTTGCCTTCATTTTTGTGGTTGTTATCAGCCGCAACTCCAGTCCACTCATGCTATAGCCACATATCAGCGGTAACTCATCCACCTCGTCAATTTGCATATGGTCAAACAGTGACAGCCGCTGTCAAGGTGTCAACTTATTACAGTGAAGTATACAATTAGCTATAGTTTCAGCGAAATTGGATACCAATTAAGAAGAACAACATGTCAATAGAAATTTTACAGGAGTGTTATCAGATATGACCGATATCAATAATTGATCAATTAACAATTATTGGATCGTCGACGGAATGATCCTTTATAATCCTTTTGCACTCAGTACCATATTGTAATCTTTTTTTTCTTAGCATTCTTAGCAGAAGCAATATCCTGATTGTAATGGATTTGCTAGTTGAACAATTTTCTCTAGATGATTTCGAAAAGAGTTGATAATTTATAATAATTCATTAATTAATTGAACAAGCCGGAGAGTCGGGCGGTAGCGAGAGTAGGGTGCTCTAAGCCAGTCTTTTTTGTTATTTTTGACGCGCCGATTCCAGACACACAATCAGTCAGTTTGGTTGAGAAATATTGGGAAACAACACTGATTTTCATATCAAGCAGTATATTTCGAATTATCGATCCTATGGCAGCTATATAATGTAGTTGTCTGATATATTAAATTTTGTCAGGTTACATGACAAAATGCATTATATGTAGGATTGATTGAGATATGTCCAAAAACATAAATGTTTGTAATGTTGAAGTATGATTTTTGACTGATAGTTCCTATGGCAGCTTTACGATATAGTGATCCGATCCGACCGGCTCTGAAATATGAACAGCTTGCAGCAAATTGACAGACCAGTACCAAGTTTTATCCAGATAGCTCTAAAAATGAGAAACTAGTTTCCATAGAAACAGACGGACATGGCTATATCGACTCGGCTGTCCATGCTGATCAAGAATGTATGTGGCGTTTTATTTATAATAATGTTTAATTATATTAATATTAATTAAAAAGTATTTCACAATTAACTGGCGCTAGGCTGAACGTAGAGTTGCCTTCTTGAATGACCGCACTCGACTTGCTCTCGTTGCTGCCGTCCTGCAAAACGTCCCTCTCCTGATCCTGTTGTCGTCGTCTTTGCAACATTGCCGCTCGTCGTTGTTACTCGTCGTTCTATCTGATCGTTGTTACTCATAGTTGTTACTTGTTGTTGTCTGGGGATCTTACTGCATTTTCGTTATTGGAATTTGTTTACAAAGCATTGTACCAACCCACATGCAACATATATAGATTTTTATACGGTCGAACACTCCTCCTTTCATGCGGTACACATTGCCAGGGAAAATTATTATACTCTCTGCAAGCGTATACAATACGTCACTTTTTTATTTATATTATTTATTCGAACATGTCAAAGTGATCCCGAGATCTATTGATTAAATTAATTTAAATTGTCTGTAATACAAATTATTATGATATGACTTGTTCTAAATATTGAAACGATTAAAGTGAAACACTATTTAGATATTTTTATTGTTTTTTCGGGCAAACAAGTAGCAAATACATTTATTTGTTTTAGATATGCTTGAATAATCTGGTTTTTTTTTTAAACGCAATGTAATACATATGAGTATAGCTAATAATTTCATTTCCGAAAAAGATAACAACCGCCTAAATGTTACGCAATAACCAGCCACAGAACGGAAACTGATGCTGCGAGTTTCAGATAACACGTTGAATGCTTCCCTGCTGCATTCTGTGAAATTAAACGTACGTACATGTTTGGGAGTATTGCCGTTGTTGTGCTGGGTAAATAAAACTCAAAACAAATGAATACAAATGTGAAATAAACTAAGTAACTTCAGGGCAACGGATGGTACAGTCGAATTCCTTCTCACCAGCAGAGGAATGAAATTGTGAATTGGAGGTGAGGAAAAATCATACGAAATTGCAAGAGAATTGTGTTGCTGCAGCTCGTGCTGGTGCTGAGGAGGGAGCCGTTGCTATTACTGCTGTTATTGTTTGATATTTTCCATGCTCATCTTTGCTTGTTGCCAACAATAAAAACAATGCAACAATGAAAACAAAAAGCCAAAACTGAAAGAGACTGGGCCAAGTCATTAATGGAAATGCAGTGCAGTCAGGGCGAGCTGCAGCTGGAACCAGCATTGAATGTTCATATTGGACACACCATTGGCATTACTCATGCGTCACGTTGGCCATAACAAAATGGAAAAACAGTAAACGGCAAGCGGCAAGCGGCAAAAGGAAAGCAAAAAGCAGAAACGGTAGAGTAGAAGTGTAGAATCACATAATAAAATGATGGATGAAAACGTGTTCTTTAAGCTGAGCGTGTTTTAATTCGTAAAAAGAAAACAGTCGGCAATGAAAAAAGTCGGAGTTCAGTTCCACAGTTTAAACATCAATCTAAAACAAGTCTTGAAAAATAAGTATTTATAATTTAATGGGATTGCCTTTACTTATAAATATGATCATATCGCTCGATATCGATGTTGTTTGTGTCGAGATTAGCTTGCTTGCGATAGTCGCCCTTTATTAATACTATGATAGAAAAGTAATGTTGTAAGACATGTGTATAGTAAATCGGTCATATTAATTATTATGTAATAACCATTAGTTTTGAGCTTTCAGCGCTCGACAACTTCTATATAATAGTGCAGGAAAATATTATCACATATGCTCTCTCTCGGTCATTAATTATACAATTCTTTATTTCGAACAAATTCCTTAAGATCTCTTTTATTTATGTGTCAATTGTTATAAAACTTACAGCAAATTCTGTGTAAACAATATTAATTTTTTATTCGCCAGAATAAAATGCCTGTAGCATTCAGCTTTCCTTCATCGACACAATGTATACCGCAAAAGCGAGCGCAAACTGAGCAAATCAGACTATCAGTTGCGCCCTCGCTTGCGTAAATGGTATTATCACTTGCGCTCTCGCTCTTACCAACAGTTATGAAATAATTGATTTCAAATAAAGTTCTTCATATTTCCTTTATATGTGGGTCAATCGCTACTTGCAGCAAAGTGCTAAGCGTTTGTTATACTTCAAATATATGTTAAGTTACGCTGTGCTATCTTAAAATTTAAGGGTGAGCTAAGTCTTTGTGGGCGCGGGCTGTGATATCGAAAACTGAAAATAAACTTGACCTGCGTATCGGTTCTGCCCTAATACTGATAAAGATAAAAATATATATTATAGGGTCGTAGATGCCTCCATATGCCTGTTACATATATTTACACAAATTCATTAAACCCTTTTTAATGGGCACAGGGTATGGTAATAATCTCGCCTTGTCGAGAATAAAATACTCTTTCAGTTTGTTTCTTTAGTATCTGCTGTCAACCGATTTTGATTCATTGAAACATTAATTTTGTTTTTCTTTTACTTATATAGTATTTCTTTATATACTAAAGTGTTGTTGCGCTACGGTAACTAAGACTAGTCTAAGGAGAAGATACGTAAATTCGACAAAAGATAATTTGCGCGTTGTTTAGAATTTATTGAAATAAGAGATTTCCACTTATCGTTTTAATGATTTCATCTGCAGCTATGTGCCATAGTAATCTAATTCGACTCTTAGTGTCTTAAATATGTCTTATTATTCGACGAATATAAAGATATATTTACAATTAATAAATTAAAATTTTCATCGCGTTCGTTTCATTATTTTAATAATAATTATTTATTATAAAATATATTTATTCTTTTATAAAATATATCATTTTGTATATATTATTTGAGTTAATTCAAGTCAGCAATATTTTTTGCCATCGTTATAAATAATAAATAGATATAAAGAGAACTCAAGAATGTACAAAATAAAGCCAATGCTAAATAGAAGTTAACTTCAAAGATAATATTTGCAGTTTTTCTTGTTTGGCCTTGATTATGCATTTCCAGTGTGAACATTGTGCTGATTTCTAACTGTTCTTGCAGCTAGATGACATTGTCGAGGCATTTTCTTGGCTCACGTAGCTGGCATGCCAATGCGGCTGGTGTTGGGGTTCTGGTGACCGTTGTAGCTGGGCCTTAGATAAAAGTTCCAAAAGGCAGGCGGTAGAGGTAAAAGTATTCCCGAGTGTTTGTTTATGCAAAACTCATTTGACTGCAGAGACAAAACCTCAGGCGAGAAGAGAGCAAACACAATGCACATCTAAGTTAGTGTCCTCCACTTGGGTGACCAGGTAAGTGAAATAGTGGAAAGTCAAGGATGTCAAATATCATAACATTTTCCTGTCCTGCCAACAGTCTAGAGTTAAACAAGTGTTTTGTTCAAATGCAATTGGGATACAAAATGCAAGAACTTTGTTTTCACAATTGCAATAAATAAATACAATCCATATTAAAGAAAATAACAACATCAAAAGTCTGTAATCTATTGCTGATTGAATCAAATTTTCCATACACAACTTAGTAACACGCAAATAAATAATCCCTTGTGATACAAGTAAAGTTTGAAAACTTCCAACGTTAAATATAAATTTTTCCTACATACTTCAATAATACGTTCCACACTTGGTGTGCGAATTCTACTAGTATATAGTTTGTTCGATTATTTATATTTCTAAAAATTATAAATCTATTTAGACTTTAAATACTTTGAAACTCTTTAATCACATGTAGGAATACACTTTTGCATATTTTTTGAAGCAGAAATAAATTGAATTTACCCAAAACAGAAATTATTTATTAATATAACTAATTTATGCAAAGGAAAGTTGTTGAACTTTTTGTTTAGACTATATCGACATAAGTGTTCACCGGAAAATTGAATACCTTTTAACGTAGCTATGCAGCTTTAGTTTGTTTAGAATTGCAAAAATATCTAAGCTCGTATATTAATGAATTCAGTTCAATTCACCGACATCTAAAACATTTTTCGTGGTATTCATAAAGGGAAAAGTTTCTTGGAAAACTTTAGCGACGAGGGAGCCATTGGGTACAGGGTATACGACGGCAGGTAGAAACACGCCCAAAACCGTAAACATGTGTAAAACTAAATAGTGTAAATTCAAAATGATTTGCAGTTTTAAATAACTGAAATAGTTTGTCGAAATTGCTCTGACAGGACCACAGACAATAAAATAAAAGTTTGAAACTGTGGGCGCTTTCAAATATACCTTGATTCGGTTTGCTCCAAATCGAATTAGATGGAATTGAGGCAGGTAACTCTTGAAGCTAATAACAAACCTTTCCAAGCAGACAAACGGATTAAAGTCATATATGCTTCATACAAGTTGTAAATTATTCGAATTTCTTCAGGCGCCAAGAGAATGGTTTTCAAAAGACCTAAACAGTAAGCTGCATTATAATTAAATAAACAAATTAATATATTTTAAAGATTTTACTAAAGACTTACTTTATTTCAAACTGTAACTTAAATAAATTCAGCTTTTTCTTTCAGCTCACATATGGATTATTTTTATAATTTTGCTGCCCTAATTTCCGAAAAAATCAGACTGTTACCAAAAAGCATTCAGGGCTAACCTATTTCCACGTTACCGAGGAACTAGCCAAAAAATGTGTCGTAGTTTCAGTTGATGTCCCTTTTTTATGTGGGGGAAGAGACAGGGGACGTGTGTTGAAGGGATCGCTCACATACAGAATGGGAAGGAAAGAATCATAAAAATAAATGGAAAAGGTCACTTTGTATTGGTTGTGAGACAATTTAACACAGGCAAATGTGTGTACAACTGTAATTTTTTGCCGTTGCCGTCAGCGTCAGAAGCAGCAGTAACGACAGCAACAATTGTGGAGCCACTGCCACAACACCCAAGCACCACCCACCATCCACCACCCACATGCTAGCAGCTACCACTACCACACACAATGTACATATGTGGTACATAGCAAATAGTTTCGGCTTGGACTTGATGTAAAGCTTTGGAGGGGGCAAATTGTTGGGGTGGTATCATTTTGCTGTTGTTGCTTTTGTGTGGGCAAAGTATTTATGTAGATTGTTGTTGGTTTTTCATTTGTTGTCTACACATACACACAGATACGCACCACGACCAACACCCACACATTTAATCCTTAACAAAGCCCACACACATGTGGCCAAATGAACATGTTAAGTTTTCAACAGCCATAAATTATTTCTTTAACAGGCTCTCTGCTCATTTTTTCCTGTATGTTAAACGATCCTAAATGAATATAATTTATTGTGGTCATTAGGACTGGCCATGGCAAACTCCCCTCCTCTATTCAGCTTTCTGCCTGCCACCCGCCACAAATATGTATAATCCATATCCCAAACCAGAGCAGACATATAAAAATATACGCACTCACGAACCTCTCAATACAAATACTCTGGCAATATAAACTAATGAAAAACATTACTTTAAGTCGGTTAATTAATTGTTGGAAAATCCACGCCAGTTTATAATCGTATTATTTCTTTTTTAAATAATAAATATGAATATTACTGCTTTTCAACTGCTGTTAATATACACTACACATAATACTGAGTTTACTCGATGCTCATACTTGAAAATAATTAATATACGCACACCAATAAGCACACAAAAAAACTCTGCATCGGAAAACATTTTTATACAATTATGTTATTAGCTTTTACATACGAAAGAAAAGTTCTCAGACGATGTAAATTTTGAAAAACAATGTTAATGAACTAATTATATCGTATATATTTATTACTATTGAATTGATTTAAACTATCTGTTGGCCCAGATACTGCATATCGAATTATATGATTTTGGAAGTTTGCAGTCTTAATTACTATTAACACACTTGATCACTTGAATAAAAAGCGGAGTCTGGGATGAAGTTAATGTTTAATCGGATAATTTATTTACAATCATTCAAATAATTTTCAATTAATACAGTGTAACATTTAGATTTCAATTGTCTCCAGTTTAAAGTTGGATGCGTAAGTTTTAATTATACTTCCGATATGGATTAAGTGCTTCCTATATCTCATGCTTCCGTAAAAACGTTATATATATACAGGTTTCATATAATTGTCTGCATGAATTGATTTTCTAGTGTATCACTAGTAATTTTGTTAAAATACACTAACATAGTAAATATGAGCGTACAAGTAGTAAAAACACATACACTCGAACATAGACAAGCACATTTGACGAAATTCCTCTTCCCAGTGCATATCTTATTACGGATTACTTAGTAGGTTCGCGGAGCCGGAGGAATAGATTGTATGGTGTCATCCAATGTTTCATCTATAACCGGGCGATATTTGATGATGGCACAGCCTTCGTCGCCTTCCATGACAGTCATTGTGTGCTTACGCCAATGCTCTGATAATTCTTTCTTTTTTTGTCCTTCAATAGGAATGCTATAATCGAATTCGTCAACGCGAGTTTTGAAGTCTTCTCGAGCATGAGAGCCACGTGACTCCTTACGGTTCTCCATGGCTGTAATGATGTGAACAGCATTGATCAACATGTTGTGAAGCTCCAGCGTCTCGACGAGATCTGTATTCCACACCAGAGTTCGGTCATACACCTTGACATCCTTGAACTGTTGGTAGAGCTCCGTGACCTTATCGAGCCCCGCCTTGAGTAGCTTGCCTTCGCGGAATACCGCCGCATGTGTGGTCATGGTGCGCTGCAGTTGATCCCGTATGCAGGCAGTGGGAATGCTTCCGTCGGCATTGCGCAACCTTCTAAAGTTATCCATTGACTTTTCCGTGGCGTTGTCATCCACATCAGGAGGTGTGTCGCCCGGGCAGCTGTTGGCCGCAATATCCAATGCACAAGAGCGGCCAAAGATGATCAAGTCCAGCAGGGAGTTGGCGCCCAAACGATTAGCGCCATGAACCGAGGCACACGATGTCTCGCCGCAGGAGTAGAGACCTTCGACAATTTGAACCTCAGAATTATCGTCTACGTTGACCACTCGTCCCATGTAGTCGGTGGCCACACCCCCCATATTGTAGTGGACTGTCGGAAGCACTGGTACATTTTCCTTGGTAACGTCCACTTTGGCAAATATCTTGGCAGTCTGCACAATGCCTGGAAGGCGTTCGTGAATAATCTGGGGATCAATGTGATGCAGCTGCAAATGGACATGGTCCTTCAGCGGGCCACAGCCATTTCCCTCAAGTACCTCCAGTGTCATGGCTCGTGCTACGACATCCCGCGACGCCAGATCCTTGGCCTGGGGTGCATGACGTTCCATGAATCGCTCACCCTTCGAGTTTACAAAGAATCCGCCCTCGCCTCGCACGCCCTCGGTGATGAGACATCCCGCTCCGTATATGCCGGTCGGATGGAACTGCACAAACTCCATGTCCATTAAGGGCAGCTTGGCCCGCGATACCCAGGCGTTGCCATCCCCAGTGCAGGTGTGGCCGGCGGTGGTCGAGAAGTAGACGCGCCCACAGCCTCCCGCCGCAACCACCGTGTTCTTGGCAATGAATCGATGAAAGGTGCCGTCGTCCATATTCCAGGCCAGGCAACCCACACAGCGAGAATCCATCATGATCAGATCGAGTACAAAGAAGTCCACGAAGTAATTGCACAGATCGCCGTGCTTCAGCGTCTGGCCATAGAGTGTATGTATTAGGGCGTGTCCAGTGCGATCTGCAACAGCACAGGAGCGTGCAGCCACGCCTCCCTTGCCGTAGTCCAGTGTCTGTCCACCGAATGGCCTCTGGTAGATCTTGCCGTCCTTAGTCCGCGAGAATGGCATGCCGTACTGGTCGAGTTCGTAGACGGCAACTTCTGCCTCGCGACACATGTAGTGGATCGCGTTTTGATCTCCCAACCAGTCACTGCCCTTCACCGTGTCATAGAAGTGGAACTTCCAGTCGTCCTTGTCCATGTTGCCCAAAGCGGCATTAACCCCACCCTGGGCAGCCACCGTATGCGATCGTGTGGGAAACAGCTTCGACAGCATCGCCGTCTTGAAACCGTTTCGAGCCAGCTCGAATCCTGCACGCATTCCGGCGCCTCCAGCTCCAATCACAATAGCGTCAAACTTATGGTCGGACATCTTGTAATCTGACTGGGAATCCCGGAGAAGCCGGGATACGTGCAACAGTCGAGTTGAACTCTTGCACCAGCCGGGAAGTGCAGTTCTTGCCGCAGGCAGAGCGTGTAATAGATTCATTGTGGGTAGAAATTCTCCAAATACTTATTTAAATAAATTTATCCGTGTTACAAGCGAGTTAAGATACTAATACTTTGACTGATGTTTCATAACAACGTGTTTTATTTGACTCTAAAGAATTATTATTTCGACTGTCTATGCGATTCAACATTTAAGGCTATGTGTCATTCTGACCAACGCAATACGTAAAAGTCGAATCAAAACAAGTCGAACAGTCGGGACTCCGACCGTAATATACCCTGTGGCTCTACAGGGTTACGCTTAAATTCACTCCCGATGTAAATCTCCTGTAATTCGTTCTTTTTATCGTTATGAAATCATTCTAAACACATCAAACCCAAGATAATCATCATGTGTGCCAAATTTCAAGTCTCTAGCTACAAAGATGCTTTTTTTATAGGCTTTTTCTTGATTTGTGGGCGAAGGGGGCGTGGCATCAAAAAAAGATAAACTAGATTTGCCTGCAAAAATTACCAGTGCTGGGAGACCAAGTTCCAACTTCTATCTCTTACCATTCCTGAGACACAGACTGACCGACAGACCGACGGGCAGATGGACATGGCAATATCGACTTGGCTATTGATGTTGATCAAGTATATAAATACTTTAAGGGGTCGGTCACGCTTCCTTCTGCCCATAACATACTTTTAACAATCTAAATATACTCCCACAGCGTATAAAAATATATCAATTTACTTTACATATTCCATAAAAACTAGTACACGTTTTAGAGAAACAGACTTGTCACAAAGACACTTATGAGCTGTGGGATCGGCTTTTGATCACTCAATCAACTTTAACATATCAAGTCAACGGTTAATAATGAAATATAAAGAGTATTCGATGTAGAGACAATTTAAAATTCAGATATTTAGTTATTTTAAACTTAAATTTAAATGAAGTAAACGCAATAAGCAAGGGCTAGACATCGTTCTCTGAATCCAGTTTAAAACTTTAGATTCTGACATGTTGCGATCATTTTGTTGTTTCAGCTGTTGTTTGCCAAGTAACACCATTTCTAATACTACTCGCCATTGTCGTGGTCGAAGTCAACTTTTTTCCATTGGACGAACTAAAAGCTACAAATTTCCACGAAAATCCTCCCAGCGGCAACCGAAACGAACACAAAGACGACGCAATGGCAACTACAACAACAATAACAACAACAACACCAACAACGGCGTCGGTTGCAAACAGTTGATTGCCATGGCAAACAGTGAACTGGCCTCGACGAGGGGCTGCCGCGGGGTGGCAATCTTTGAGTATAGTCGGCGTTCAGGCCATGCCCATGTCGGGCAGTGTAAACATACTTAAGCGAAACGAAAACACGAATTACACCGCTTTTTAGCCCGGCCAGACGAGGGCACAAGCAACATGCAATCCAAACAACGCAACCTAACTCATCGCAATATGCAAATGAGTCTGACCGTGGTCTTACTCTATGGACAAATAGAGTGCTACATGCCGCCAGACTGTAGGTAGGCAGGTCCTAGGCACTGCCGGGGGCAAAGCGAGGCGAGAAACGAAAGACTTGGAACACGAACTCGAACTTCAACTTGAACTTGAGCGAGCGCATTTCTTTTGCCGTGGATATTCCCGACGGCAGTTCGGACTCCTAATTGCCCTCGGCCCGCTGTAAAGGATACTCGGGTGTCATTTGTGAACCCGCTAACTGCCTGCCCTGCTGCCTAACCGACTGCCTGCCTACTAGGACTAACGTATGTGCATTTCCGTATGTTTGGTTTATGAGTTTACAACCTCAGCCTAATTGAGGCGGGGAAATTCGCTTAGGCCGGCAATAAACTCGAATTGTTTGCAAACACAAGCAGAAAGGATTTGCCATAAACCGGCACAAAACGCGGCTACAATACGGTGTGGTAAATATTTAGGGCAAGGTCGCGGCTTAATGTATTCGGGCTTCCGAGTAAGCCTCGCCACGAGACTCAAATCGAAACTGAAACAAATATCCTTTAATTTTTTTCTTGTTTCCGGCGAACTGGCCGCACACAGTTTTATTAATGAAAATAGGCCCGGCTCGGGTTCCTCAATAGATGACCAGGACCAGCTGAATGAGTTATGCTCAATTCATTAAATTCAATCCGCTTCTGAAAATACGTTTGTTATTTTAGATTAACTCCGTCTTACTGGACATGCTTTAATATATCTTCAAAGCACTTTTATTCATTTGATTTCTTTTTATTAAATTTCATAGTTTGTTGATTCTTCTCATTTACTCACCAGCATTGCCGTGTTGTAGGCCTGCAGCCGTAGCTCTGTTTGCCTTTCAGCGCCACAGTCTGATCGGCATTTTTCCCAGCTCCCCTTTCCCATCAACCTGACTCTAGTGGTCCATTGACACGCGGCGGCAACTTGAGAAAGACCAATACATAAATCGAAACGATTGACCAGGCGCGTGATCTTCAAAAACACGAACAAGTTATAAATAATTTCAAAATAGAAACAATAGCAACTTCAGAGTCTAGACTCATGCATGCAACTCCGAATCAAAATATCGTTTGCTTTTAAAAACCGCAGTTTGCTTTCTTTTTTCCACAACCGAATTCTGAACATAAATCCACTGATAACAATATACAAATGTATAATAAGTACAGTTGGTCTTCATCCAAGAACTCAAAAGTTTTAACTCAAACTTTTTCTAACAATAGTAAGTGGAATAATTGAAGTTATAGTTAAGTCAAATCAACTGTACAAGGATTAATTATACTAATATATATTGTTCTTATTTTTCATTGTTTTTACCTGTTTTTGAGTTTGGTTTGCTTATTTACAACTATTTATAATTTAGCCAGCATATCTAATTCGCCGTGATTGTTGGCATAAACTATAAATATTATAAGCTTAAAATATATTCCTTTTAAAAATGAATTGACAAAATAAATCTAAATGGAACTTAAATGTTGTATAACATGATATGGTTTCCAAACTTTCTCTTGAAACTGATTTAATCAATTGCCTTAAACGGTTCAATAAATTAAAGATTGGGACTACTTGATAATCACTTTAAAGAGTTCCAAATCGACACTTCAAGTGTGAAATCAGGAATTGTCAATACTTCGATTTATATAGAGTAAATTTTTTTGCAAATATTCATTTGAATGATACTCAATGGAATTGTAAAAATGTTAGCATCATATCCAAAATAAATCAAGTGCAAAATTTCTAGTGGTGTGTTAACCTCTCCGTCGAGCTCCGCCCTGAAGCCAGTGCATATATTTTGACCAATATATATATATATATTTTAGCCACATACATATAAAAAGTTGACGTTTGTAGTTAAATGTTTACAACTTAAAATTCAGCTGAAAATTGAAAAAAATAGAAACGTGTAGAAAAAAATGCTTCGGGCGGCAAACCAGTTTTAGGTACAGACACAGGCCAACAACAAACAAACAAACGCCGTGGAAAAAATATACAAAGTTTTAATTGGTTGCGCAAACAAAAGCACAAAACGAGCGTCTAAACAAATCGAATTCACTCAGTCGGCGGTCAAAGAGGCGCATACTACATACGTATGTAGGTCCAGTAGAGGGTGCACACGGGATTTAGGTTAGGTTTATATAATAACTTCTGAAAAACACCTTGCACTTAATCACTGGCGCATGTAAAGCTCGGAGGGGGACTCCTCAGGATGTGTCTCAAGCCCTGTTCACGCAGTGTGGTGTGCTAGGAGGTCAGACAGCGATCACGATCGATCGAATTGAACGAACAACTGCTTCTTGCTCATGAATGATGTCGAAAATCGGAGACATGGCACCTAAAACCTGAATCTGAGACTTCTACCTGCTTTTGCTGATGGCTGGTGCTGGCCGATCCAAAGCGATGGCGAGCTGTGCGATGGAGCGAGAGGTGTGTTGTCTTCTCGCGCTTACCTGTTAGAAGGTGTGGCTAAGCGATCGCTGCGATGTGCTTCATTGATCGCAAGAGCGAGCGAGATGGTTGTACGTACGTCGATAATGGCTAAGAAAGAGTTGAAACAGCCATTGAGCCAAACGGGCAAACAATATGGCATAGCCAGCATGTTGGCCAAAGAGAAATAGAGGTAACAGCAGCGATCACAGATTTTTAAAAGCAAGCGCGGCTTGTGATGGTTGAAAAAATTAGCACCGATCGTCGATCATTAGCTCGGGAACGGTGGCAACGCAAACAACGCACTCGAAGGCGTCCCGAAATTCGAATACGACGACGGCAACTAGATACGTTCCAAAGAAATATCAGCAATAGAGCAATAGAGCGATTCTCTTTTCCTCTTAGCGCCTGACTAATCGTATCAACGGTATCCGCGAACCTGGGCAAAGTGCGGTTCAAAAACGTTAAAAACCTAAAAAGACATTGTGAAAATACAGCATCGGTAATTGTGTCTAGTGTGTATACAAGTGCGTGAATTAAATAATTATAAAGATCAACTCTGATATCTCAAAGGATTACAAGAAAAAACCACGGCGGTGTGAACTTTAGGAATATACTTTGAAATATGTAAGTTGCAAATTTTAGCTATAATTATATAAATATATTCGATTAACCCCATCTGGTTAATGGTGTCATATGGAACTGTTAAAGTGCCGAAATGTTTAATAAAACTCTGAATTATATGTTAAAATATATATCTCAAAAGATTGTAACTGAGAATGCTAAAGTCTTCCAAATAATCAGTACAAAAGTAATCAATATATTAGCATTAAAAAATTATAGAAAACCTTTTCTGTTACGTTAGGTATTTGTATCAAACGATGCTTTCGCGGAAGTGGGTAATGATATTGTAGTCATGTAGTATCTTTATATATCAAATTTTTTTCTAACTAAAATGCAGCTTTTAGTTTCGACTCAATTATGAACTAAAATTTGTAGAGATATCTTTCTACTTATAATTGTCAAATCAATTGCTTACTCAGAGTCTCAGAGATCGAGACATATGATCAGACCAATATATATTTAACCACTATATTTTCTTTAATAAATTGTTATATGTATTTTTGAATTTTTCGGCAATGCCTCTGACATTTGTGTTTGTTTTCATATCCATATTTTATTGTTGAAGCCGTTTCATATATTTTGCATCTAAATTATATTTCATTTTTCTAAACAAATTTAAATTTAGTCTTCAATGCATTGATGCTGAGAATTGGTCAGAGTACAACTGGATGCCTGTTCCATTAATACAAGTTAATTTAGAAGTCACCAAATATAAAAATCCATTAAAAACATATTTTAATGCTCCAATTACAACCGATAATTTTAAGTTAATTCCAAATAAATCTTGATCTGAGGTCTTAATAAGTATATAAATTTATGTATTTATTTTATATGTACTATTTTATTAATTGCGTTAATTTATTATTATTTTAAATACATTTATGCATATTTGAGTAAGACTAAAATATATTATGAATTCATACAATGTTCAACCCTTAAAACAGTTATTTGCGATAATATTTTGTCCAATTAAAGACTTATATTCGGGACTGTATGCCATGTAAAGTGGTAGTAAGTGAATCCCGCAATCTCAAAGTCTCCGAAGAATTGCAAAGTCGATCAGAATCTCTTGAAGTTGAGGGCATTACTCAGTTGGAATGACAATGCAGATTTTAAACGGCATATTTTTTTATTGTGGCTTATTATAATCATATACATTTAATTTTATGCAAATTTTCAATTGTGCAACCTATTTAAACAAACGTGTGAAAATCAAATATCAAATCCAAATACTGTCCCAAGCGCCAAAATTCACAAAACACAAAATTTGACACCCAAATCTATTCAACACTTCGCCAAAGAAACCAGCAAGTGACAAAAACTCATATTAATGATCCTAATAATAACTCTAATAATATAAAACAGCAGCCCACGCGACGTTCAAAGGGGCTGGAACCGCAGCCACAGCATCGGCGGTAGACGAATAAATGTTCACACGCAAATTAGGAGGAACATAAGAATTTGCTTGTGCCGACATGGCCGCAGGCATTTTAATCGGCTCGACAACAACAGTTATAACAACAGCCACCGCATTGGGGACCAACTCAATTGGCCAGCAGCAGAGCGATGTCAGCCAATTACGACGCATGTGAAAATTATCCTATTAAATACGAATCAAAAGAACCAAGGAATTTTCGCCCACTCTACAACATTGCTATAAGCCTATACCCTCCTGCCCCTGGCCCAGTCCCAGCCCCAGCACCGACTCCGCTGTGCCCAACATCCCAGTTTAGTACTTGACAAATGCTTACTAATTAATTACAGTTTGTACAAAATTTTAGTAAGCATCTCATAAAGTGCGTCTATCAACGTCGTTGGCCAAGCGTGAAGTGTGCAGAAAACAAAAGTGTGATAATACCGTAGTCTGACACGCCCACTCCCTCCACTTTAAAGGAGTTGACCCGCATGAACTCCCTAGCCTCAATTTGGTTCGTGTGACATTCCTGATTATTGCTCTGCAAATGACCGCATGAAAAAAATGTGATCGACAGCGGGATGCTAAATTTAAATTGGGTTTATTTTTATGTAAAGTGAAGTGTGAAATTTAGCAAATCTGTTTAATCGCCGACGATAAGCTACCTACATTGCCACTGCCGCTGCCTGTGTCAATGCCACCCGCCAGCAAAGTCCTTAACAGGTGCGAACTCCTGTGTGATGCACGAAATAAAAAATACGAAATGTGAAATGCGAAATACGAAATTATCGATATATCGAACCAATTTCCTAACAGGATGCAAAGCTTAAAGTTTTCGTCAGCAATTCAGTTCGAAAAAAACTCGTGTAATAAAGATAAGAGTTCAGTTGGCACAGACTTGTAGCGGATTTGGCAATTGAAAACGTCTTTTGGCACACACAATCACCTTTATATCACCTTTATACATAACACTCCTTCCTTTTCCCTTTAATTTACATTATTACAGCAAGAAAGTACAACTCAATTCATTATTAAGGAAATTAATAAAATTTTAAGTAAAGTAGAATAGGAAACAATTCATTAGGGAAATTATTAACCTTTTCTAAAGTAGTTATACGTTTTTAAAAATAGACACACACAGTGTATGTATCACAAGCACAGTTGCAATATTATAATACCCTCCGTTAGGGTATTGAATATGGTCTGAGTAAACATCAAAGTCACGAAATCATTCAAAAATCAACATAGTCAAATGGATGGGGAAAAAGTCCAACCCAAACCGACATGGCAGCCATCAAATGTTGAAGTTAAAGTACATAGGTACACACATGAGAACACACACAAACATACGCACACATAGATATGAAAACAGCTTTTCATTAAGCCCAAATGATTGAGCGCTGTATTCCGATGTGATATAGGTACATACAACACAACCACACAAAACATAGCGTGAACATCGATACATGGGGTGCTGTCTATTTCCAATGAAACTACTACATATGGAAAATTTAATAATATTGCCAAACTAATTCATCAAAAAAGCCTTTTTAAAACCACACAGTAATTCGATTTCAATATTTAAATATAGATTCCTATGTCCAACAAATTCCTTACCAATATCAGTTTATTTGTTGCAGTTAAGCTTCTCAACATCAAAATGTGGTTGATTGAGTGCATTGACATCCTCGGCATCATCAGCTGATTGAATCACGATCAGAGGGATATACCTGTTCTGTTAGCAACAATAAATTAAATTTATGACAAATGGAAGACACATTTTATGACAACTTTAAATGTCTCATCCAAACCAACTATAGACATGTTCCAAATAAATCAAAGCCTGACAAACAGTTCAATCAAACCAACGAGGAATCGAAACCATTCGTGATAGAAGAATAAAACAACAATTCTGAGCATATGAAAGATATTCGAATTATATAAGATTGTGGCCTTTAAAATCCCAGCTGTGTCTCTTTTGGATAAATGAGGATGCTGCCAGTTAGTCCAATAGCAGCCTCCACCTTCACCTCCGTCGGCATTTTACCTCCAATTTCCTAGCGCAATAAAAGTAAACAAAACAATTAATACATTTTGTTAATTTATGATTACAAAACATTGCGAGAAACACTTTCAGTGCCAGACCAGAATTTAGACATCACCAAGCAGATTTTAAGCGCTTGTCTTTCTCTTTTTTCCCGCCGCCACATTTACAATCCGTGCACTGTCCGAACTCTGGCCTTAACAACGGCACAGGCAGCGGTTGCAGACCCGGAGTAAACAGAGGTGTTTGTTGCTGTTGCCACGACCATAAATAAAAAGGGTGCCCGCTGTTTATGGCCAGCCAGCATCCAGTCCGAGGTCCGAGACCTGAGCGTAAGTCCAACTCAGACGCGGAGTCGGAGTTTAAGTTTGAATTGGAGTCTCAGGCATGGGCAAGGCATAGCTAAAGTGTGCAATATAATTAAAAGCCGACAACAGACTTGGACGGGCATTCTTCTAATGCGCCTGGGACAGTGTTGTAAAGGTATAAATAAAGTGCTGGCAAGATGAGTCGGCCAGGCGGGTGAACATTCTTTGATGTAAAACCAGTGCCAATCCCAAGGCATGTATTCCAATTTCCTACATTCCAGACAACTATATGTACTCCTAATACATATATAGCACATAAACACAGATGTTGAAGTTATTAGACCTATTTAAATGCAGTAAAACTGTAAGAAACTCATTTATATAAGTTGTTTATTGGGTAACTTACATGTATATAAAATTCGATTTATATATAATATGCTCATATATCTAAAACTTCATAATTCTATAGAAATTATCTTAAAGACTGTAAAATCGATTTGCGGATATTCAACACTGTCAATTTGATTCAAACTTTTGCTGTTTCCTAACTGTTCATCTTGTCGACTCGTTTGACTAGTTTGATTCTGATTGAGGGTATATTCATATAATAGTACTTTAAATAGGCGCAATAAGCATATCATTTATTTAATTTTAACTATATTTTAAAATTAATAAAAATTAATACGCCGTTGAACACAGTATGCTGTGAGTACTGAGTATAAAAATGTAACTAATAGATTTACTTCTGAATACTTTTAATTTCGACACGATTTCTTGTCAACTGTTAAGGCTTTAAAAGTAAAATAAATATGCCTTTACATATTCGACCCTGCTATTTTTTTAATGGACCAAGGGTCTATTAAGCTTGTTAAACAAAAATGTACGTAACATTCAATAGGATTTCTGGCAGTTCCCATAAAGTATATATTTTCTTAGTCAGTATCAACAGAACAGTCGATATAGCCATGTCCGTCTGTATGATCAACTAAATCTTAGAGACTATAAGAAGTTTATGTAAAATTTTTTCACCAAAAATAGAAAACGATTTTTTTTAAACAACATTTTTAACAGTGTCGGGCCAAAGGAAAAAGTAGAAAACACTGACTCTACAATGTACAAAGCTTGCAGCGTGTTTGTTCGCGTGTGTATAGGTTTTACTGAATAATACTTCTCTCGAAGTCGGATTCGATTGTAGCCCAGGGTATCCTATTGTCGCACGCTCCCCGACTCTCCGACTTGTTAAATATATCAAGTACCATTATAATGTAACAATAAATTCATTAAATTATTTTATACATCACCGAAAATAAAAAAAATATTTATATTTCGAATAGAGTAGATTATTTTATGGCTTGAAGCAGTTTGGAAACTGAAACTTTTATTAAGAATTTTCTGTTTTCTCTCTCTCTCTCTCTTTGCAGTAGACATGACCACGTCGCATATATTGTCCGCGGTGGATCCGACAACAGGGCTTAACGGCAACGTGACGGCAGGTGGGGGTACTGCCAGTGGCTCCCACTCCCCGCAACACGCGGCCCACAATGGACATGGACATGGCCTGGGTGGCGTCGGGGGTGTGGTCGCAATGGCCTCTGGCGGCGGAGGCAGCGGACATCGCATTGTCGGAGGCGCTGGGAGCCCCAATGAACTGGATCGTAATCTGAGAGTCTCACTGGACGATCGAGAGCTGTGGCTTCGCTTTCAGAATCTCACTAATGAGATGATCGTCACCAAGAATGGCAGGTGGGTTGTGAGTCAGTAGCTCAACGTCGGTTTGTCTGCTGTTCGGCCCTTCTTCTTGCAGTAGAACGTGTTAAATGGAAGTTAACGTGGCCGACAGCAACGGCAACGGCAACGGCGACGGCAATGGCAACGTTGGCGATTGCGGCGCATTTTGTTTTCCTATGCAAATTGGCAATGAGTTTTTTGCGCTTTTGTTTTTGCTGCAATGATTTTTCATTTGGTGCTGTTTGCACCTTATAATGAAGCGTTAACGTTTCTGAAGCTCCACATATACAAATACAGATGTATATTTATCTATATTCATACATATGTACAAAGGCATATACATAAGTATGTATGTATTTATTTACATGCGAGCGTTTGTCGAAATAACTAAAAATATTTACCAATGTACCTGTGCATGTGTATACATACATGCACTCATGTATGTGTGAATGTGTGCGAAACGCGCTTAGAACTTGTACTTAACCGTCCCGGTCTCCGATCTCCGGTCTCTGTTCTACGGTCCCGGGGCAGGTGCTAATTAACGCGGCTCGGCAACAGCCGCCATCTTGTACTAATTGTTGTGGAACAGTGCGCGGACGGCGCGTTTCAATATTTGTCCGATGCCGATGCCGATGCCGATGCCGACGCCGACAGAGCGACGAAGACAGAGACGGAAACCCATCCAAATGATGGCAGTAGAGGCCTCTCTAGAACCTGGACAAGGGCAATGGCAGACAAGCAGCAAAGCAAATCGAAAAAATGGAAATGCTATTGCACATGGCTGGCTGCCACTTGGTCCATAGAATATTCATTGCCTACAACTGTTATATAACTGTTCACTGAGTCCATTTTAATTTTCATCGTCTCCATTCCTTTGCAGGCGAATGTTTCCGGTTGTGAAAATCAGTGCCTCCGGCTTAGATCCGGCTGCCATGTATACGGTTCTATTGGAGTTCGTGCAAGTCGACACTCATCGCTGGAAGTACGTCAATGGCGAATGGGTATGTGGAACGAACAATCAAACAATTTTAATATAACAGTTCAACGCCTCACTTTTTCGAGAAATTATTATTTATAAATTAGACTATACATTTTATGAATTCACTCGAAAGAAATATGAAGACTGACTAAACCGTAAATGTTGCAAAGAAATCACCAAGACTTATACTTTTTTCGACTTAGTATGCCCACATTTCCTTAAATAGAGGATTGTAATTGTATGAAAATGAAGTGACAGATATGTGATACCAGACTAAACCGTAATTGCTCAAAAAAAACCACCAAGACTTATACTTTTTGGTCTTAGTAATCTTAGAGAGGATTGTAATTGCTTGCGAATGAAGTTACCGCAGAGTTAGTAATTTAGAATCATCTGTTTGCTATCACTGTATTTCTTACACTTATTCTGAAATTTTATTATACTTAATTTAGTTAAAAAGTTTGGTATAATTAAATATGTTTTGGTATAGTTAAAAAAATCTTAGATTTTTACTCAAGTCGAACGGGGTTATCTTAAAACTGTCATTGGAACCATCGACCAAAATGATAAGAGTATTTAAAAATGTTTTGTATTTGTATTTTTGTATCAGAACTGTTATCATATTTCATGTAATAATATATCTTTACTTCGCATCTATATAAAACAGATCTTTTAAATTAGAGTGAACCAGTTAGAAAGGCTACAGTCGAAGTCGACTATAAGAAACCCTTTACTTGTTCTTCAAAACACAAGTAATAGTAACAAACATAGATACTTATATATTAACCTTCAGATTTAAATTAATTCAATAAAATGGGAAAATACCCTATAGTGCGTTTTAGCGTCAATGTGCCTTTCTTCTTCCTTTGACCCGACACTGAGTAAAATTATGTTTTGAATAACATCCGAGTTTATTATCCGATCGCAATGATTTTCAAGATACATTAGGTCCCCGATGCTTGTATGTGTGCCATAATCCAGTTTTAAAATTGACTATTATATGGGGTTTAAAATTTTTTTTGAATAACTTTTGAGTTTATTATCTCATCGCGATGAAATTTTCAGAATACATACCCTGACCCTCGCTCTGTGTTCCAAGAGATAAGGATTTTAAAGATTTGGTTTTCGATTTAAGAAGGCGGAATGGGGCGTATCAAAATTTTAACATAAACTGGTACTGCATAGCCCATAGACGAACCTACATACCAAATTTGGTGGCTCTAGCTGTAATAGTCTCTGAGATCTAGGCTTTCATACAGACAATCGACAGACGGACAGAAAGAACATGACTCGGCTGTTGATGCTGATTAAGAATATATATACTTTATGGGGTCTTCCAGACTTCCTTTGACCTGTTACGCACATTTTGACAAACTTAATAGGCCCTTTTTACATTTTTAAAGTAAAGGGTCTTAAAAGTCGGCCTGAAATGAAATCATCCTAATTAACCTCGAAGCATGTGATTGCCATTCTTAAACCCCTTTACGTATACACGTACGAATTACTGAAATTGAGTGAAACATTTCTAAAGACAAGTAAACAGAATCTTCTTCGAACGTAAATAAACTCCTTAAATCTCAAACAATTCGGATAAAAACAAGCCGAACAGTTGGGACCCCTACAGTAATATACCCTATGGCAGTTCAGGGCCTCTTATAATTCGTTTTTTCAATTTGTGGGCAAAGGGGCGCGACTTCGTGATATTATTTTCTGGACACATCAACCCCAAAATATTAATCATGTGACCAAATCACAAGTCTCTAGCTAGAAAACTGCTTTTGTTATGAGCGTTTTCTTTATTTGTAGGCGAAGAGGACGTGGTATCCAAAATGCAGTGCTGGGAGCCCAAGCTTAAGCTTTTAGCTGTTACCATCTCTGAGATCCTTTCGTTAATACGAACAGACAGACGGACATGGTTATATTGACTCGACTAATAATGTCAAGATGTTTGCATATTACAAACTTTTAACAAACTTAATATACCCCCAAGATATGAGTTAGCTGTAAAAAATATACATTCTTCAAAGCTGTAGTATGTTCTGTTTTCATTGCTCATCGATTTCTTATCGCTGCTGACTATTAGCTGACAATATTGTCTTCTTTTTGATCTAAGATAAAAGCTGTCAACATAAGGAAAACTTCATTATCAATTAAAGTAAAATCCTTTAACATTATGAATTAATAAAAATACTTTATAATTTTTATAACACCGAAATTTATTTGCGATTCCCAGCTTCGTACTTGTATGCACTATAAAATGAAATACAATTAAAATCAACAAATTGGAGTACATATTATATTAATTTAATATACATATTTACAATTAGGATGTCACTAGAAAGGGCAGCCATTATAAGAGGTTAGTTTCAATTAGCCGATCAAATTAATAAAGTCTCACCCCATAGCCTAAAAGTAATCGCAATGGCAATGGTTAATAATCTCAAAATATATTAGTATGTATTTTATTCTCTCAAACAATTTTCATTTCTACAAGACAAAAACGTTTCTTTATATTATATAAATAATTTTCTCTCTTCTACTTCAGGTTCCGGGCGGCAAGGCAGAAGTTCCTCCTTCCAATCCAATATATGTACATCCCGAGTCGCCCAACTTTGGAGCTCATTGGATGAAAGAACCAATCTCATTCGCGAAAGTCAAGTTGACAAACAAGACTAACGGCAACGGCCAGGTGAGCTCAAGAAGAATATTATAGCTATCAAAATGGTGACTTATTCTCTATATTTGACAGATAATGCTGAACTCGTTGCATAAGTACGAGCCAAGAGTTCATCTAGTCCGCGTGGGTTCCGAGCAGCGTCATGTGGTCACCTATCCATTTCCAGAGACACAGTTTATTGCGGTGACTGCCTATCAGAACGAGGAGGTGACCTCTCTAAAGATTAAGTACAATCCCTTCGCCAAGGCCTTTCTCGATGCTAAGGAGCGCCCGGACACGCTTTACCCACACGACACCCACTACGGCTGGCTTATTCCTCCACCCAGTCACTACACAAGTGCCGCTGCAGTTGCCGCACCGCCACCACCGCTGCCCATGAGCCAGACGCATAGTCTGGTGGCACCCTCTCCCACCTCATCTTCGGCCGCAGTAACCGGCAGCTGCGATCGCTATGGCCGCTCTCTGTCCACACGGAGTGCAGCACCCAATCGCAGCACACCTTATAGCCGACCTCGCGTTGTCTCTGGCTCCGGGTCAAACGGGAGTGCGGGCAATGCCTCCTCTTCCTCCCCGCAGCCACCATCGGCGCCTCAGACTCCTACCAGTATGCAGTCGTCCATTGGATCGGTTAGCACCAGCGGGGGCACAAACACAAGCTCCAGCATAAGCAGCAGCAGTGCCAGTGGCTGCTTCACTAGTTCCTATTCTCAGTCGGGCTTTATGCCAGTGGAAGCAACACCAACGGCATCTGTGTTCTCCTATCCCAGCAGCTGGCAAAGCAACAGCAACTACTGGAGTCCAACGAGTGTTCCCGGTCCCATGCCCATGAACGTGTGCAGCGGCCGAAATATCTGTAAGTGCTCCACATCCAACTCAATTGGATTACCCCCTACCACATTATGATACTTTTAACCAGGAATCGTAACTGTTATGTAGTTTAAAATAATAATTATAAAGTCACATGTTTTTGATAATTACGATGAAATTCGAACTTTGGTGTAATTCATGTTACAGCAGCATATTTCCATCTAATGGATGAATTCAGCTAAAATCTGATTTCATAACTGTTTGGTTTGTTGCTTTCAGCCACTCACAATTCACCTTCGCCCACGAATGGTTCTCCGAGCTACACAACACCCTCGCCCGGCTATACCATACACCATCTGACACCGCATAGCCACCAGTACAACATGACCCAGCCGGACCTCTATGCGAGCGGACCAGCCGCCTCGAGCTCGCCGCAGACCTACGTCGCGCCTGGACACCAAGTGTACCATCCCACGCCCACCTCACCCACCCACCAGCTGTACACGAATGTACTTAACGCGCCCTCCGCCCTCAGCTATCCAACTAGTAGCTGGCACAACGGTTCCGGTGCGGAGTACGGACTCTATCAGAACGCGGCTGCTGCTTATTATCAGCCGGAGTATATACCGCTCGAGATTGGGTAAGTGATGGGGCGATCAGTTGAAGCGCGAACTCTACATTTATATCGCTAAATTAGCTATCAATGATTCCACTCTCGAATCGCGAAATCTCTTACAGCTATGCCACTCACCCACTGGAGCCCGTGGACGTTACAAAGTCGCTTGAGGAGCCACAGTCCGCCATGTACAAGACAACCGAGGAACAGAACTCCGTTATTACTCTGGAGTGTGCCAATGCCAGTCTAAAGCCCGCTCACAATCACAGCGAGATCAAACTGGAGTCCTTGGAGCACAGGGTGGATCACAGTGTGTCCGTTCCTAGTGCAGTGCCCACAGGTGTACCCACCTCCGTCGTGACCGCTGTCACTGCAGACACCTGGACACCGCTAACACCACCTCAAAGTACTCTGCAGTGACGGCTCAAGAGTGACATCTCTGCCATCGCACAGCCCCAGCCCTTAGACGCACGACCCTTAAGCTACTTGGATGGATCGAATAATTGACCGAATTAGACCTAATGACCTTTAATAGTGCCCCTATATGACAAGTAAATATAATTGTAGCAAATGTTTCTAATATAATATTGTACAATGTATCACGGCTTTCCAATGTGTATCTATCAAATTACATATAAATATAAATATATTATTATACAAAAACCAGCGAGGAATATATTCGTTTCTTCGGCCGTCTTCGGGGTGAGGAAGAAATAATACACCTAATAAGGTTGGGGAAAAATAAACCCTTTTTGACCTTATGAAGCACGGATTGTCTGATTTATAACAAATTTTTCCCGTATGGTTTGATTTTTTAAAGGAAAGTTCCAAATTTGCCATTAACCCAAGCGTGGATTAGTGTCGAATTAGAAAATAATCAATTTATTTTCTCCACGCCAATTATAATACTATTGTTAACTGATAACCGTATTTGGAAATAATGATTCGATTCTATTTTAACTTAGCATTGATATACATTTATATCTAAATGAGTTCATAAAAAACACAATATTTCTTATGTTAGCTAAAATATATAGCAGGGATCGCAAATAGGAGTTTAAAAAATCAAATCAGAAAAAAATAATGTGAATAAACGGGAGAATCTCAGAAATCTGGAAACAGGATACACATTTATTTTATATTTGTTTTATTCAAATATTTTTTTTCATTTTTGTTAAAAATAAAAATAATTATGAAATAATATTTAAATCTTTATTTAATTATAATAGGGTTCTTATATAGTATATAATAGTAATTCTTAATTTTAAAGTAAATTGGAAATAAGAGTAATGCTTTTTTTTTAAATATTACTATTTCATAATTTTATTTTTTGTCGTTTTTCCATATTTTACAAAATAAATACATTTTTTTCCAAATATATTTTAAAATGTATAACCGTTACATTACCCGTTACGGTATTGTACACCGATTAAAATAGAATTTGTAAGCCATGTTTCGAGAAAAAGAAGGTGAAAGTTCATACGCACTAAGCAATAAGCATGTTTCAATTAATTAAGATTGAGTTTTGGTTAAGTGTGGATGGGGGGGGGTTTTCAAGCTGGTCTTTCTGATAGACAATAACTGACAGCAACTCTGATAGAAGTTCTGATTACTGGCCAAAACAGAAATAAACTTTACCCTTAGTTTGTTTAGCAAAACTTATTCGTTTGGTTTAAGTCAAAGCGCATTCAACTTGGCCTAAAACTTGTTCTTAACTTCTTTAGCCACTTATTTCGAAACAAGTGAGACCTGCATAGGAGTGTTCTGCCACAAAATGTTCTCCTGGCGGCAATCTGTTAGCTGAAGCTTCAGGGCCAGACCCAGCTATCCATGAAGCAATGAGCACAAAATGCACCACAAAGCGACGTGATGATAATGAGTTGAATTGTATGTACGAGTATGTAAACTTAGGATCCAGCCTGCACTAGACAATTGAAAGTAAGGGCCACTGAATGTGCCACCATTACAAATGTTCCAGCTGTCAGTAAATAGCTGAATACCCACACTTGCACCCATACACACAAGCGAACACACATACTACAAAGCTGTTGTCCAGCTGCAGGAGTATAATTAAAAAGACATGTCAGAATCATTTACGAAGGAATGCGCTTCTGAAAGGCACCAGGTTAGAAAATCCTCGTAACGCTAATGGGGCAGAATGGGGCAGGGGAAGGGACTAAGGCGGATAATCGAGGCAACTGCAGTTAGCACTCACCTGGTAGTCCATTGAATTGCCGTAGCCCATGTGATTACAGGAACACGAACAATGCTTGATATGTTGCTCTAGCTCATCGTCAATTGTGGCGCCACCTAGCAACGCACCATGGCCATAACAGGCAGCGTTTAAATCCTGATGATATTTGACTTGTTCACGTCCCCAATCGCTTTCCCTCTCCCGCTGTTGATAATAGGCCTCGTTTGTTTGATGCTCGGCCAGCTGATTTGTGGCCATCATGGTGAGCGGCTGACCAATAATCTGTTGTTGTTGTTGTTGGTACTCCATTGTTCCCACTCCCACAGCAACATCCACAGCGCTTGCATCTAGTGATGATGACTTGAATATTCGCCCACTGCTTGTGGATTGCATTGCGCGACTTCTGTTGGGACTTGGGCTGGGACTGCGGTTGAGATTGTGACTCTCTTGCGCTGTTAAGCTGCTGCCACGTAAGAGAGTACGCTCAAAGCTTTTGGGCTTGTGAAAAGCTTCGTAAGCAACAGTTTCGCCATTGACATCGTCCTCGACATCGCTTTGGGGTTGATGGCGCCTCACCGACCCACCAGTTGCTGCTGTCGCTGCTGCTGTCGCTACTGATGTTCCAGTAACAGCCGAGCTGGCAGCAGTTAACATCATGCTTAAGCGCAACAATTCACTCGACTCTGCCGGTGGCAGAGGCACACTACATGAACCTGTTTCCGTGGCGCTGTCGAGTGCCTCCGAGTCGAGAGTGTCCGCATTGGGCTCGTCTGAGACATTGGACTCCAGCTCACTAAGCTGTTTTTGTTGCTGGAGTCTGGCACGCTGGCCAATGATCGAGGCAGCCGTGGAGTTGGCGCCATACTTCCAGTACGTCTTATTGGTGCCCACAATCCGCTGCAGCTGCGGCTGCGTTGCTGCCTGTGCTGCACTGCTCTGCCGCTTCTGGCGCTCCAGCTGCTGCAGGGTCTTGAAGGTCTTACGTACCGGTTGCGTGTGATGCAAGGTGGCACAGCGTCGCATTGGCGGGGGGGTGTACACGGGGGAGACACTGTAGCTGTGGGAATGACGAGATGGCGACAGAGATCCGCTAGACTTGGCACCCACCAATCGGGCCTTGAGCTTCTTGCCAAAACCTGCGCCGCCAGCACGTGGTGATAACGAGTGTGCTGAGAGGGAAAGGGCACGTGTGAACTTCAAACGAGCGACGCTGCCTGTGGATTGACGCTGGGCGGCAATTAGCTGACATTCATCGATGGTGGGCAGCTTGAGAAGATGCGGATGGAGTTGGGCATAGGACAATGCCGGCTTGGCATTGTTCGACAGGCCAACACTGCCATTTTCAGCAGCACCTCCACCTGTTGGCAATGGTGGCTCAAATAAATTCTTCTGGCTCAGCGCCAGAAACTCCTTCTGCTCCTCCTCCTCGAGTGCTTTGAGCGCACGCAAATCCCACTCCCCGGAACTCATTGCCAGAAAAGATGCAACTTCAAAAATCAGTTTCTACATTACCTCACACGCACACACACACACACACACACACGGCAGCTCTTGCAATTGAAGTTTCTTCCTTTGAGTTCACTTAATTTCGCAATTTAACACTCACATTTTGATAGCGCGACATTCGACCGCTTAGTACGTTTCGTTACCGTTAGCATACGAGGCTATCGGCGCACTGAACACGGACAGCAGGCAGCACCGTTACTTTATAACGGACATGCGAGCAGCGAAAGCAAATGCCATCCACAGCGTGGAACGTAAGTGACCTAGCTTAACATGTGAGTCAGTGTGTCGCTCTGTTAAACGTCTGCACTGAAAATCGGTTTCGCATCCATTTCCTTCATTTTTCCTTCAAGCGAAATTAAAGTTATTTAACTTATATTATATGTTATTAATTAAATAAATTATATTAATATTTTTTTATTTTAGCTATATAGTTAAACTCTCTCTGGAATTTCAAATTGATGACAGAAGAAATTTTTCAACTCCCTCAGGCAAATAACAGCTTTATAATTTGATAAATAAATGTTAACATAAGCATTCATTCTAGAAATGTAAAGTGCTAATATTTAATGTAGTAGTTTTATATGAACATATTAAAGGCATCATTCATTCGTAAATTATATACATATAAAGTTTGAAATATTCATGTACTTATATATTGTATAACTTTCTTTTATTAATTTGTCTATACTTATTTGCCTGAGGTAGAAATATCTATAAATTAAAATTATTATTAAATATTCCAAAATAATAAAATAGAGAATACTTAAATAGACTTTGTAGGCAATAAGTAATATCAAACTGCTTAGCTAAAATTATTTTCCGCTCTAATTTAATAAATATACTTATATTGAACACGATGTGACTACAACTTTGTAAATTTGCGAATACTTTAAAATTATAATAATGGATTTGGATAGCAAGGCCTCAGTAGGCACAAATTATTTTCCAACTGGTATTTCACCTGAAAATGTTCTTGGCTCTATTTTAACAGATATACTTACATATATATTTATATTGCCGAATGTGTGGCAGGCAAAGTGTAAGTGTTAATGTCTGTGGTACTATGAAATATGCACGTGCATTCATTCCGAATCCAATTTTGCAGCCAGCAACATGACGTCGTTGCCATTTTTGTTAACCTCAACGGTTTTGGAAGCCCCCTTCCGACGCCATCATTGAGGTGACAGCAGCGACATCAGTTAGTGCTACAATGCGTGGCCATATATTTATATGACATACACACACACACACACACATAAAGGCACGCGTGTGTTGGAAATACTTGTAAGCGGCACACACTCGTACTTTCACAAGAGTATCATCCTTCATCTTGATGTATGGCCATCACTTCTTAGCTGCACTCTCCGAATTGTGTTAATGAAATTCAAGTCCGTGCTGCAGATTTTACAGTATGTCCATATAGAGCTCGTGCATGTATGAGCATCAAGCAGGTGGGAAGAGTTTTCCACGCATACAATTTATGTGTATACCCTATAAACATATAAGTATATACACAAATATATAATTACAAGCAAGATACTCGTTATTAATTATAGTTAGACTCAAACTATTTCCTTGATGAGTGATTTATATTTCAAACTTGCAGTATATAATAATAATTACTCACTTTACCTATTTAAACGGAATTCAAAATGGATTCGAGGTAATAATTTCACACTTTACCTATTGAAAATGAAATAGAAAGGAGTTGTATTTCTTGCACAATTAAGATAAGCAACAAATATGTGAAATAACAAAGAGAAAGCACTCCATAAAGTAATAATATGCTTACAAATGAATACTTACGCATTCCAGGTACAGTGTATGTGGTAGTCGATTGAAGCTTTCCCAGTTATTAAAATTAAAATCTTCAATTTTATTTTCATACATTGAAAAGTAAACAAGAATTAACAGCTTCCTTCCTGTTGCCGAGTGTTGAATACCCTAGCAGGCATATATAATACTGACTGTATTGCTTTTAGGTGAATATCCTGCTTAGATAAGCATAACCTAATTTTCTTTGTTGTCAACTATGTCGTTAATATTTACATCAAATATATTCATATTTTGTAAGGTTAGCTTGATTATAATATTTATTTTTATTAACTTTATTACTTTAATTTTACTGTCTAGAAACTTGAATTTGTTGGATAAATATATCTTATTTTGAGAGATCGTGAACAATTCGGTATACCCTAAGCAATGGCAATTTAATGACTCTACACGAACAGCTTAATTATAAAATAGCAAATTTAATGCAAAATCTCAATTTAAAAATGTTCAGGTAATTTCCTGTATAAATATTTTGTCATGTTTCGCGATGTATTAAAATTACCAGGGCATACAAAAATCTTGTGTGTTCGGCAGTTCCGTGTTTAACTGTTTAACTTCAGGACAAAATTAAATATCTTAACCTTCACTTGCTTTTATTTGATGTTCCCATTTATTTTAAGGAATACATTCCCAAGTACAAAGTTGAAAAAGACAAACAGATATTGTTAATGCCAAATTTTGTGAATATAATTTTAAAATTCTAATTAAATGTTATTGAAACTATAAAATATGTAATTACGTTTTTCAGTTAATCAACAACGCATAGGGATTAAGTATGCTTCAAAAATTTACAGCCTTTGAGTAACCAGATGTTGGAAAAAGCGTAAGGCTATCAGAAAATGTATTGAACATGTTTCTGATATTGTGGAAGCCTTAAACCTATTGACAAGAGATGGAAACCCTGGCACACGAAAGTCTGCAAACCATTCCGCGGAAATAAGGCCAGTATTCATCTCTGCTCTAAAGGTAATTGAAAAGAATTATTATTGGAACCTACAGCAAACATTTTGCATAAAAAAATCTCAATCGGCTTTATTGCCGTTGGTCAGCACATTGAAAATATATTATCTTACGTGGGCTGCCTTTTATATTTCTTGCCTAGTGCTTTTCTAGTGTGGCCAGGCGTAATTTAATGTTTTCATTGAAAAGTTTGGTATTTTTATACCCTGTGGGGGTATATTAAGTTTGTTAAAAATATGTAACGGGCAGAAGGAAGCATGGCCGACCCCATAAAGTATATATATTCTTGATCAGCATCAATAGCCGAGTCGATATAGCCATGTCCGTCTGTCCGTCGGTCTGTCGGTCTGTCGGTCTGTCGATCTGTCGGTCTGTCGGTCTGTCGGTCTGTCGGTCCGTCCGTATGAACGAAAGGATCTCAGAGATGGTAAGAGCTAGAAGCTTGAACTTGGTGTCCCAGCACTGGTAATTTTTGCAGGCAGATCAAGTTTATCTTTTTTTTTGGATGCCACGCCCTCTTTGCCCACAAACTAAGCAAGAAAAAAGTATGAAACAAGCAGTTTTGTAGCTCTAAACCCTCATAACAAGAGCAATATAACAGCTAAAGACTTCACACTTAGCACACATAATAAATATCTTGTGGTCAATATGTCCAGAAAATATGATCACGATGCCACGCCCCCCTCGCCTACAATTCGGAAAAGCTTATAACAAGAGCAATATTACAGTTAGAGACTTCAGACTTGGGACACACGATGAATATTTTGTGGTCGATGTGTCCAGAAAATTGTATCGCGATGCCACGCCCCCTTCACCCACAAATTAAGTAAAACCTCATAAAGCAAGCAGTTTTGTCACTCAAAAACCTCATAACAAAAGCAGTTTTGTAGCTGGAGACTTGAGATTTGGCACACATGATGAATATTTTGTGGTTGATGTGTCCAGAAAAATGTATCACGATGCCACGCCCCCTTCACCCACAAATTAAGTAAAACCTCATAAAGCAAGCAGTTTTGTCACTCAAAAACCTCATAACAAAAGCAGTTTTGTAGCTGGAGACTTGAGATTTGGCACACATGATGAATATTTTGTGGTTGATGTGTCCAGAAAAATGTATCACGATGCCACGCCCCCTTCACCCACAAATTAAGTAAAACCTCATAAAGCAAGCAGTTTTGTCACTCAAAAACCTCATAACAAAAGCAGTTTTGTAGCTGGAGACTTGAGATTTGCCACACATGATGAATATTTTGTGGTTGATGTGTTTAGAAAAATTTATCACGATGCCACGCCCCCTTTGCCCACAAAAATTAAAAAACGAATTACTAGAGAATTTCATCTGGAGTGAATTTAAGCGGGTTCCTGTAAACCCACAGGGTATATTACGGTCGGGGTCCCGACTGTTCGGCTTGTTTGACATAAATTCACTCAGAACAGTTTAAAATAATAGTCAGATTTTTGCTGTTTACGGTTACTTTAAAAGTTCATTTCGCCAAAATCATGGAGTTAAGCCGTGAACATTTTCGTGCAATTATTTTTCACAGTTTTAAACGTGGATTAACCAGGCAAGAATGCTTTGATGAACTTAAATCGATATATGACGATCAAGCACCATCCTTAAGTACTGTAAAAAACTGGTACAATGAATTTTCACGTGGGCGCAGATCGCTCACTGACGCATCTCGCGAAGGTCGTCCAAAAACAGTTGTTGTGCCAGCAAATGTCGATGCAGTGCGCGTAATGATTGAGCAAGATCGACATGTTACATACCGTGAGATTCAGGCATCCTTGGGCATAAGTTCCACCAGCGTACATTCAATATTTCATGAATGCTTAGTCGTAAAAAAGCTTTGTTCGCGTTGGATACCCCATAATCTGACAATTGATCAAAAAGAGGCACGTGTCGATTGGTGCAAGAAAATGATCAAAAAATTCAGTGCCGGGACTTCCAAAGATGTCTACAAAATCGTTACAGGTGACGAATCATGGATTTATGCATATGAGCCCGAAACTAAACAGCAGTCGACCGTATGGGTCTTTCAAAACGAGGAAAAGCCAACGAAAGTTGTTCGAGCAAGGAGCACTTCGAAGCAGATGGTGGCCTGTTTCTTCGGAATAACTGGTCATGTCGCCACCATTCCCTTAGAGAAGCGTAGAACGGTCAATTCTGAATGGTACACAGTCATTTGTTTGCCAGAAGTGTTTGGAGAAATGAGGAAAAGCAACAGCCGAAGACGAATCATTCTGCACCACGACAATGCAAGTTCTCACAAGTCCAATCAAACAAATGACTTTTTGAGCACTCAAATTATTGAATTGATGGGTCATCCGCCTTACAGTCCTGACTTGGCACCTAATAACTTATTTTTGTTTCCTCACATCAAGGAAAAATTACGTGGTCAACGATTTACATCGCCAGAAGAAGCAGTAGAGGCGTTTAAAAACCATGTTTTAGAGGTGTCTCAGGAGGAATGGAAAAATTGCTTTGAAAATTGGTTCGTTCGAATGCAAAAGTGTATTAATCACCAAGGAGAATATTTTGAAAAACAATAAAACCGTTTTCAACCACCAGTTTTAATTTTTTCATTATTAGGCCAGAAATATAAAAGGCAACCTACGTATGTGTGCTTAAAAATGAAGGCATTAATGCAAAAGAAACCACTGAAGATATTATTATCAAGTGGAAAATAATTAAAGATGATTTAGGACTAGACAAAATCAGTCGGAAAGGCTACACTCGAAGTTGACTATGAGAGACCCTTAAAATATTCTTCAAAAAGGAAATAATAGTTACAAAAGGGTCGCAATTAGTTATAAACAATGCAAACAACTTTATCCAAATATCTTGTTAAAAACTTTAATTTTTTAATTAATTCCCTTTGCCTTTTGACCCTTTTCTTTTCTTCCTTTGACCCGACACTGAGTAATATTATGTTTTGAATAGCTTCCGAGTTTATTATTCGATCGCGCTGAAATTTTCAGAATACATTAGGGCAACGATATTTCTCCTGTGTGCCAATATTTAAGGCTCCAGTTTTCAAAGTGATCATTATATGGGATTTCAAATTTGTTTTTCAGAACTTCCGAAAATATTATCAGATTGTGGTGATGATGTTTTTTGTTTTATGGTATGTCCGGAAAAACGGACATGACGGACATGACTTGACGGTTGATGCTGATCGAGAATTTATACTTTATAGGGTCTGTCAGACTTCCTTAGACCTTATACGACTATTTTTTGACAGACCTAGGAGACCCATATAATTTTTTAAAGTAAAGGGTCTAAAAACAGAAGTAATCATAATGCAGCCAATAAAAATGAAGACTGGCGACGCTCTATAATTACAATGTATCTGGATTCATTTATGACAGCTTTAAAGCTACAGTTATTAAATGAAAACACTCCAGCTTTTTCGCTTTCTAAATTGCACTCATTGAAGTGAAGAGGTTCATAAAAGCTCGAACAATTTCCAATACTTTTCTAGATGTCGGTGGGTAACTAAGTACCTTTTTGGTACAGTGGTACAGCGAAAATAACTTAAGAGATATTGATGTTGTAGAACTATTTAAAGACTTGGATGAATTTCTTCCCACAATTAATAAATATTTTACAATTTTGAGCTCTTCACCATGCACAACAGCGACTGTGGAGCCCTGGTTTCGTACTCTTGGTAGAGCACTATAGGGCAGAACAGTCTTTATTTACTTTTCTCTCTAGGCTAAAAACAGTCCAATAAAATCCTAAATGATAAACAAGTATTCATATAAAAACTTTAAAACTGTTTTTCGCCAACTAAGTCAATCTAAGAAAAACTTGAAGAAACCAATGACTCATGAACATTTTTAGTTGCATATTTGATTTATTAGCATACTTAAACCGAAAGAAGAGAAAATTCAGCATTTTCGGAAAATTATGCAACTTAATTTGAGCAAGCCACAAATTTTCGTTGCAATGTACATTGTCACGATGCTGCTTCTGTTGCCGCTGTCGCAGCCGCCGGCAAGCCATAAATTTACCCGAACACCCTCCGCCCACGCCCCCTCCGTTGGCCCTTATTTCTCATCCTTATGATTCTATGACTGAGGCACGCCCACAGAGCCTGACCAAAGTTTGTGCGGCGGAGCCACAGGCACAGCCGCTGTTCTGGAACAGCCGGATGGCAGAAGTCAAGATCAAAAACAAGCTGCTGCTGTTGCTGCTGCTTTGGCTGCTGTTACTGCTGCTTCTGCTGTTGGGCTTAGCCAAAGTTGCAACAAGCGACCATTCGGGCCCTCGTTTGGGCCTGGGTCAGGAATCAGGTTGAGGTTGAGCATGAGACAGGCGCCTGTTGCGGCGCTGCATTTAATTTCATTCATAGGGACATTGGAATAAACGAGCCAAAATCGAATCGACTCCAGTCCAGAGATGTGTAACAGTAACAAAGTTTACCCTCCTCTTCCTGCCCCGTTGCCGCCCGCGCCTGCAGCTTTGGTTCTATGTGTGTCCTTCTTTTGTGGCAAAAGCAAAAATCGAAAATTGCCAAAGTCCAAGCAAACAACAATACAACCAGAGTTAGGGCCAAAAAAAAATATTGAATTGAAATTCAGTTTCGGTTTGAGACAACAAAGTAATGTGTCTGTTGTTTGTGCCACATGCTGGCCGTTGTAAGTTCCCACTTCTTTGGAGCATTTTCCGTTCTTTCACTTCACTTAGAAACTTTTGCTTTTAGAATACCTACTGGCTTGGTACGAGTACTCACGTATATTGGCAATACACATAGACACATACGCGTTTCTCAATAAATATACTACATACACATATGTAATGTGTGCCAAGAAGTTGAAAGAGTGCAACAAAATTATTTTCAACTTGTGCAGTTCTCCACACGCAACTTGTTGAACTTTTAGTTACACCTAATGAGCTCATTCCATTCAAACTCACAGTTCATTTACTTTCGATCTATGATAATTTACTGAACTGCGATTATATTGTCATTTAGTTCATTTAAAACGACTTAGAAGCGCATTAAATTGGTCGAACTGTCGAATGTAAGTTCTACAAAGCCAAAAAGAAAGTTTAGGAAGAAATAAGTACTGTATAATCTATTGGTCTTATTTAACAGCCCAGTCGACTGTTAAGCCCAATGTAAAGTTAACACAACATTATGAACTCTGTAAGTGAGAGAGCTCTGTAAAGTTAAATGCGAGGATATATTTAATTAATATGTTAAGTTAACTGGGCTTTATATTTCAAACAATTAAACATTTATATATTTTAAAAGACGAAACGAATTTCTTGATACCGTTTAAATATATTTAAATATGTCACGACGACAGCAGGAAATTCTACGCATTGAGCGAAAAGTTAGGGCCAAATTGCCTTATCGCGCCTTTCGCGAGATTACCTTTGATAGGGATCAAATAAAAGCTAGCATTGTTCCGTTGAGCTTCGTTGAGGCACGTCGGAAACGAGGTCCCATCTACGAGGCTCTGCAGGATGAATTGCGCCACGAAGGATGCCTCATGATGCCGCAGTTCCTGCGTTGTCTGGCTGAGAAGGAGCAAGCGTTGTTTGAGTCCATCAGCATTCGTGCCAGAATCATTGACGATCGTCCGCTTCTCTATGAGATGATTGAGAAGCTAAAGCAGGCCGAGCTGGCGGTGATCAAGCGCAAGGTCAAGGGATTGAAGGAGTGCTTTACACTCCTCTATGAGACACTGCTCCTCCTCGAGCCCTACCGCATAACGTACGAGTATGCTCTCAACGCGGTCATGGAGCATATTGTCTCATTATGTCACAACATCGAAGGCCAGGAGCGTGATGCGGCCGAGATGATAGCTCGCATCTATCATACGTATGCAAATTTCCTTGAACGTACTGGCCAACGCGTCAATGCCATTACCTATCTGAAGGCCACTTTGGATCTAGTCCGGGGACACATGTGGCTAGCCGAACCGGACAAGGGATCAGCTAGTCCTATTCTTCATGCGCTAGTTGCCCAACAACTGGCCCGGCAGATGCTCATCCATGGGCGGCAGATTGTGCGCCAACAGCCTGAGGAGGCCGTTGACATGGCCAGGAAGGCAACAGTTCTCATTGCAGAGAGTAAGTTATGCGATATGCATTAAGTAATCAATCAGTTATGAGATTAGTAATCAATTTGCTACTCAGTTGGACGGCAAAAGAACTTGGACATTTTTTGCGACACATTTTTGGAGAGAGCATTCTTCCTAATGGAAGGTGGCAAATACCATGCGGCACAACAATGCCTGGAGCAGATCAGAGCCGACATTGTTGCATGTACAGAATATAGGTTTGTCAAGCTCAACATCAAATTCTATTTATACCTGGGTCAGTGTGCTGAAAGGTAAGTCCTTCCTCATTTATAAAGAATGCTTTTTAGTTTATTTACATATCTTCATATACATTATTTAATTAATATAATTATTTATTTCTAAGCTTTGATAACATTGACAAGGCCATCTCCAGCTTTAAGAGAGCCCTACGTCTATCTCGTCTGTACGACCATAAGGATCACGAGGCAGAGATACTTCTCAATCTTGGAAAGCTCTTCGCCAGAGACACACAAAAGACGGGAATTGCCAAAAAGTGTTACAACCAGGCCAAGCACATTTACATTGACTTCAACGATACCCACAGTAAGAAGACCGCCGTCTTCCTAATGGGAAAACTATTGGCAGATGAGATCACTCCCCTCTATATGGCCATGCTCAAGGCCTCGAACTCCCAGTACTGTGCATTCTACAATCTACGCCAGTGGAAGAATCGCTGTCGTCCCTTCTGGCATAAACTGGGTGACGAGATAATCAAACAGGAATCGAACAATATTTACTGCCTTCTTGAGGAGGAGAAGGATGATCCTGTGTTCGAGCCCGTCTACCTCGACTTGGATGGCAATACATTCAAAGTCGAGGATGGGGATCTATAATTATTTTAGTTATCTACTGAAAAATTATTATTGTTTCTTATTTCCAAATATCACTTGACTTGTACATGACTGCACTTAGGGTTGTACTGAAATCTTTTCAATAGTCAGTTAACTAACGGTTAACAGATTTCAGTGCAGGCCTAAACGCAGTTTTAGTCTATTATCATATACACAATCTATATATTTAGTCTGGGAAACTTAAACTTACTGTTGCTTTCAATTTCCCAATCGGAAATAAGATTTATGAGTTTAAAACCAGACGGAAAGGCTACAGTCGAAGATGACTTTAAATTTTGTTTTAGATTTACGGGGCTGAATGGGGCGTGTCATAATATAAACTGGTTCTGCCATAGACAGGCCAACATACCAAATTTGATGTCTCTAGCTCCTCTAGTCACTGAGATCTAGGCTCTACAGACAGACGGAAAGACAAACATCACGGAGACGACTCTCGACTGTTGATGCTGATCAAGAATATATATACTTTATAGGGTCTGTCATACTTCCAGACCTGTTAAGCACTTAATTTCTGACAAACTTAATAGACCCTTATACATTTTTAGAGAAATGGGTCTAAAAATCAAGCCTGATGAATAAGAAAATCTCAGAATTAATCTTGTTGGAACTCTCCTAGAAACAGCATCAACTTTTATTTTTAATATTTACAATACAATTTAAATTAAATCATATTTATTAGGCTTAAATTTGTACATACAAATCATATAATATGTTATACAAATTAAAGAATATATATATTTTCAAACAAAACTGCCAAAGATACAAGAAACACAAATATGCATAAATATTTTTGGCATGTGTGTATTTAATATTTATTATTAATATAAAAATTGTTATTTTAAAGTGTGATATTTTTAAATGTTTTGATAAATTTCAACAAATATTTCTTAATATATAATCATAATCGTTATTTATCTTAATGCGGTTATTAATAGATTCTCGAATATAAATTCAATTCAACTACTGTTTGCTTGCCGAGAGCAACAGTAACAAATTGGTAGCGGTAACAATAACATGGCTGCAACCACCCACAAAGTCAGCTAGTTGAAAGTTTCGTTTCGATTCTGTGCAACAAATGTTGCCGATGCACATTGGAAGGCGTCAATGGGGGCGAGGGCGTGGTCCTGGCAGCGGTTGTAAATTGGCAATGTAATTCGATCAGCAATAAATTCTCAAACAACATGTCGGCGCAAAATTCTTTAAACATTTTTAAACTGCATATTTGTCATGGCAAACACACATACATACATATTCCCATGTATGTTTGTGTACATATGTATACATTCAACGTTGCAAGTTGCATCTACTGCGGTAATTTGAAACAGGAAGACTCTTACCTTTGGAAGTGCATTCAGAAATAGAACGAAAAAAAAAAACAAATTAAAAAGCAAAGAAAAAATTATATTTATCACATTGCATTATTCTCTGATATCCGCCAAAAATCCAAGTGTAATTATTGTCTATGCATCAAGAAGAGTCCTCATAAAGTCAACAAAAGCATACTGCAACAAATTAATGCTTTCCTCTGTTCCTAAACCGATTCTAGACAATAGAATGTTGATAATTTCGATCTTTAAAAACACCTTAATATTAAAATATGTAAAATCCTAATAGAGTCAACTTTAACAAGCGAAACAGTCGGGACCCCGACCGTAATATACCCTGTGGGTCTACAGGATTCCGCTCAAATTCACTCCAGATGAAATTCTCTAGTAATTCGTTTTTTGTTAATTTGTGGGCGAAGGGGGCGTGGCATCCTGATACAATTTTCTGGACAAATCGACCTCTAGATACTCATCATGTGTGCTAAATCTTAAGTCTCTAGCTACAAAACTGCTATGGTTTGATGTTTTTGAGCTAGAAAACTGCTTGCTTTATGAGCATTTACTTAATTTGTGGGCGACAGGGGCGTAGCATCGCAATACAATATTCTGGACACATGGACCACAAAATATTCATCATGTGTCCCAAATCTGAATTCTCTAACTCTAATATTGCTCTTGTTATAAGCTTTTCCGTTTTATGAGCGAGGGGGGCGTGGCATCGTGATAAAATTGTCTGCACACATCGACTCCAAGATACTCATCATGTTTGGTAAATGTGAAGTTCTTAGCTGTAATATTGCTCCTGTTATGAAGTTTTTGAGCTACAAAACTGCTTGCTTTATGAGCTTTTCATTAATTTGAGGGCGAAGGGGACGTGGCATCGCTATTAAATTTTCTGGACACATTGACCCTAAGATTCTTATAATATGTGCCAAATCTCAAGTCTCTTACTGTAATATTGCTCTTGTTATAAACCTTTCCGTTTCGTAGGCAAGGGGGGCGTGGCATCGTGATAAAATTTTCTGGACACATTGACCACAAAATATTTATCATATGTGCCAAATCTCAAGTCTCTATCTACAAAACTGCCCTTGTTATGAGTTTTTTGAGCTACAAAACTGCTTGCTTGTTAAGCTTTTACTTAATTTGTGGGCAAAGAGGGCGTGGCATCCAAAAAAAAAAGATAAACTTGATCTGCCTGCAAAAATTTCCAGTGCTGGGACACCAAGTTCAAGCTTCTAGCTCTTACCATCTCTGAGATCCTTTCGTTCATACGGACGGACCGACAGACCGACAGACCGACGGACAGACGGACATGGCTATATCGACTCGGCTATTGATGCTGATCAAGAATATATATACTTTATTGGGTCGGCCATGCTTCCTTCTGCCCGTTACATATTTTTAACAAACTTAAGATACCCCCACAGGGTATAAAAACTTATACAAATGTTCAAGCTCGAAGAGTTTATAATGCTATATAAAATATATATATTTTATTGTATATACTAACATCTAACTCTATTTCTATCTAGCCTCATCTATACAAATTTGTTCTGACACGATTTGCTGGCTCTTTAAAGTTTCTATAGTATTATGTTTTAAAACTAAATATATGCATAAAATAATTATAAGGCCGCAAAGTCAACTCTTTCTCTTATTCGATGAAATATTTTGTGTGTTTCAGCACCCGGTAGAAAGTTGGCAACGAGTTGCAACAGAAAAGTTTGCAAATGAAAATAAATGCCTAAAGTTGGTTAATTAAAATGAAAATAGAAATAAAAGGCACTCCACTCGCACTTCTAGGGAATTTGGTTAGCAACAGCATTAAGAATAAAATGAAGAATGCGAGGACCAGTATTCCATTTCGGGATGCTATATATTTCATAGACATAGGCATCTGGTATGCAAATGCCGCCAATCAAGAAAGTTTTATGAGTTCAATTTACCGCACTTGTCCAAACAAGCAAAATCGCAAATGTTTAAAAGTACTCGTATAATTCCAACTTAAGATTAGCGTAAAACTATGGGAACAAGCAAATCGTTGTTACCCATATAATGAATCATAGTTGCCTTGTAATTCAGCACTATTATACCAACTACACTACTTTACCAATTCTAGAACAGGAAGTTTTTGCAAACTTTGTCAATTAAAACTTTTAGGCTTGAAGCTTGCAAATTCTGGCTAACTCGCGAAATGATACAAATAACCAAATTGAATGTGGTCAGATGATTTAATTATCCATTTAAATGTTTCAAAACTTTTACATCGATAACTTTTCTTAGTCAAAGGTTACATATCTGCAAATTTATGGAAATTCATAACGCATACTCTGCAATTTTGTAGCTGCGCCTAGATTGTTTTAGGATTTTTATACCCTGTGCCCATTGAAAATGGGCAAAAGCGGTATAATGAGTTTTTGTGAATGTATGTAACAGGCAGAAGGAAGCATCTCCGACCCTATAAAGTATATATATTCTGAATCAGTAACAAAGCCGAGTCGATTGACACCTGTCTGTCCGTCTGTCCGTCCGTCTGTCCGTCCGTCTGTCCGTCCGTCTGTCCGTCCGTCTATGAACGCGTCGATCTCAGCAACTATAAGAGCTAGAGACTTCAAATTTGGAATGTAGGTTCCTAAATACCATACCAAGGAATTTGTTTTAATTCCATTTTTTGGCCAAAGCGAGAAAGCATATGAAAATTCCATTTGCGCAAACGAGAAAGCATATGATAATCTGATGTTTTGCACTGTCGGCCGCTGTAGGGCGCATTGTGTGCGTCATGTGGCATGTGGCGCCATACATCGACCACACTCAGAACTATACATTGTAATGTAAATTTAAATTACCGATTGTTTAAAATTTTTGTTAAGATAATACAGCTTAAATTAACAGAATAACCACGCTAAGCAATTTGCTGCAAGTTTCATAGCGATCGACCCATCAATAAAGGAGATATTAAAGAAATTGTTTTATTGCCATTATTTCATTATAATTGGTCAGTTGTCTAACATGTATTGTTGACAATTCTACGTTTCTATCATAGTATTAAAATAACTTAAATTTTCTGCATTACCAAAACCCATAGATATAAACATTGCCTTAAATTTCATAAATAAATGGATTGGCGCGCAATATAATAACAGCTGTGTGTAAGAGAGAGAAACATGGGGTGTTGCCGACTACATGCAAATCAAATCCACTATAATTAAAATACTTTTCCCAAAATACTTTTATTTTAAGACCTGCACAGGGTATCCTACTGTCGGGCACGCTCGACTGATCGGCTTGTTCATACTACATACTCCATTCTGCATTAGAGACATATATATTATTGTTAATAACGTTTTTCGTATTGTTTTATTGGTGTAATTAAAAAATAAATAATGTTTGCCTTGTGAATTATAAAGCATTGGAATTGATTTAATTTAATTGGATTAATTTAATTTAGAGATTTTAGTGCCTAGTGTGATAACTTGAAAGTAATATCTCTACTTGTAGCACTGGGAAACAAATAAATAAATAATTATAAATATTTCATAATTAATCTCATTTAATTTATCACAAATACATTCCGATTTTCGGCAAGAATTTCGAAAGTGAATTTCGTCCAACTGGTAAACTGAAGTCCGATAAATTAAAAATGCAAAATTAAATAAATAATTTTATCAAATTCTTTAAAATTTTAAGTGAAAACCGCGACAGCCCTCATATTATCAAAAACGTACCAAGATAAAGCGCCAAGTCTGCTTCTTGAAAATTACTTATACCCTGTGGTGGTATAGTATTGGTGGTATAAGATTGTTAAAAGTATGTAACATGCAAAAGGATTCGTGGCCGTAAGTATATATATTCCTGATCAGCATCAATAACCGAGTCGTTATAGCCATGTCCGTCGGTCCGTCCGTATGAACGAAAGGATCTCAGAGATTGTAAGAGCTAGAAGCTTGAACATGGTCTCCCAGCACTGGTAATATTTGCAGGCAGGTCAAGTTTACCTTTTTTTTTTTGGGATGCCACAACCCCCAAATAAAAGCTCATAACAAAAGCCGACTTGCATCTAGAGACTTGAGATTTGGCACACATGATGAGTACTTTGGTGTCGATGTGTCCAAAGAAATGCATTCCGCTGTCACGACCCCTTCGCCATAAATTGAAAAAACTAACTACTCGAGAATTACATCGAGAATTTGAGCGGTACCCTGTAGAGCCACAGGGTATATTATAGTCGGGGTCCCGACTGTTCGGCTTGTTTTTTTAATAACTTATTTATATTTTATATTTACTTAACTTTATTTACTGTTTTCAGAAACCAATACACCAATTAAGTTGTGTTCAGATCGTATAGTCCCTTGACACCCATTGACACAATCATGGTATAATCGATTCGAATATATATTTGAATATATATTTGATATGTCGAAGAAGCTCTTGCTTGTTTTAAACATTTGCAGTTAGACAAAAAGCGCACTTTGCCTCAAGATATTGCTCTGCGATATGAAAGTAAAACCATTTCTTGTATGTGGACTGCCAGATCTATGTATTATTTTAAACCCATAACTAGTCCAAGTAAAACGATACCCAGATGTCAAACTTGTAAGTCAATAAATAAATACATTTTTATTATGTCTTGGTCATTGGGAAAGGCAGGATCTTAAAGTAACCGTTGACCATATAAATTTTCGGGTCAGCTGGTCCACTGCCATCCGGGTTGTTCTTCCAACTAATGGTCAGACAGGGCTCGCCGGGTTGGGCATCTTTTTCAATTGTAATCTGATAATCCTTTACATCCTCAGGGTTCGCATTGTTGTCGATGAATAAAATTGGCCGTTGCCTGAAAGCGTCGTCCGGAGGTGACACTATGATGTTGAAGAGTGAAGGGGGAGTGATTCATAACTGCATTTTCTCGGAATCTAATCCACTTACATGGCTGGCTCCGGACGGACAAGCAAGCGAACAGCATTAGCAGCAACGCCGACAACGCCAGAAACTTGTGCAATGTTTTTGATTTCATAATTGAACTTTTATAAAATATAAACAAAGCTCCAAAAACAACAACTAATGAAAGCGCCGTCTTTGTTTTATATACTAGATGCTGCACGCGTCTCTATATAAGAAGGAACTAATGCTACTTGTATTATCAAGCGACGTCTTGAAGCGGCGCTTTCTCAGTTCGAACTGCCCGATGTTTGAGCGATTTTAGTTGAGGAAGCTCAAGTGCAATAATGCTCACTCGAAAGTTCTCTTCCACTCGCAGTCTCCCCTCTTGGCACTTTACGCTCTCAAATAGAATTGTTTCACCTGCCGGGGCTGTTTTAGAGTGTTTAGCTTATCGCCTCTTTAGGCTTGAATGAATTAGTAATATATTTAAATATATATGCTGAGCAAAGATTGTCTGCTCGAATTGTAAACAAAGCCCAGCAACTGATTGTGTCAGTATCAATTTGAGCACACGCTCGCCAGCTGCTGATAGAGAGCGCAACAGAACAGAGCGAAACAAAGAAAGCCCTGTGTGGCATCAACTGCGCTTTTGAGGTCGATAGACCATCATCAAGCATTTGTGCAATGCAGCAGTGAAAAGTAAATCCAGTTTAAAGCAGAATAAAATAATACAGGCAAGGAACTTGTCTGTTCTCGACCACAACTTGTTACTGTTATCAACTGAATTTCAATTTATCTACTTAGTAAAAGTAAGTCTGCAAACGGAAAGAATTGATTTGGTTCGGGTTTTTGGGATAAAACTAATTTTGAATTATCTTAACACAAATTTATTAATTTTATTATCTTTATTTTGAAAAAAATAAAAAATAATTGTGATATGATTAATAACAATTGATATTGTGTTGTATTAAATTAAAGAGTATTTAAAAAGAAAGAGTAAAATACTTTATATTTAAAGTTATTGCACAGGTTTCTCCTATTCTGTGATAGTCACATGCAACTTTATTGTAATTTAATGTCATTAAGTTACATATTAATAATTGTTTACAATTTAAGTTTTAATTATAACACTATTTAAAAACCAGTCGGAAAGGCTACAGTCACTCAAAGGTAGGCGCTCATACAGACAGACGGACAGACGGACATGACTCGGCTGATGATGCTGATCAAGAAGATATATACTTTATGGGGTCTGCCGGACTTCCTTCGACCTGTTACGCACATTTTGACAAACTTAATAGACCCGTTTTACTTATTTAAAGTAAATGGCCTAAATATTGAGACGGTTTAACTGCTTGCTTACGCGTAAACTGCTTGTCCCGGCAACAGCACTGCTTGAGCAGTTGTACTGCTTTAAGTACTACAACTTGGTATAACAGTTTGGCCTAACATAGCTAGCGATATACACTGCTTCCTGTCATGTAAACTGCTTTGAGTTAAAAATCGCTTGCGCTAACAGTTGCACTGCTTTTGTGTTTCGTTTCTATGGCGCGCAATTTATAATGCATTTCAACAGTAATTCATGTTAGGATAGATCTATGTATGTATTAGTTACACTACACCCCGTCGATTTTAAAAAAATCATTATAATTGTAATATTTTGCAAAAAAAAAAAAAAATATGTGAATAATTGTGTTCACGCTGAAATATATTCATTCCTTTGATGCTTGATTTCTATACTTTTGTACACTTTGTCGAAGACTGTGTGACGCAGTGTAAACGAAGCATAATACATTGAAACTTTACAAAACAAGTGCTAGGTGGCGCCCGTTTTGCCTTTTTGTGGTAGGTTGCCATCCCTACCGACATGTTTACCGCCCACCAGGGATATCGATACACAAAATATCGAAACGATATATTCGCGCGCTTGCTTTTGAATTTATATATGTACGGAATTGTCTGACAAACGAACACGCAAATAAATATTATAAATACTTTAGTTAAAGTAGCATTTAATGATATCCTAACTGTTCCCCAGTTTTATTTAACATTTATAATAATGTCATCATTCAAACTGCCAGTAGAATCGTGTTTCCCATTTACAATCAAATGTAAATAACAATAACTAATGAATTTTTCAATCATTTTAGATGCAGGACTTTTCTAAAAAATAATAAACAAAAATCCGAAGCTGTTTTTTGATCTATATTACGTAATAGTTAATTTTAATTTGCATTTAATTTATTATATTTGTAACTTACAGCAAAAAACATTAAACGTATTTTTAAACAAACAAGCTTAACTATAGTATGTATTTTCATATGGTTAACTTAGCAACAATTGTTTATATTTTACATTGCAAATTAATGGAATCTAAATCTAAGCCTAAATCGTTACAAAGTTGGAAAGATATTCTCTATTTGATTTGTAGCTTGTGGAGGGACTGGGCGTGGGTCTTAAGGACACTTGAGGGATGGTAAATAATATATAAATCAATATATATTTATATATATATATGTATCAAACGAAATGTCAAATGGAAATTAAATTAACTACATTGACTCTGCCCTTGGACGGAAACCGTTGCTTACAAAAATGCCATAAACAATTCAATCAAAATTAAATTCTTCCTTTGTCTAGATACAAATTAACATTGCGACTTATTTGGAAGACAAATGAAAATAATTTGTTTATGTCAATATTAATCCACTTTATGTTAATGAAATCCTGAAACTTCTCCATTGATTTTGTATTTCTTCAAATGTCGTTTTGTGTTGTTGCTACTATACACAGTCTTTGTAATTGTTTTTGTCTTCGTTCTTCCTATTTCGTATTGATGCTCTTTTCGATAATCGGATAAAGTTGGGCTGCTCACTTTGCCCCATCTGCCCCGTCTAAACCTCTGTGCTGTGCGTTTGAATGCGCACCTTCTTCACACTCCCATTGCGACGCATGGGAGGCGAGCTGCCGGAGCCGGAATAGCCCGGATTTTGAATGCCCAGCGTTGGATCCGGCCTGGGTCGTGGTTTCTTGAGACTGGAGCGCAGCGGGGAACGTGTCACCGAGTCCAACGTGGACCCATTCGAGACACTGGTCACTGTGGTGCTCATGGAAGCCACACTTCCGGCAGTTCCAGCTCCATTCCGTATGCCGCTGTACGGCTTTCCAGAGGCATCTGTGACCGAGACGCCATTACGACTGCGGGGCTCCTTAAAGCCGGGATTATTAAACGTGGTGGCACTTGCCGGCGAAGAAGCGTCCAGCGCCATTGTAGGATCGCCTCCAGAGCTGCGTGAGAAGATCACGTCATACAGGGCGGCCACAAACAGAGCAATAGATAAGACAATCACAACTATCTGTGGATCATAAAGAAAATATTTGTAGTTCGACCAGCTTATCGGAAACCATAATAATAAATAAACTGACTCACCTGTATATAGAAGGAAATGCCACGCGATATTTTAAAACCGAAGCGCTCCTGTTCATCAATTTGCAAAGCGAACAGCACTGTGGCTATTATGGCCAGCAAACCTGAAAGCCAATTGAATTATTGTTAGCAAGGTATTACTCACAGGCACAACTGGCACAAATACTTACCACCTAGCAGAGCAAGGATCAGTTTGACAATGACCAGTGATGTGTAGGACATGACAACCTTCTCCCGTGACGATATCATCGCGTGTTGGATGACCGACAATATGCAGAAGATGCCCAGCAGTGCTGAGCTGCCAACAGCCAAGAGACCGCTGACGAATACTGCATCTGTAAGTGGAAAGGAATATTAATAATATACATAGTTGGTCTCATAAAATAAATTGTTACGACTAACTCCATAATTCTATTCTATCCTTAGTTTTAGCATATTCTTCGAAGTTTTAGATTTAATTCAATTTAATTCATTCTGCTCACGGATTAATTAACCTATCTATATAGTCGATCATGTGTGCATGTACTCTTACAATTGTGAAGACAACTTATACAGAATACATGACCAGAAGTCAGGGAACCCAGTACTCATCAAGCATAATGGATCAAGCACATGGATCAGGGATGACGAATTATTAGTCGTCTAGGCTCAATTCCATCTCTTCGGATACGTGAATAAGCAAGTTATCGCTTCTGAGGCTTCGAAAATAAACATATGATTCACAAAGTGATACTATTCAAACTAACAAATATTACATTGCATTATTCAGGAAATTTTCCAATTCACTAACTCATGTCAATAAGCCCCAGACAAGAATGCGAAAAGTTCTGACAAAAGTGATAAAAAAAGTGTCATAAAACGGTTTAGTATGTTCATCAATTCTAGCGACTGATATCACCTTCAAGACTTTAGAGAACAAAATGGGTATTAAGTTAACAAATCCACAAGCAAAACAAAAGTTTTGTAATCTTAAAAACATAAACTTTAATTACTTTCGCACTGGATATATATGCTATATTCCAAAGAACGCTTCCATAAACTGATATCCTAACCGTGGAATGGATTTCTTGTCATGTGTCTTAAATGGAAAACCAAGTCAGAAACATACGCTTTATTAACGAGTCCAGAATCTTTAAGAATACGAATGAAATTACTCAGAATATGAAAAAAGTAATAGAAAGACTCACAAATTTTGTGAAAGCGAAGCCAAGGAACTGTTTCTTCAATGTAATGAACTCGAAGCGACTTATTAGAGTCCGTAAAGTATAGAACAAATTCCATCTTGGCATACCTTTGCCTTCCTTAAAATATGGATTTAAAACCGTGCTTGCCACACGCACACTATTAAACATTTTTCATGTGTGCGTGCAGCACACGCTTTGCGAAATGACAGTCAGCCGAAAGCTCGCGTGGTGAAATACACGAAGTCTCTCACACTATGCGAGTGCCAACAGCAATGTATGCAGAATTTTAAGCTTTACTTTTAAATTGTAACCACTTATTTCTTATACAACTTACTTATACAAATTATACTATAAATCAATCTATTGGTAAGTTACAAGCAAGGGGATTTTGTTAACTTATACTGAAAATTATATAGATAATATCTACACTTTTAGTACTTACTGCTTAGCCTGAACTTGGAGACATCGTTGCCGCATTTTTCACGATTATAAGTCAATTGCTTGCACACTTTGAAGGGCCCGAAATAGCCGCGATCGTAGTCATAGCCACCTGTAAAGTAAACGAAAGGGTGTACCCATTAGACATGCGATAATAATGCGCAGAATTTAGTGAGTACTCACCTGATGGACTATCGTAATAACCCCAAATGGGTATGCCAATGGCAACTGATGCCAAAGCAAAGCACACGAAACCCAAACAGGTCACCCCAGCAACATAAAGTGTCGACGTTGCCATGTTTTACTGTACAGCATAACGATGGGGATGACTTGCGAGTATTCTCTTGCTAAATACTGAGATCCAGGGTATTAAATTTGTTGCTAAAAAAGTATAAGATACAGAGACAATGATTAGAACCAATTGATTAAATATGTATGTATTTGCTTTTCAGCTGGCACAAAATATTGCCAAAGCAAATAAAATTCTTAGTTGCTTGGGGCCTCGTCAATTAAGTAGTATATCATTTATGGAATGCCAACGCTGTGTGGGTTGTGGGGCTGCTTCGATGCCAATGATGAAACTGACAACCACATTCCTATGCGAATGAGCAATGCTATGTTGACTTACCACCCAACACACCCACTCACCCCGTCACCCCCTCAGCTAGTAAGCCGGTTAGCCACTTAGCCTGATCACCTTTCGCTATTACTTTGCTTACTGTGGGTGGCTAACGAATGTAATCCAATATTTGGCATTGTGATTACATAAGTGGAAGACTTCCACTTCCACAAATACTTGTAAGCACTGCAAAGCCCAAGAGTCGGTCATCATCGTCATGACGAACAATTAGATCTCATTCATACATAAAGAGCTGTACTTGCCGCTGACCTTGAAATGCGGAAAAGCTTACGCAGAAGTGGCACGTTGGCTCACTGTGAGATATGGAGATGCCACGATAAACACATATGTATACATGAGTGTGTGCATGTCTGTGGAAGTGTGTTCATGTGTGTACTCGTACTTAAACTGCCAGAGAATGGCACAGTTGTCTCAACAGTCTGACAATTTAAATGTCTTGCAAATATTTGTGCTCTGAAATAAGCCGATTTTATAATAAGCCGATTTCCTGTAATCAAATGGCAATTACAAGCATTTGCCAACTCGTATACATCTGTATGTGCCTTTGTATTTGTAGCAATATGAATATATCTGAGATATTTAAAGAATTCTTTGACAGTTCCGTGCTAATTGAAAAGCTATTAAAAGTGAGCAGAAGCTATTTCAAATATGGGGCGTATGCGTGATTTCAACTCAATGTATTTATTGTTAATGACCCAAGTCATCAAAGCTGTAATTGTATTAGTTAGCTTACTAATACAGTCAAGAATATACATAACATAAATAAATATAAACAATACTTTTCTTAAGCCAACAATCGAATGTTATCGAACATTGCAAGTAGCTCATCTTCTAAAAATAAATCAAGAAATATATTTAAGCTCTATGAGTGAAAAAGGGGCAGCTTAAGATTGCACTGTAAAATGTTTTCAAAATTTACATTCGACCAACCTCAAAACTAATTTCCATAGCTAAATAGAAAAGGTTATTGATCATTTGTAGAGTCAGGAAATAAAACTACAAACTTTATTTTCGCGAAATGGAATTTATATTGATTTTAAAGATACCAATGATTAAATGTTTGTTTAGCAAATTTCGATAAGTCAATCCGGTTTGAATGATATATGTCCATTTCTACTTTTACAATTGAAAATTAAAGAATTAACACTTTCGTGATTGTGTCCATATGTGCAGGGTACACAAAGATTCGTAATAATTAAATTAATTAATTTAATATTGTATTACATTTTAATAAACTCACATTCAGAAGTCTCATTTATTAAAACGCATTTAATTTCTTTTTAAACTTAATTTTAGTAATTTTCCATTTTTTGCTTACTTCTGTTTTTTGGTATTTGGGAGTTGAGCCAAATAAGAAATAATTAGAAGATAAAATAATTAAATATAAATAGTTATATCTATTTAAAAATATAAAAGCATTAATTAGATGCCTTAGATTAGATTGTAATCTGTAGCTGCAATAAACAAAAGCGTCTGTTGAGTTCTCAGACTTACAGTGACACAACAACGAGGAGAGCATAACGAGAAACTAGTCCGAAACTTAAGATGACAAAGCCGATACGGCAATGGAGACAGCGCCAAAACAAACAGCAAACGGAAGAGTACCAAGAAACTGAAGCTGAACGCGACTTGGATGCCGGGCGGGTGTCCAACTTCAAGCCGGCGTTCGCTGTTTGTTGCTCTTAGCGGTAAATAGACAACGAGCCAGAAAAGCAGCAACAACCAGAAACAACCGGCCAACAACAACAGCAATAAAGTGAATGCAAAAAGTCAGGCGAGCTTCTTAAATTACCAGGCGAACGACGCGTCGTTGGTTCTGCTTCTTGGTTTGCCAGCAGTTGGGAGGCCCGTCTATGGTCGCTTGAGTGGAACCATCAGCCATCATAACTGTGTGGCGTTCTACTTAGTTGAGGGCAGGCAACAGGTTGTCGAATTTCGAAAGGTTCTTTCGTACAATCGAAACTTGTGTGTGGCACATAAACATATGATAAGTTGGCTTATGGCCTGATTCAAGCTCTAGATCAAAAGATCAAAGACTCTGGAGCAAACCTTCTCCCCAATGCACAGTGGGAAAAACGGCTAGACTAGCTGTTTTCTATGCTCATTATGGATCTTCTGATAAAATTTAGTTGTTTGTTAATAATGTATAAAAAAGTTTATAAAATTTATTCAGGGTAATGTTCTGGTTATGAGGGTTCTATATTGCGATCCGAAAACAGGGATTCTTGTGTCATATGTGCCAATCATGGAACCTCACGAGTTACTGAATAAATGGACCATTTTAAAATCACTTTGACATCACAAGATACATACCCAGATGAACACTTAAATCTGTAAACATTCGACAACAATTTAACAAGCGCTATTTATTTCAATAATTCAAGAAACCATATGTGTATTTGGAAAGCTCAGAGATGTGTAAATATCAATATTAAAATTTAACAATAAAGATCAATAAGGTTCATAAGTTATTGTTTATCGACTAGATTAGAAAAGACTAAAAAATCTATATTAATATAAGCTAGTGTAGCCATTTTTACCACTGTGCACTGTCAGTTCACCTCCTCGTGTTTTCTCACTCGTCGCAGGGACTCAAGTTCCCGTCGAAGTCAAGTCAAAGTCAACAAATGAACTTTACTCAATTGTATCACGATTTTCAACTTGCATAAATTTAAGAAAAAAAAATACCTCTCTTTCCCCTTGAATTGGCCTATGTTTGGCGGAACGAGGGAAGTTTATATCGCTTTTGGCCATTTGATTTCTTCTGCTAATCCGTGCGTGATTCAGAGGTGCTGTTTATATATGTTATTTTTACTTTACATCTATGTTTATATGCTTATATGATTTACACGTTATACGTTGGTGTCAAGACATCTCGCAGCGATAAAGAAATGCAAGAATCCAGGGATGGAAAGTAGATGTTGCTTATTGGGTAGCCAACACGTTTTCAACCGTTTCGACCAAGTAATTGTCAGCGGGGCCATGGGCACTTGGAAGACACATCGTGTAGGTTTCTGATGTCGTGTCAGGGACAGAGTTCAGTTGTCCCATAAATCAAAGCCTACTTTTATATATAAGTACATGAGTACACGAGATATGACTGTACTCTTTATGTTTACTCCTGTCAATTTATTAAATCTGTTTGGTTACCTCACAACAATTTATCTACCACTTTGAAAAGGACCCTTTAGAATTCGTGAACCAAGCCCATTTGAAAAGACCATTTACACAAATTAAGGTCAAGCGTCATTAGTATTTTAAACAGAAAATCAATTAACATCTATTTCAAGTCAAGCCTAAATGAAGTGATTTCGCGTTGACCACAATGGTCTTCCGTCTCCCAACGATCCCAGCAGGCCAACAGCCCTAAAGAGTTGGGAATCAAACAAAACGGTCGACACTTAATCAAATGCGCCAAATCTGCTGGGCAAAGCAACCCGAAAAGTGGAAAGCCGAAAGCCGAAAGGCAACTTGGACTAATGAAAAGTCGCTTTTCCGCGGAAATTGGGTCAGCAAATAGAGAATAGAAAAAGGCAGGCAAACAGGAAATTTACTTCAACTTGTGGGGTTGCCTGGGAATCAAATGGCAAAACGTGTCGCGGTCGCGAGACTCGCATTTGGACTCGGACATGGGGTTATTACTCGCACACTATTCAAATGGGACCCATTGTCTAACCTAGAGTTCTCCCCTGTCGTTGAACCCCACCCACCGACCATAGCCTGAAGCCGCGGCTATTTATTGATTTTCGCCAGAATCGTGGTCTGTTTATTGTTGGCTTTCAGTTGGCAACGCGACTTGGCCATTGTTTATGCCTACCTGCTTACCTGGCAGACAGGCCTGCTTGCACTTGTTGCCATGGTAAGGTGCGCAAACTTTTTAGGCCACAACACCAAACAAGAACGGCAGCAACAGCAACAACAGCAACAACTTCAACAACGGTAGTCAAGTTTTGTTTAGCTTTTACCTTGGAAAATTTATTAAATTGGGAACACTGGAAAATGCAATTTACTTGCGGTTATTTGGCAAAACGCTTAAGGCAGCAACTGCTTGCTAGAACACTACTTACTTGAGTGACACAGCAGGCAGCTTGTTAATTGAATTTTCATATCTTTGAGCTTGTCAAACTTTATCACTTAAGGGTTATCTACTTAACTCTACCGTAGAGAATTTGGGCTGTGCAAACAAATCAAAATAATGATAATTTATAATTTAACAAAGTACAGGGTCTAAAATAAAATTCCAACATGCAGAAAATGTCTAAAATATTCAAGTACTTTTTCTTAGCTTATAGTTTTTTTTCTCGCTCGTTTATGCAGTATCACTTGTGCTTTATACAATGCCAATGAGCTCTATTTTATGTACTTATATTATCATATATTATTATTGTTAGCAATTATCATTTAGTCTAACAAAATATATTAAAGAGGACTATTGCCTACATATTTTATTTATATGTTGCTACGTTTATTAATTTTTATTTAATTTCTAAATAAAGGAAAGCGATTATACAGATCTCGTAGATTTTCTCTAGATTCTAAACGCCGACTAGGCTCTACTGAAAAACTCCTTGTTGTAAACCAAGCTTAAGGATCATCCACTTGTCAGTGACACAGCAGTCAGCTTATTAATCAATGTTTCAGATCCTTGGGGTTTGTCAAAGTTTACTTAAAGATCTTCGATTCTAGCAAAGATTAGTGTTACTATTTAGCTTTATTATTAAAGAGTTGCCAAACTTCACTTAACCACTTCCTCTCTCAAAGTTTTCAGCTAGTTTCAGTTAGCTGTTCGCTCGCCTGTTACCAATGCCCGGAGCGTTAAACAGCACGCAAAATTATGGCCAGAATGCCGCTCATCGTTAACCCGCCGGGACACTATTAGGTAGCTATCGACATGGACACGTTCTGCTGATTCTGACAGCCAAGCCCAGAGTGTATGAGTGTGTATGTGTTGTGTTGACTTGTGTAGGCTGCAATCAGAAACTGGGCTGGAACTGAGAGTCACCTCTAGCCGTTGCCTCGTTGCACTTTCTATTTGCCAAGCCAGTGAACCGTATGCCGCTTGAGGCTGTATCTGTACTCATATACGTCCCCAATGCATTGGCTACTTTAGCTAATGACTTTATTGAATCGACCGAACCGAGGCCGAGGCCGAGCGTCTCGCATCTTTGTCTCTTGACTCTTCGTGTGACTTTTGCCTATCAAGCGTAAAATTAGCGCGGACAAATTAAATGAATAGACAAAAAACGGGCCATCATCGTCATCATCATTATTATTATTATTAATATCAGTCAGGGGGCCAAGTAAATCGCTTTGGGTGTTCACAATGACATAAATTGGGTCAATAGTATTAACATAATACTTGCCACTTGCAAGAATCATATACAGACAATATAAATTCTAGAGCAGTCAATGTTCCCATAACTAGTTTAATCGATGAAATGTACAGTAAATACAGTAAATGTAATAATGCGATAATTAAGCTTTTGCAACTATGGTCATATTAACGTTAATCAATTTATTTCTAATAACACAAGTGTTAAATAATATTGTTAAATAATAATGGTCAGTGTATTACAATATGTTGCATAATTTTAAATATCATTTTCCCTCCCTTCAATCGAATTAAAGAAATATGTTCCCAAAGTCCTCTTTCCCACCATTAGGAATATCATTTAAAACTTTTTAATTCGTAGCACATACTATTTGATTTCCCCAATCCTTGCAACAACTGTTGGATTAATTAAAACAGTAAGATTACTTTTAATTACTTTTCAACTTTATAAATTGTACAATTTTCCATATTTTATAATAATTGCTGATTTAAAATTTCGTTTCGTCCACTGCTTTTAGTCGACATTAAATAAATAACTATGCAAACATGCGTGAAACTTGAGTTTGGTCTCTTAACCAATGGAAAATACTTGAAAAAGTTAATCATTCAACCTATAATAATTGAAATACAAGTGTACAAATGGTTAAATATACTTCTAAGGTGCATAACGGAATAAACTAAAATCTGAACTGCAAAATATAGTACAAGAATATGCTTCGAGAAAATTGTATAACAATTAAAGTTAATTGTTGTCCTGGCCTGAAGGGTATGAAAGCCCTTTTGATGTCAAATGCCACACATGCTAAGCACAAAGGAGTCCAAGGGGAGGCAGATAGAGATAGAAAAACAGAAAATGAAGAGAAAAAACTGTTGCCGTGTGGAACGGACAACATTTGACAGCCACAAAAGCTATTGTCACCAAGAGACTCACAGTTGCCAGCGTTGTGGAGACGAGAGACAAGACAACTCAACAGCGTTAATGACAATGTCGACGACACACACACATATATGAGGCAGGAACGAAGGTAGTTAGGTTGATAGTGCAGATAGTGCGGGGCCTGTCAATGTACTTATGGAAATAGTCCAGCATGGGGCGTTGGCAGGTTGATTGTTTGCACAACTTGCATATTTTTTGTCCAAGTTGTCATAATGAAAGATAAATACTTGCAACGAAAAGTTTAGACAAGCAGATGACAGCTTTTGATGCAGATGCCAAAGAGATAGAGGGGGGAAGTCACTTTTGCAGCTGTGTTAATTGAAACCCTAAGAGGAGTTAAGAAAAACTTTCACCAACAAAAAAAAGTAAACGAAAAACAAATCCATGGAATTGAAGACGTCACAAAGTAAAAGTTTTTCACGATGCACTCGAACGTGAAAATTAAAAATGAAAAGAGTCAAAGAATATGTAAGTCTAGTAGTCAGACGTCAACAGCTTCTGTAACGAAACCAAGAAATGTGGTAACTACAAATCAAACAAGAACACCAACAATTATAATATACAACATAACCGACAACTCTGGTGATGATGATGACAACGTGTGAGCTCAACCGACCATAGTTCAGAAAGACCAGACAGATCCCCCCTCCACCAGTAAGACTATGTGTGGTGACCCACTTCCACATTGTTGTTATAGCTGCTACCTAAGTCTCGGACCCCAACTACAAGCCACAAATTATATCTGTCGTAAGGTTGGCGTGTATGCAGCTTGAGAACCTCTGCTCACATGTAAAGCAGAACTACAGATAAACTCAAGACAAGCACATATTACATGATGGGACAGGAAGAGACCAAAGCTCGACGCATCTCTCAGATTAATTCCGATTCTCTTCGTATTTAGCGGAAGTTCTTCCCATTTCGCCACTTAACAACTAACTGTTGGCTGGCACTAAAACGAAACAAGAATGAGCTGGGAACTAAAACATTTCGACTATTTACGATATCATTTACTTTGAGGAAGTTTTAAAATTCAAATGAATATATCATTTCAAACGGAAGATCCACTCTGACCCTGTACTTTAAGAAAGCACAAAGGGTATATTAAGTTTGCCAAAAAAAAATGTGTGTAACAGGCATAAGGAAGTCAGGCTGACAACATAAAGCATATATGTTCTTAATCAATGTAAACAGACGAGTCGACAGTCGTCCGTCTTTATGATCACCTATGTTTTGGAGACTAGGACAACCAAACTTAGTATGTGGGTTCCTCTATAGTCCAACCAGAACCTGCTTGTTTTAAAATTGTGCAACGTCAGAAAATCAAAAACAAACCATTTTATTAAATAGAATTACAAAAAACACCTTTAAGCTAGAGTCTTGAGTTTTGTCAGAAATGTCAAGCGTGCCGAAGAGTCCCGAAAATTTGAACAAGATCAAATAACATACTGGGAACAATAAAATTATTTTAAGCAGTCTCGGATTAAAGCAGAAGAGAATACTGACACTTCAACATACAATGCTTACAGGGTCTATCGAAAACCATCCATGCATCGGATATCGATTGATTTTTAAAGACGATACCTCAAAGTTTTCCAATATTTTTGTTGATCATGATGCTTAGCGATGCTTTGATGTTTAGGTAAAACATCGGAAAATTCAATAACAAATTTTAAACCCTGTTCTTTTAAAAAGTATCAAGTGTCTATTAAGTTTTTAAGATAAAATTGTTCATCTGAGTTCAATAAAATCGATCCATTTTTGACCGAACAACTGAACGATAATGGAACTCAAGCGAACGAAGCAATTAGTTGATATACAATCAGGAATTTAGTTTCTTATCACACTGTAGATGCATTATCATATTGATCATTTCTAGATACATTTCTTATAAAAAACTGGCTTAAAAAAATTTAAATAGCTTTGAGAACATCAAGGTATCGAAAATTTGTGCCCGATGAATCGATCGACATCGAGGTCTATTTGGAAATCACCGATGAACATCGACATCGAGGTTTTCATCAAAACTTACTCTCACACAACTGACGGGCTTGTTTATTTATTTATAAAAGATATTTTAAAACCTTTTAAACCTACATCAACAGTCTAGACATTTAAAGTTTTTATTTGACTATGCTTTCAGTCGGAAATGTGAATTATACATAATTTACATTAGTTATGAATTTCCAAACTTTATGTTAAATAAATAATAAAAAGGGACAACGTCTCTTTTTAAACGACAGTCAAACAGTTGCCATGGTTGTCATACACGTGTCCTATCGACGGCATCTGCAACCCGCCTGAGAATGTCTAATTACCAGTGGGTCTATCAGTTTATCTGTCCGGCTGCCTGTTTATTTATGGGTGTGAAATTGCAAATATCTTACAGTTCATCAGCTGACACAGCATAAAAGAAAAAAACGACGGCCATAGGAGGAGCAGATACAAAGACGAGCCAAAGATTGCCATGCCTCGATGAGCAGGTGAATCCCTGGCAACGTGTGAAGCTGGAGGTCAGAGTGCGAGAGTTTTATGCTTTGATGAGGCTTTCACAGTTGGCTTTGATTACACATTTCTTCGGAATGGTAGTAAGTGTTTATTATGTGTAAATTGAGAAGGTTTTTATTTAAAAAAAAATATTTACATGTGAAAAGAAAAGTTGAATATTTTAATAAAATTAATTAACTAAATGTAATAAAAAGGCATGCATAAACATTACACTTTGTTCAATTTTATAAACTGATTCACAGGATGTCTAACTAAAAGTTCAAACGTGATCCGTCTTATGAAAATATGATTAAAAGATGTTCAACATAGAGATACGCTACAAGTGTTTTTGATGATGAACACTATACTATATTCCCTACGTCTTAAGTTTAAATACCCTTTCAAACCCATTTTTAATACGTACTTTGCTATTTAAATGAACATCAATCATCAAGCTTTGCCCGACGTATTAGACTATGGGTGGAAAAACAAGTTTCCATTTCGCAGAGGCAAAGGTCAGTAACGCATAGAAGCAAACAAGATAATAATGGCACAGCAAGAATTTCGGATGTGTATGTGTACGAGTGCGGAATTGATAATTTAATTATTTGTTCAATAAATTCACTTCATTAAGTACACATTGAATATTACGGGATTGACTCAGCTGAACCAGTACAACAACATCATCATCTTCTAGCCGCTGCCCTTTTAATGTATTTCAATTTATGCCTTCAGTTGTCAGTTATTGAACCGATTGCTATTGTCATTTTGGCATATCTTTCTTATATACATGCATACTAACATTCATGTGAAGTATTTTAATTTTATATGAGCCAATTACCCCTTCGGTCTTCTCTCTCGTCTGGCTTACACAGCGTATACATAATTTTGTTGTTTCTCTCATTGTGTTCGCCTTTTCAAGTCGTGAGCATAACAAATTCTCAAAAATAACTGAGGCGCGGTTTAGGTTAATAACCTTGACCGCGAATATCTGAGAAGAGTGAGAATATTTTATTTCATAAAAGTAAATTAGATGCCGCTGGCGACAAAAAGAATTGCAGACACTTTTTACAAATACCTAAAGAACCTTCATAAAAGAAGACCCTTAATTAATCAAGACGGACAACTATTTTTTGGTTACAATGAGTCAAATATAATTCATACGAGAAAAAACACCAATCATATTTCTTAGAACTTAAAGCACAATGACTTGTAACTTGTAATTTGAAAGGACAGAAAATCCACACTTAATACTGATAACAATCTATTTTATTCGAACATAATATGACAATTTTTTATCAACTTGTTGGCCTCATCAAAATATTTCATTTATCAAAATGTCATTACTTATTAAATGTATCGTAACTATCGACTATTTAAGAAATAAGGAATACTCATTGGTCAATTAGTTATGTCTTTTGGCTGACTTGTGTTCCCATCGATTTTTTCAAAATGTTTTACTTTTCTATCCCTTACGCAATTACGATGATTACAACACATGTCACCGGAGAAGTTACAAATATTTATGAGTTATTAGTAGAAGGGTCATAGATCGAAGTCCATTAGTTAAACGGCCAATCAATGTGATCTTCACAGAAGTCCGCCCAAAAAATGCTTGCAGAGGTCACAAGAAGTCGCGGAACTTGTGCAAACAAACCGAGAAGAAAACTTACTCGTATTTGTGCAAACTAAGCAAATTGGTGCTCGAATTTATATTCGAGTATTCGAAGCATTCAAAGAGCAATAAGTGCTGGCACACAAAATGTGCGCATAGTTTAAGAATATATTCGTTTAGATAATGGGGTCAATTGTACAATTAATTTATCATTTGTATAAGCTCTGGCTCGGATGGCACATTGCCTGGGTTAGTGGGTTGTGGTTTAACCCCATCACAGTTGTTTTATTTTTTGTCTTGTCTTCCTTTACCTATTTATAGAAGAGTGCGAAATTTGGAAAGTATTTCGAAAGCCGACAAAAGTATCTCAAACGCCATCGGTTGTCAATTGTTTTATTTTGATTCCAAGTGCTTTTTTTGGATTTCCGCCCACACATACTCACACTCCCCTGCCCCTACGATTACCTTTGTCACGCTCTTCTGGTGACTGTAGTTGTTGTCTGTCGTGATTCACGCAATTTCTAGAGTTTCCAATTTTATGACGCCAGCGCCCTGCCGATTCCGATCCCAATCCCAATCCTCACCACTGTAATGTCAAGTTTGTGGATTGCATACAAATTGCCGCTGTTAGTTGTGAAACTTGTATACCCTGTAGTCGAATTGTTGTGTGCTAGTTTGGTTTAAAGAAAATGCAAACTTTAACTAACACTTATTTATTTTTAATACACCATTTATGGCGATTTGTACATTTGTAATGTCTTTACAGGGGGTATCAATTAGTTAAGCCAACCTTTCCATTCGTTGTGGGTGGTTTGTGGACAGTCAACGTTAGCTTAGATATCCAAATGGGTCTCTGAGTAATTGCCATGCAATTCCATTGTTTCTGTTTCTCCGATTATTTGTAATTTACTTTGTGCTTAGTTCCGTCAAAGCATGATATGAGTTGATAAGAGAACCTACGTAATAATTGCCACGGCCAAGATGTGACAGATGTGTATCATTTAATTAGAGGAAGTGCAATACGAAATTCGTGTGAGCTTACAAATTTTACTTTTATGACATGTAATGAATACCATATTAATTACAAAGCTATTTTATTGGCATTTTACGACGCTATGTAAAATGGAGTATTTGCATGTCTATCATCCATTCAAATTATAATCGTTTTATGTACACAGAGCGAAAAAATCAAGTAGTTCGTACTTAAAACGCCACATTTTAAACTCTATTTCGTTTTAAGAATGGAATAATTGAAGTCAAGTAGCTCGATCTTAATGCAAGTACGAATTCTTAAGAGTTTTCAGTTTTCAGATAGTGTGAAAGTAATTGGAGACGGACTACAGAAATTATCCGTCAATTTAATATAGACTAAATTTCTCAGTTCTCATTGAGAAATGCTTTTCATTGCAGAGAAGCTAAAACCATTTGGGAATTGTAAGCAAGAGAACTTAAAATATATTTAAGATTTAAAAATCATGACTTAGGAGTTCACGAACTTTTTCTGTGGGTATCCGCTGTGAAAACCCGTTTTATTTTCAAATCATTTCTATTAAATCTAGAGTTATACTATATACAAGATACTTTTTGTCTCTTTTCTGTCGGTATTAATTTAGTATTTTGTATTCGTCGTAGATATGTATGTAACAAGATGAAGAAGACATCTCCGACCACATAAAATAAATATACTCTTCGTCAGCATCAATAGTCGAGTCGATATTAACATGTCCATCTGTCTGTCCGTCCGTCTGCCTGTCTGTCCGTCTGTCTGTTCGTCCGTCTGTCCTGCTGTATAAACACCCAGAGCTCAGAGACTACAAAAGCTAGAGCAATGAAATTTGCCACGCAGACTTCCATGAGTGTGGAGCAAATCAAGTTTGTTTAAAATTATGGCCACGCCCCTTTCCGACCCGCTATAAACTTTAAATTTGATGGACAGGCGTGTAATATCCCGAGAAACATCACAGTGTTCTTAAAAACTCACCACGCAAATTGCAAAAAAACCAGAACACCCACAGTTTTTAAGATAGAACACACTTCGTATGCATGTGCTCGAAATGATTTCCATTAAAAGCTTTCTCCCACATCCATGCTGCATTAACAAAACGTTTAATGAGTTTATATTAGTTGAGTGCATCGGCTTAAAAGGTAATGCATTTCTATTCCCATTATATTTTATGAACTAACAAACTAATTTCCTGTCTACAATTAATTTTAAACTGTTTGTTGCACTTTCAGAATGAAATCAATGCAACAAGCTTTCTACCTTCCTCAATAAGCACAAAGCAGAAGAGCAGAGAATAACACATAAAACCAAAACCAAAACAGACACAAAACATGAGAAGAGAAGCACTGGACCGCAACCTTCTCATTGCATCGCTCCATTACTCTCACTCCAACTCCCACTCGGGCTGTCTCGCTCTAGCTCGCTCATTTAAGCTGCGAATTTAACTAGCTGCATAAATATCAATTAAAAGGCCAGAGAATGCAACAAACAAAGCAAAACAGATAGTGACCGTTCTACAGAGGGGATACATAAAGCCCGATGTTTTAAAACTCAATTACCGGTCACTTAATTACGCAGCTTGCACAAGCCTGAGAGCGAGAGAGCTCGAGCTGGATCATGAGAGGGAATGCAAAAATTTGCATTCAACAAGTTGCTCTCGCAGCTCGCTACTCGCTACTCAAATGGCCATGAAGCTGACGCCCAAAAGCTGCAAAGCATGCGTGCCGCCTCTCTTCTTCGCGCCCTTCTTCTTCTACCCTAACATTCGCACAAAAGCTGGCCACGCAACTGTGACGTGTTTTGTTTATATTATTGTTGTTGCTGCTGTTACGGGTATTTGGCCAGTCAACCAAAGCTTTTCAACCTCTCTCTGTCTCCCTCACACAGGTTATGTAAATATGTATGGCTGTATGATGTATAAAAGGGAGTGGGCGTGGTAGACTTGTTAAATTCTTTTACTGTGCGCAGACAAATTTCGTTTTTCTTTTTCGGGGCTCGACAATTTTGTTGTTGTTTTATTCAGCGGTGGAAGCGCAGCAAACAAAACAAGAGAAATGAAAACAACAACAACCAGTTTGGTTTCTATTGTTGTCGTTGTTGTTGTGGCTGTTGCAGGGCTAACGGTGCTTAACGTCACCTACTTTTTACTCATTTTTTGTTGGTAAATAAAATACCTCAATCGCATATGTATGTGTGATGTTAACTGTTAAACCGGTTCCAACAATTTGTGCATTGAAAACGAAATGATTTTTGAATTAAGGTTGAAGTTGAAGTGAAGCGATCTCCCATTGTGGTTTGGCCAAGTTAACATGGTACAGAGATGACCCCTTTCTGGCACCATCCTTCGATGGAAGATTCCGGCATCTATCGAGCTGATCAACGTTAATTTCCATATTTCCAAGATATTTCATAGTATTACAGGTTCTTTAAAAATACCATACTCTATGCTCCAGAGCTTTCCCTGGCCGTAACATTTGCTGCATCTGCATATTTTAGCCATTACAGTGAACAACTCTGAGACATGTTCAGTAATTTGACCGATAAGACGCTCAAACGTGTCCATAACCAAATTGTCTGTCGCCCAGAAAATGGAAAACTGAAATGTCTGTCAACAGAACAGCGCGTGCCACGGCCAAAGTATCAAATTAATTCAGCCAACAAGTTTCGGAAAATATACAAATCTTGTCTTATGTAGGTTCCTAAATACCATAAGCAGGTCAACTGTATCTTTTATTATCGATATCTCACTCCCAGTCCTCGAAAATCCCATTGCGCAAACGAGAGCGCATATGATAATCTGATTTGCTCTGTCGTCCCCTGGGCGCTGTACATTGTGTCGATGAAAAAAGCTGAAGGCTACACTGATAGCGGTCGGTGAAGAAAAGCTGAATGCTACGAGCTAACATGCAATTAATATTAGCGATTGCTTACAGGAATATTTGTCAAGACAACACAGCTTAGCTTAACAGTGTAACAAGATATAACCAGTCGGAAAGGCTACAGTCGAAATCGACTATGAGAGACCCTTTACTTATTCTTTAAAAATTTAATAACAGTAACAAACTTAGAGACTTATATATAAACCAAAATAAATTTGACGCTGCTCAGATTAGCTTCGGATTAATTGAATATAATCGTTTATGTTACACTTGAATCGTTAACATACAAATGTTAATCTTAACATACAAATGTTATGCTAATATACATGTATGTAATGCATACATACTTTATTAAATATAATACATTGGCATTTATGGTAGAATTTGTTTATAAAAATAAAATATCGTTTTATTTTATTTTATTACTGTAATTATAAACTTAAAATATAATAAAAAAAAATAAAAAAAGAGTGTGCCTCTTGTAGGTCTCGAACTCCAGACCATTGCGCCAATGAAGCCATTGTCGATTATTTAACAATTTTTAAAAATAGAAAAAACCGTGTCACAGGCAAGGAACGAACCCAAGACCCCTCCACAAGAATTCGACATTCTAACCACTGCACCAATGATGCCATATTCAATAGTTTGCCAATTACTAGTTTTCTACAGAAGTGAAATTAATAATTCAATGCCTTAAGTTGCTGCCTGCACATTTCCTGCCATTGTACATTCGATAATTTGTTTGCTTTAAATCTCCGGTATTTATTGTCCGATTTTGATGAAATTTTCTGTACGCATCGGAAGTACGCATCTTTTAAATTACTCGAGTTATTTGGGTTTTTCTTTTTTTTTGGGGCGGGAGGGGGCGTGGCAAAATTCTAAAACAAACTTGACCTTTTCGGGGGTCACAGGAGTATTGTCACCAAATTTGGTGACCCTAGCTCTTATAGTCTCTGAGATCTAGGCGTTCATACAGCAGGACAGCAGGACAGACGGACATGGCTATCTCGACTCGGCTGGTGATGCTGATCAAGAATATATACACTTTATGGGGTCTGCCGGACTTCCTTCGACCTGTTACGCACATTTTTTTTTTGACAAACTTTTTTAAAGTAAAGGGTCTAACAATTTGTTACAAGTTGTATAATGATTGTTCCATAAATAAATGAGATATTAAAGAATCTGTTTAGAATCAATTATTTCATAAGTATTGGGCAGAGAGAGAGCGCATATGATAACATTTTTCAGCACTATTGTTTAGGAATTGTGGAGCACTGATAACTCAAAGTGATGGTTGTAATATAATAATTAATAGGACCGATTGCCTATATACATGTTTGATCATTTTACATTTCTATCATAGTATTAATGGTATAGTATTATTTCAGTGTTGCCAGACTATCGCAAATAAGCTACTCTCGATTAGAGTTGTGTCGATTCGTTCTGAATAAATTCAAATAAACCGGTCATTAGAATGAAGGAATAAACCTATTCAGTTCGTTATGAACTATATCGTTCATTTTGTTCAGTTTGGTCAGTTTAAACTGATCTAAATGTTGAATACATTAAGGGGCGTAATGTTATAGAATTTCTTTATTACGTGTACATTAAAAGTATAGCACATGCATATATTTTTTATGTATATATATAGATAATTACTCAAACAAAAATTGAAATAAAACAAATAAATTCAAATGATATCCCAACGCCAAGTAGCATTTGTCATATATTAATAATAATTAGTAATCCAGCACAATTAAATAAATTGGACGAATTGACCGCATAAGAAGACCTATTCATTGTTTATGATGAACTGAACAACTGACCAACTGAACACCTAAACAGCTGACAAGCGGAACAACTAAACAAAATTACAGATTTAGTGCACGACTTGACAATGAACGATTGAACTTGTGGAGTAAATTGAACTAAAAATCCCAACTCTACCCTCGATGCAAGCAACGTCGATTTCAAACGTTTTATTTAAATATATGTATACATAGGTATGTAAAAGTATTTTACTTTAAAATACGTTTTATTAAAACATGTACAGGGTCATCTACTGCTCGACAGACTGGCTTGTTTATTATAAATTGTGATCAATAGCCTAGAATTTATTTTAGCTGTATTGTTCTCATATATGATAGAAATTCGTGAAAATAAATGTAAATCTCTTCAGTAAGCTTTTATCCAAATTCTATTTTAATATTTGCTAATTTATGTATCGATTCAACTTACATTTTATATCGAAAAAAAAAAACAAATGCATTAGAGTTTATATACATAATTGCCAATCTAACTCGACCCCTTCCATACATAAGTCAACGTCTTATCAGAGGGCTCATTTAATATTCGAAAACAATATTACGGGGGTAACTCTTAGAATTGCTTGAAATTTGCATAGTTAGCCCCATTTTCCAGTTGCCCGTTTTGAGCTGGGAAAGCGGCAGGCAGAAACATTGTTCATTTATAAATAATTATAATTTACAGCGCTTTAAATGACTTTCAGTCACGGCAGGTAACAAGTGCACTAACAACATCAAGAACAACAACTATAAAAAAAGGGAACAGCTGCGGGGAGAAGAGTTTGCACGTTTAAAAAAATGCAAACTTTTCTGCGACTGCGAAAATTTGCACTGTGATAAGGGCTTTAAGTTTTTCAACTGTAAAACTTAATTAGCAAATGGCAAAGCAATTAGAAAACTTAAGATTTGTTGTCGTTGTTGCTGTCGTCGCCAAAAGTCGCAGTGCGGTGGCAATTGTAAATTTGAATTTAAATGAAGCACAGGCTGGCAATCTACAAAAAGTTAAATGAGGCCAAAAGTAAAAAAAAAAAATAAGGAAAACCACACATAACATTAAAAGTGAACACTGAACACTGACGTCATGTAGGAACTCCAACTCCTACAACAACTGTGGGTGTGTCCAGTTGACCAAACGTCACATTGTCACTGTAAGCCAACCTTGGCCAAAAGACTCGTAACTTTGGCTATAATTTAGCAAACGAGAACTTCCTCTTATGGCCCAGATCTAAGTCAGACACGCAAGGGAATTTCATTTATTTCATGTCGTTTCGTTTCGTTTCGTTGATAAAAGGTCGCATTTAGATACTGACCTAAAAGCTAATTACCAAGTCGCAATTCACATTCTGGCTAAATGGGTTCAGCCCATCATATGACGACCTATCCAATCGAATGACCTATAAAGCACCTCAAACTTAAGCACTTGAGGTATTTCAACGATAAAAACAAACTCATTTTAGCTGATAGTTCCAGTTGAAGTCTAAAGCTTTTCCAGATAAAACAAATTGTTATACAACTTTATTTAAATGCCTGATTCAACCCATGAAATATGCAGTAATTAGGCTAATTATTGTCAATACTGTTAGGCAAAAGAACAAATGTTTTCTAAGTTGTTACTCATCTATATCTATATATGAAAGACTCGGAAATCAATAAAATGCTATAGGAATTCATGAAATATCTAAACTTTATTAATTTATTTACAATAAAGTATCATATTTGTGATTTATTTTAAGCGTACGTTTTACAAATTATTTGATTCTAAATTTATCAGTTTTCTGTACAATAAATTTTTACTAATTTCAATTTTTAAATTAATTTTTGTACGAGGAAAAAAAATGAATCAATGAATCTCACTCAGTTTAACATAATCCCTCTATCCCTCTCTGTCATTCACTCACTTTATCTCTGTTTCTCTTTCTCTCAGTAATAGAAATTGCATTTTGGTAACACTCTAGAATACAGATGGACATTTGTCGTGTTTTTCGACCCGACACGCACGCAACCGAACCAGGTATTTTGCAGCACGCACACAACCGCACGACAAATAATTTTACAGGCTCGGCCCAACACAAATATGTTCCTCTCCAATATAAAACATTGATAATATTTGGCAACGCATTTATAGAAAATAGATCTAAAGGTTGTTGATTTTTTTATTATGTCACAAAAATCAATCTTCGGCAAATATTCATACACATTCTTGCATATTCTGCAAATCTTGCAAATTCTTGTGATTCGCCATTGATTCTATTTATGTTAATGTTAACCAAACAGAGGTTTTCCTGCTATTGTTTTCTATTGCTTTATATTTGTATTTTTTGGAGAGTTGCTTTACTATTAGTCAACTCGATAGAACGAACGAACTACATACTTATATTACTGATTTATTTGATAATTAAAATTATGAGTCTCGAAAGAAACCCGACCCATGTCCATCTCTAATATTGAATAAAAAAGGTGGTAAGTACATTTTCGTAGTCGTAAAAGCTAGAATATTTAGTTGGGAATTAGAATCGTTAACGTCATCATCAAGTCCTAGAAAGCACAAAACACACACAAGGCCAATTTGGCAATAAAACATAAAAAGAGGTTTGGCCCAATACTATTTTTGGAACACTTCTTTATGCGTTAAGTGACAGCTTGAAAGTCCGCTGATGGTTTTATACGTTTATTAAATAAAACCAGGGATACAAACCATAACCGTAACTGAAACCGTTAACCGATTTAAACCGATTGAAATTGATAGCCCCAACTAAAATTATTTAAAAACCGAAATTAGCGTTTGGTAACCGATTCATTTATAACGTATAGTTTTGAATTGATAACAGTTCTTTACTTTAAAAAAAATCATTGTTTGAGCTCAATAAATTTGTTTCTTAAAGAAAATCATTTAATATTTTCTTAAAATGAATATTTTCTGGTTTAAAAGGAAAAATATCCAGATTTATATAAATTGTCAACATATATTTTTGCGGTTCCTATTTGCGCTATCGGCCGCTTTGCCGCTATAGATTGTGTCGGTGAGAATAGCTGAAGGCTACACTGATAGCTGTCGGTGAAGAAAAGCTGAATGCTACTGGCGAATGTAAAATTAATATAGGCGATTGCTACTAGTGATCTCGATAAATTGATATTGAAATTAAAGAACTTGTGTTATTATTTTGTTTGAGGGCAATATATTACTATGAGCACATAATCTTTTTTCTTGCGAATCGAAATCTTATTGGTATAACGAAACCGAAACATACAAAAAAGAAACGGTAACCATAACGAAGCCGATATTAATGGATTATCGGTAACCGATAACCTTCAATCGAAAGGTAACCATAACTGAAAACCTAAACTATCTATATGTATCTATCTAAATATCTATCATATAACTAGATATATTTTTTTTTATTTATCATATGGTATCTACGTATATTTTAATACGCAACTCGATATCGGCATCTTCGACACGTATAATTTCCGCTTGATAAGCTGGGAGATTGAAATCTGCGCTTTTTCGCAAACATTGCCGGAGAGGAATGTGGCAATGACATTAAAAGTATCGGGATCTGAGAACGTGTCAGCTGAGTCATCTGATAAGCACTTATCGTGGGGAAGAGGGATAAATAAAATAAATAAATCAGGTAGGGAGCCAGCGAGACATTGAAATAATAAAAAGCTCAGCAGAAAACGAATTGCCATTCGCAGCGAGTTCTTGAAACAAATTCAATAGGAATGATTAACAAATCAAATGCAAATTCGAATGCAAATGCATACAAACGTAAACAAAAGAGACAAACGAAAAAAATACCAACCAACCTGTATACGGGTCTAACCTGTTGCTGCTGCCAACGCTACGCCGACGCAAGCTAAAGAACTTTAACTTGAAAGCTCGGCTTCTCACTCACACTCTCGCGCACTCTCACACACGCACACAGCCAGGTAAGCTTAAGCGAAACACGTCGCGCAAGAAGAAGAAGAACAAGCAATAATGAATGATCGTCATGTATGCGAGTGTGTGTGTATATGTATTTTTCTTATAGTTCATACTTTTTCACGGATATTTTTTGCACTTGCAATTTTAGCTTAGACTCGGAAAATTTAAAGGTCGTGGCATTTTTTTTTTTGTATTATTATGTTATTTAACTGGACTATAATTATAATAACACACCGGTAACACAATTCAAACAGAAGCACACTTATTCAGCCCGGCAATCTACGTATGTATGTAGGTAGATATAAAGATGTATGTAAGTCGAGCTTTTATTTGGGATTTTAACTGAAAAATAGGGCTATACATAGTACATTTATGTGTATCTGTGTTGCCCACCTTTATTTTTGCATTTCTGTTACTGTACGTCGTTGATATTCAACATTCGAAGAGTGGTTTTAGAAAACAGCATTACTAACTAAAATAAACTTTGAGCAACTTTTTTATCATGCGCGATACACGTCCGACCCGAACGGTGTTGTTTATGCTTCTAAAATAAATGTTTATCTTATGTTAAATGTACATAGCATTAACAGATGGCGCCGTTTTTTTAAGAGATACTTTTGACGCTGTTAACGCACTAAGAGCTACGTAACGCAAAAAGAGCCAAACTGTTAACTAATTGATTGTATATCAAAATACGAATCAGTTTGTGAGGAGCAATGCTGCTAAATGTTGCCGGCGTTAACAACCTAAGCAACTCGCATTGCCAACTATTACGATACACACTGGACGCAAAATTTTAATGAAAATATAATTTGATAAAAATTGTTTAATCTTGTAATACGATTATAATTAATTAAAATAAAGCTGACCATTTTATTGAATTTTGGGGAATGTAAATTTAAATTAATTAATTATAATTAGCAAAAATAGAAACATTATGAATTCGTCAAAATTCAAACTTTCAAGTCTTTAAATTTAAATAGTTTTCCCTCGTCTAACGTCTGTAAACCAAGGGTGCCACACGTTTCATTACAAAAGCGACATCTTTCGTCTCTTTTGCGAAACACGAATACGCCACCTATGGTTTTGTTTTAAAAATAGATTCTTTCGACACGATCTGGCTACACTAGTGCCCATTAGAATTGCTTATCGACTTCAATACATAAAAATATTTAATTGAATCAATTAGATTGCAAAATTAACCTTATAATTTTCTTATCAATTAGTATTCCAGCGTCAAAATATAAAACTGATTGACTCTAACAATTTTAAATAAGTATACATCTAAGCAGAAAAGTTTTGAATCTAACGTCTGCCCTTGTAGTCTAACTTCTAATAAAACAGTGCTGTAAAATTACAAAATCACTGGCATACATACATGCCGTGCACATATACATACATACGTACTCGTACATATCCGTTATCCGAAACTGAACGGCATTCGACTCTCAACTTTTGCGGCGTGCGCAACTTATAATTTTTCTTAAAATTGAGTTTGCCTGGAGGCTGATTGTGCGATATTAGTGTTATTGTTAGCTGCGTAATACTTGAACAATAAAGTGCTAAGAGGCATTTGTATAACAAACTGTGCCGTGAAAACATTTGCCTAAAATTCAAACTATAAGTAAGTATTTAGTTTTTTGTGCGTTATTATTAAAACTACAGCAGGCAAGGGCGCCGACAGGGCAAAATCCCCCTCTCCCCCAGTCACTTATAACATAAGTGTTTAGGTTCCAAAATCCGCATAAAATTATTTTTAAAACTAATTTATTATAAGATACAATTTTTATCACTATTAATATTTATAAATGATTGTAGGTTGAGTTCTCACATAAAACTAGTGCTGAAAACGAAGGCAGAAATAGAAGAGGAACTTTGAAACCCCCACTTACTTTAAAGCTGCCGACGCCCTTGGCTGCAGGAATAATCTTTCATTCATTTCGTACACGCATATACACATACATACATATGTACATACAGATAGTCAAGTAAATGTTGTACCAAATCAAAATATTAATTATTAATGATAATGATATTTAATTATTTTTCTTACTTTTAAAAATAAAAATATATGCAATCATAATTTTTTTAAAACAATAACTTGACACAATGTAGACAAATTCGTATGTAATCGAGATTTGTGTATAGACAAATGCTTTTGCATGTGTGTACATATACATATGTACATACGTAAAATTCACCTTTCTTCATTCCAGACTTCCAATCTTACAATGCCGCCGAAAAAACACAATGCTTTCATGATGTTCGTCCAAGAATGGCGCAGAAGTAACCCAGAAGGACGCAAAATGACGACTCCCCAGGCGGTGTCACACTGTGGCGACATTTGGAAAGTGAGTATACAGCACAGTGTGCAAATGTCCAATCAGAATTTAAAACTTATGCTGCGTTTTATTTGCGCAGAACATGAATGCTCAGCAGCGCGGTCCGTACAGTTCGAGTGCCAAAAACGCTGACGTCGCAGCGCGAGCGAAGAAAGAGCCAATGAACAGCTGTGGACAGGCAATCTCCGCTGTGGAGCGAGAGGAGCGCGAAGAAGCTGCGCAGCAGATGCAAATGAAACGCAGCATTGAGCGTATTGTGCTGAAGGGCACGAAACAACATGGTAGGATAACAAGGTGAATTTACTTACAAGGTTACGTGTTCCCCACAGCTGCACACTTTTTGGGGGATTTTGTTATTAACAGTATGAAAGCAAATGTTGTTGTGCACGAATGATGAGCTTACTCGAGAGCCCTCTGCACATCGGAATACGTCACCTTGTAGTAGTTACACCATGTGTTGAATCACATCTACCTATTCTCACCACAGTTTAACTTATTTACACCTATATTCAACTCAACAGACCTGGAGAACACAAAGTTCGTTTTTGCTGCCTTCAATTATTTTGCCAAATCCAACTCCAACATTTACATACCGGCAGAATTTGCAGCGTGCCTGTTTTCACTAAAGTCGGGTAAATCCTCGGTCTACAGCTCTCTTATCAATCCAGGTAAGTTAACTTATCAGACAACTCTCTTTAATCAGGGAAATAAAGTAGGGTCTAATGTTGGGAAAGATACTTATCAAAATTCAGATGATTTTATAAAATGGAAATGTTTGTAATATTCCGAAACGAATTGTTTTCTGAAGTGTTTCGGTTTGGATTCAAGTGGCCAGATAATCTTAAAGGTTCGTTTCCTGGTTTCAGCTTTGTTTTTAAGTAATATAATACAAATTTAAAAATTATTGTTACCACGAATTTTCTATGTTACAATTTATTATAAACTTAATGATAAATTTTGCTTGCACTAACAGGCCAAATAATTTTTGGACAGAGCTGCGAGTCGCAACAACACGCAGATACCACGCATCAGTTGCCGCTGCCACCAAATGCGATGGGGGAGTCGGATATGGGCAAACTCTATGCTGATATCCTGGGGTACTTGCGGGGCTGCCAGATTACCGATAATCCCAGCGAGCCTCTGGTGGTCTTCACCAGCACCGAATTGATGCCTGTGGTGACGAGTTGCTTTCGATATCTGGCATGCGACATGGAGGAGGAGCAGGAACCGATTCAGGTCTACGACATCCAGTATTTGTTCTATATACTGAAGAAGGAAGTCATGGAAATCGCGGATCTGTCGCATGCCGACATCAATAAAAGCATCACAGATACGCTATTTTCCAATGATTACTTTGAATATCATTCGGGTCTCTCGTGCCAGGTGCGTTAACAACCCAATCTATAATCCACAAACACTCATCTTCTTTTGCTTTTCCAGTATCACGAGGACAAAGACCTGTCGAAGTACTGCACACAATCCATGGTCGCAAGATGGTCATATGTGTTCAGTGACTATATGTGCGGGGATCTTGCAATCAAACCATTGCCCGGCAGACATATGCCGCCCAAGCAGGAGTGCAAATTTAAAGTGTTCCACCCCAACCTGGAGGATTCAAGTAGGAACACGTCCTTCGTTTCGTTTTCATCCTGCTATTCTACTGTGAAGCAGGAATGTAAGCCACAGTATGTTCCTACCGATCATACCGCATTTTCCGCCTCCATTGATAAGGATGACGATTTCCCTTCTCTGGGAGGACGGAAAACTAACAACAATCGCCAGCCTTCACTCAATAACTTCCCAGCCCGCAGACCAAAAAATGATTGGAATGTTCCCGTTTCGAATCGAACTGAGAAAGATTTAGACGATGCGTTTAATATGCCCCGTCGTTAATTTACTACTTATGACTTACTAAATAATACAAGAATGAATTGTTTTCTTTTTATTTATAATTAATTGATTCTTAATTTTCAAATAAGGTAATGTAATGTATGTATAATACATTGCGATTGTATTAGATAAGATAATGAACTATTCTTAATTTCAAACATAACAATAATGATTAATAAAATAATAATGAAGTGCTCTCTTTTTTATAATTCATAGTTTAATAAAATAAAATTTACAAGCACGCATACGCATTAATAATAAAGGGTCTAAAAATAAAGATGGCAATGCAATTTTAGTGGGGGATAAAAGGTAAAGAAGTAGGCATAAGATTTGGAAACGAAAATAAAATGGCGTATGCTCATGCTCAGCACTATGTGTCAGAGGGAGAAAGAGCGAAAATGTATAAGAAGTTGGACGCTGCGTACATGCTCGTGACTGGCAGCGCGAAAAAGATTGGCTATTTTACAACACTGGATAACAATGGTTAAGCTTAAATTAGAACTGATTAAAACGCTTATTCGAGTGTATGCAGAATAAATTTTACTAAGTATAATTAATTAATTCAATAATATCTAAAAATCACATGAGTTTGAGACTCAAACTTTGATTAAATATTTGAACAAAAAGCGTAATTTAATTAGTGGTGACACTATTAAATATCGGGATACATAAACGCTAAGAAACACACATACGCACACTTGCATGTGTAGGACACCGCCATTAACACATTTAAAATTCAATTTGGAGGGGACCAAAATGTCAAAGATCGATAGTGAACGCGATGATTACGTTCCAGATATTATTGAATTGTTGCCAATTCGAGAGTACCGTTGCGAGTTTGAGTGTGGCAAGGTGTTCAAGATCCGGATTCCTTATGAAATGCACTTGCAACGGATGCACGGCGTTATACGACAGGTTAATGCGTTTAATTCCTACAGATGTCCCGTTGACGGTTGCAAATATCTCGGCAATCGTTTAAACCTTCTGCGTCGCCACTATCAAAGCCACCACATGGCGAAGAATTTCAATTGCGACAAGTGTCACCGACAATTTATAATCGAGTCGCAGTTCTCGAAGCACAGGTGCGAGGTCCAGCGTTATACCTGCCCCAGATGCCCCAAAGTATTCAACATCCTGAACTTGCGAAACAGACACGTGAGACAATGTGTGAGGAGGATGCGTGATCCTCAAGAGTTTACTAAGAAACCAATTGACAACGGTAAGAACATAAATACTAGATACAATTTAAACTCAAATCGAATCTTCCCCAGGTCAGATATATACTATTTTCCATCCAGACAATTTCGAAATAAGTGATGACATAATCGTCGACGAGTTCCAGCAGCTTCTGCGTAATATTGAAAATAAAACGCTTGAGGATCCCGATTTGATCAATGAGCTGGCTGCATTGACTCCAATTCTGCTGGGTTTGCAATCGGAAACCTAATTAGCTACACATCTCGCACGTACATATTATAAGCACAAACTATTCTATTATTAAGTAAAACCCTATAATTTATTTACATCAATGGTAGCTGTTCTCAAAATATAGGACATTGTTATCTAATAAAATCTCAAGAACTAGCTGTAAGTGATAACAACAAGTAACTAAATGTTGGGAGGTAGGTTCGGAATCCTAATGAAATATACGCATCGCATGTTCACATTATAATCCCAATCTATTGTATCGTTATATCATATGTTATTAAGTAAAACCCTATAATTTATTTACTTGAATGGTAGTTGTTGAGGACATGTTTATCTAATAAAATGGAAATACTAACGAAAAATAATATAATTCAGGGATGTAATTTCTGTTAAAGCTTTTAGTTCAGTCTGTCGACGTTGGGTATAAATAGTATTGCTAATTTTTCAAGTCCACAAAGCATATACGTATATAAAATTGGTCAATATAATCCATATGTGTGCCTATCATACGGCAATCAAAACAATTACAAGAATTGTTTATACCCTGTGGCGGTATATTATGTCTGTTAAAAGTATATGACAGGCAGAAGGAAGCGTGTTCGAACCCATATAATATATATATTCTTAATCAGCATATTGCATCAGCAGTCTATATAGTCTATCTATATCTCAAAGATGTTAAGAGGTAGAAGCTTGAACTTCATCTCCCAGTTTAGCTAATATTTGCAGATCCATAAGTCAATTTTATTTGTATTCTATCGGTCTAAAGTAAAAAAGTGTTTCCTTTTCAGAAAGACTAATAGCCGCTCTCCACGACAAAGAAGAATCAACATTCCCTCGCTATATACTTTTAATAAAAAATATGCCAAGGTCAGAAGTTGAGTATTTTCCATTCAATACATTTAATAACTTGTTTAAGAAATGCAATTTACAATTGAACATTTCAAAGTGAAAGGAAAACCTTTCACTGAACATTTAATAAATGTATTTACATCTCGAAAAATATAATTCCTTGACATTCTTAGTGTAAATTTTGCTTATTAATTAGGAGAAATTGTTTTTCATATCGACAAATTTAATTTCTTTCGTAGCGTACAAATTTGTAATTTCGCAATCTATATAAACTGAATACGGGTAAATACCAATGTGATTTGATAATACTTGAAAGGGTCTGTCCATCTTATTACAATTGAACATTTCAAAGTGAAAGGAAAACCTTCCACTGAACATTTAATATATGTAGTATCATCTCGAAAAATATAATTCCTTGACATTCTTAGTGTAAATTTTGCTTATTAATTAGGAGAAATTGTTTTTCATATCGAAAAATTTAATTTCTTTTGTAGCGTACAAATTTGTAATTTCGCAATCTATTTAAACTGAATACGGGTAAATACCAATGTAATTTGATAATACTTGAAGTGGTCTGTCCATCTTATTATATACTATTACTACAACAATAATATTTTACAATACAATACTCATTTAAAATCTATTCAAAATACAGCCTATCATACTTAGAGGTCATATCTTATATCTAATAGTAAGTGTTAGGTAAATAGTTATCGTATCCATTGTGCCATTCCGGCGGTTGGTAACTTCCCCAAGCCGGTCGATAGTTCCCATATTCGAGGAATCGTCCCTGCGAATAACTGACCATCTGACTTTGGGACTCAAAGAAGTTTCGTTCCTGTATGCGATAACGTAAGTCGGCCGGCGAGTAATAATTTGACCTTTGCATTCCCAATCGGTGCCGTAAGTCATAGGGCCCTAGAACAGGCTGATGCTGCTCATAGTCCCCGGGCTTCTGTTCATAGTAAGTTCTTGGTGGGGGCCCATATTTATATGTCCTAAATGTGTCATAATGGTGTGCCGTTTGACTGATTAAAGTTGGTATTGAAGCTGGGCTTGGATCCTTAGATATTAATCCCGAAACTATTGTAGAAATTGATTTTTCATTTTCCATTGATTGTGGCTGCGATATGATATTTGAAGGTGACATAGATCTCTTTTTAGTAGTTTTTATTATGTTATCTGATAAAGGATCGTCTCGGGAATACTGTTTTCTGGTTAGAGCTTTTCCATTACTTCTATGCGAAATCTCAGGTGAATTTGATTTCGATTCATAGTTGCGACTCTTTCTGCAGAAATATGGTTCGGGCGAATGTCTTCTCGGACTTGAAGGTTTCAATCGTGATACTCGATTTCGGGTTCTCCTACTTGGACTGTATGAGGGACTGCGACCCAATCTGGTATGACCTCTACGCATCCTTTTGGGTGAAATACTTCTGTCATGTAAATCTCGATGGATCCCGAATCTCCGATCTGGAGAAATGTTTAGATTCTTGGAGCTGGATCGCCTGGGTGCTGTAATGTGTCTTTTGCGCGATAAACTTGTAGAGCATCGGCTATCACGACTTTGTGAGCGTGATTTTGAACGCCACCGATTTTCTCTTACTAAATTAGGTGAACTGATTCTGGAACGATGAAAGTTTTCAGGACTTTTTGATGCATTGTGTCGTCGTTTAGGTGACAAACGTGTTGTATAATATGATCGAACTCTATTTCTTGCACCAATTCTCTTGGGAGAGAAGCCTCTTTTTTGATTCACATATTCTGATGATTTATTATTTCGCAGGTTTTCTTCGATAGATTTAACAGGCTTGTTCATTCCGATATCGGTGTAGCTTTCGCCAGATTCAACTGATTTGTCTGTACTATTTGTACTGTCCCGAGAGCGATGTCCACTTTGTCTCGAAAATACAAATTCTTCAGTTATGCTCGGAGGCGTCGGCGGTGCTAGATTATTAACCTCCTCAATGTCCGATGAGATCTCTCCTTCCTCAGAACTATCCCCATTACTTTCCTGAGTAATTTCCTGTTTCACTAAAGCAGAGTTATTACAAACTTTAGGCTCAAATTCCAAACAGTCTTCCTCCTCAAAAATATTATCAAAATCAAGACTATTAAGTGCGTCCAACACGTCCGGAGTAAGATGATCTTCATCAATCATTGGTTCTACTTTTATAGCTGGCTCGTTCGTTACCTCTTCAGATTTGTCATCACTCATTTGATCATTCATATATGGCATTGCGGTTATGGCCAGGTCACGGTGGAAATTGCCTGGCATGTGCCGATTTGGACGCATTTTAATAGCTAAATCGAAGCACATATTCCCGGCAAACGTGAATCCCCAGCGTGTGACGAAAGATTTGGCACAATGCCTCGAAAGACCACGTTGCTCATGGAACTCACAACTGATGTTCGGCAGCAATTCGTGTAGATCTAGTTGAAACTGCGAAATTGCTGTATGCATAGACTCCGGAAGCGGCAGCTTACCAGCCTGACAAGTAGCCTTCTTCTGAATGTAGAAAAGATATTCTATGGGGTATACATTCAGCTGGCTTGCCACGCCGCCGTTAAGGAACTTGAGCGCTCCATTGACCACGGGAATTTGTTCTTCCAGCGTGAACACGTGTTCTGCCCGCACAAATTTAATCAAATCGGTGTAAACTCCTTCCATATCTTCGTTTCCCAGGGCATTTGGAGGCACCGGCAATTGATGTGTGGCACTCGCATGTTCCTGGATCTCAAACAGTGAGTTGTATCCAGCAAACCCTACAAGATTGAAAATATAATACATAAATGTAGATTAACGTTTTTTTTCATTAAAAATTAGCTATAAAAGGTATAATTAATTGGTGGAATTGTAGGCATAAGGGGGCATCTCCGATTCTATAAAGTATATATAGTCGCGATGAGTATCTATAGCCGAGTCGAGTTCGTCCGTCTATAGTAACGTGTCGATCTCAGCAACTATAAGAGCTAGAGACTTAAAATTTGGTATGTAAGTTCCTAGATCCATATGCAAAATTAACAAACGCAATTTTTAAGTTGTAGACGTGAGTTATCACAGAATCATAGTCTCAATATGTCTTATAAATTTCATTATGATATTCAAGAGATTCAAAAGATATCAAAGAAAGGAAAGAAGGAGGAGGGAACTGCGATTAAAGTGCCTAAAGTAGTCAAATCATTTTTGAAAAGTAGTTAGCCTACCAGCTAATGGCACTTCATCAAAAAGTCAAGTATAGCTGTAAAATCGCTAAAATTATAACACTGTGACCGGAGTATTAGTACCTGGATTGATTAGGGTGTGATAGATATGATGGACACCTTCCTGTAGAGAGAACTGAGCCACGGCCAGCTCGGCGGGAGAGTAGATGTCCTTTGCAAAGTAATTAACCATTAGAAAACAATAATTATGGGTTTCCAACGCATCCTGATCGACACTGTTTCGCACTAACTCCTCTATTTGTTTCACATAGCGAAGATTCTGCTCTGAGCCTAAATCGAGCTCCCCTGCTTCGATGTTAAACTCATTTGGAATGGTGCGCAGTTTCCGCGCTTTATTTATGTAGGGTTGTCGGTGCGCCAAGGTCATGTTCTGCAATGAACAACAACAACAAAATTTGATATAACTCTTAAGACGTATTTGTTTATTTTCAACCAACCTGCCAAGCGGGACCCGCAAGGTGAATGCATTCATCCCATGGCAGACTCGTGCTCCTAAGCTTACGCCATTCTTGTACAAATAAATCAAAAGCACTCGGTTCATTATCTTTCCTTTGATTCATGAATTCACCTCAATATTCTTTAGTTTTAGATATGGCATGTGTTTTTAATAAATCAGCGTTGATATAGAGTTGAACAAGATGTCGATGTGGGATTGAACTTGTTCTGTGACTTGTAGTTCTGTTTACAAATCACAGCTGATTGTATTTGTAAATGGAGCCGTTAACTTGAACTCGAATTGCATTCGTGGGTTAAATTTATAAATAGTAGGCTTTGCTCAAACGATTCTCACCATGTCAATCGTTGCATTGCATTCACCAACAATTGTTAAATAACATGGAAAGCGACGTTTCTGTTGTTTACATTTAAGCCAAAATGTTCAATTGGTTGTCGCGCCTTCCGTGTTCTTTTAAACAATTCCGTGAATAGAGATGTGAATTGAAACCCCCATTCATCGTTCATGAACAGCTGAACAATATGACGGATTTAGTTCACGACTTAAAAATGAACGATTGAACTTATTCAGGAATTTGAACTCAAATTCCAGCTCTATTCCTGTACGATAAATGTTTTAGTAGTTCCGTTTAAAATGAAGTAAAGTTTATATTTCACTGCGCCAAAAAAGTACTATAAATTTTAGATTTCAATCTTTCTAAACAGATTTTTGTTTCCAAACTTTATAAAATGCTCAATAAATTACAATTTAAAAACAGTTACTGAACACTACTAAAATTAAATCAGAAAAGTGAGCAACACTTATTTGTATATCATATAGCTAAAAATTAAACAATTTAACTAATAAAATTAACCAGTTTGCAATTAATTGAATTTATTTAATGACGGATGCTTGACAGAAAGATAGTAAACTATCGATAACTATAATATCGATAAGTGCCGTCAAATTTCGCCACTGCTAGCTAGTTTAATTATATTATATGTATTAGTGTGATTTCACATTCATACAGTGATATAAACTAAATAATTTATATCGCTTATATGTTGATATTATTTTTATATCGATATCACCAGTATCGTATGTTTGAATTCATTTCAAATACTTGCGACCAGTAACACTTTCGCACACAGAGCTCATCTCTAGCGTGAACGTGGAAGAGACTGGAACGAAAAACACACGTCAAAAATTCTTAACACGAATAGCAAAGACAAGCATTTATTTAAAGCGTTTCCTAATGCACTGGATGCCAAATTTAAAAGGTTTGCTCTAAGATTTGAATAACAAGCAGTCGACGTTCAGTAGCAACTGCAAGTCCACAGCAAATCAATTTAAGGCGCAGGCAGAGGCAGCGGCAGAGGTAGAGGCAGCCACGAAAACAGTTCGCAACTCACAATCCAAGAGGAATCACCAATAATATCATGTCGAACAGTGCAACGGGACCAACGAAACAAGAAATCGAAGCCGTATTCAGTCGTCTGCGTGCGCAACCAGCTAACAAGGTCAGTTCCCAAGTCCCAATTCCAATTATCGTACTAATTTCTGGGTTGCATTTCTTGCAGTCCTGCTTTGACTGTGCTGCAAAGGCGCCCACCTGGTCCTCCGTTACCTATGGCATCTTCATTTGCATCGACTGCTCCGCCGTGCATCGCAATCTGGGCGTGCACCTCACCTTCGTGCGAAGCACCAACCTGGACACCAACTGGACCTGGTTGCAGTTGCGTCAAATGCAGCTGGGCGGCAACGCCAATGCCGCGCAATTCTTTCGATCCCACAACTGCGCCAGCACCGACGCCCAGGTTAAATACAATTCCAGGGCTGCGCAGCTGTACAGGGACAAACTGGCAGCAATGGCGCAGCAGGCGATGAAGGTGCACGGCACCAAGGTGAGTAACTATCGATATCTCTCGATGTTATGTCCTTGCAGAGGGTACTATAATATTGTGCAGAAATATGTTACACATTAAAGCAGGCGTGGCCTTAAAGTAGATATGTCTATTTTTGATCAGGACGTCGAGCTGTGTTGATATAGCCTGTCCGTCCGATTGTCCGTCTGTTTCTTAGCGAACTAGTTAAAGATATCTTGATGAAACTTGTTACAGATCCATCTTTGTGCTGCAGGCAATTCATATGTCAGACTGATCGGATCCCTATGTAATATAGCTGCCATCAAAACGATCGGTCGAATATCAACCTTTAGTATTCCTCAACAAAACTCACGTATTGTGCCTTTTGTACTGTCTTATATATTCTGACTAAATTTGGGTAAAATCGATCTACCCTAACACATAAGTAGCTGCCATAGAAATGGTCGGTTGTATATCAACGTTTAGTATGGAAGTCTTTTTTGTTCTGTGCTATACTTTAACCAAACTCACAGACGGTGTATTTAGTGATGTCTTATACATTCATTATACATATTATATAGCTGCCATAGGAACGGTGGATCAATTATCAACCTTTAGTATAAAAAACTTTCGTTTCGTTTCTTGAGATAATTCATAGATTTTTTGTTAGGTTTGTTTACATCCTGACATAATATTGTTAAAGTCAGACTAATATACCATATAACTGCAATCAGTTTAAAATTGAGTACAGTGCTCTGCAAGGGTATCAAATCTTCGGTTTGCCGAAGATAACTTTTCTTTCTTGTTGAGTTTCGTTTTTATTTTGTGCCTGAATTATTGAACACTAAAACCCGCTAACACAAAACATTTGCCGTTTTCTTGCTTGCGCTTTCCTCGTTGGTTGGTTTTATATTCCCCCACACACACTCGCACACTTCAACACACACAGCTGCACTTGGAGCCGACGGCGGACAAGAGCGAGGGCAATGATGCTGCCAAGGTGGAGGAGGAGGAGGACTTCTTTGCGCAGTGCGACAATGACAATGCTAACGCAGTGCTGGAGAACAACAACATCAGCCTGGGGTCCACCAATGTGAAGGTAAAGGCAATACATTTGTATTTACACGCCTTCGCAGTTGGATTTAAAGTTGACATTGCTTTCTATTGCACGTTTCTTTGCCAATACTAGCAGACAATTAATCTATGACGCTTTTTCTTCCAGTTGGAGACCAAAACCGCGCCGACGCCTTCGGTGGGAGCAGACACGAGCATCGGTGTCGGCGCGCCCAGCGTAGATCTGCTGAACTCGTTTGTGGCGCCTGCTGCAGCGCCATCGTCCATAGGCGTGCGAAAGATTCAGCCCAAGAAGGGAGCAGTAAGTAAACTTTATCTAAACTAAGGGGAATCTGAAACTAACTAACTGTTTACTCTACAGCTGGGCGCACGCAAAGTGGGCGGTTTAGGCGCCACGAAGGTCAAGACGAACTTTGCGGACATTGAAGCGCGCGCCAATGCGGCGAATGAGAGCAAAACGGCGGCGGCTGCTGCGGGGCCAATTGACAAGCCACAAACTGCTGAGGAGGAGATGGAGACTGTGGCCAGCATGCGGCTAGCCTATCAAGATCTGTCGATGCAAAAGACGCGCGAGGAGGCCAAGCTGAAGAGCATCGATCCCGCCAAGGCCAAGCAAATGGAGCGCCTGGGAATGGGCTTCAGCTTGAGGGGCTCTGATGTTGCGCACTCAGCATTAAGCGACATGGAAACATTACAGCAGACCGCTGCACCCAAGACTAGCACACAGAGCAAACTGGCAGCGCTAGAGAATGATAACTTCTTCAACGACCACTCGCTGAATTTGTACGGCGGCGGTGGCGACAAGAAGGAGACCAGCAACAGCAGCTCCAGCAAGCTGGACAAATTCGAACTGGATGCGCTGGGTTATGAAACGATTGAGCCCATTGGTGGCACGCATAGCAACATTACCTCAATGTTCGCTGCTAGCAGTGATTACGACAAGCCCAAGGCGACAAGCAGTGGCAGCGGATCATTTTCCAGCAAGAGCAAGAGCAAAAGCACCAACTCCAGCTTAGATCCCGTCGCGGCACAGCAGAAGTTTGGCAATGCCAAGGGCTTTGGCTCGGATCAGTTCTTTGCGAGCGAACAATCATCGGCTGATATCAGCGCGAATCTGAATCGATTCCAAGGCTCGCGTGCCATATCCTCTTCAGACTACTTTGGAGATGGCACGCCGGGAGGCGGCATGAACCATCGCAGCAGTAATAACAATTGTTTAGCACATGAATATTCGCAGCTGTTGTAATTCATAAACTTTGTACACTTGCAGGTACGGGCGGATACTCAACTGCGGTCAACTTCAATGCCCCGGATCTGGATGATGTAAAGGAGAGCGTTCGCCAAGGTGTTCACAAAGTTGCCGGCCGGCTGAGCAACCTGGCCAACGATGTCATGACATCGCTGCAAGACAAATATGGCTACTGATAGTGGACAGGAGCAGATCCGGCGTTAATTTTAATGTTTTTTTATACAAATTAGTCTCACTCCACACTTTAGCACATGTGCAAAAAGGTTATAAACAATTCCAAGCCAACAGCCAGGTAGCGTTGAATTAAAGGATCAAATTCCAAGATTCTTGTATAAAAAGAAACCAAGAAAGCAACCAAGTTAAGCGTAGTGTCTTCTGAATTCATATACACCGAAATATTGTAAAATTAGCGCATTGAATGCAGAAGCATAAGCAAAATTATACACAAGATGATATCACAATTGAGAAACAACCATTAGCTCTTAAGTAAAATCTGATAGCTGATGTTTTTGTATGAAATTTTGTTTTTATTATATATATTTAAGGCATTTACTCCGCTAAGTTGTATTCTTTTGTTTATTCTTTTGAATACTTGGTTCCGTATAATGTATTGAGTTTGATCTATTTTTATTTTGTTCGAAATTATTTTGAAACTGAAAAGAGAGTATGAAATAAATTCAATATGCATTGCAAAAAAACGTTAGAAATGTTATCTATGATATTCGGATCTCAAATATTTTCAACATTAAAAATTCACATGTAAGTATTGAAAAACATAGAACTTTTATTGTGTTTATTGCGTTTACAATTCGACTAACAGTTCGAAAACAATATATAAAAAGAAAACCAGTAAGCGAAATAATTTTAACATGCATTGGAAAAGGCAAGCAGCAAGATTATTTTAGATAGAAAGATCTAATATACTCCGACCTTAAAAACTACATGTATTTATGATCAGAAAAAACTTTTACTGTGTTCGAAAATGTTTACAATCGATTAACAATTTGAGATTATTATGAAACTGAAATAGTAGTGTGTAAAAGGAATTCGATATGCAATGCAAAGGGCAGTTAGGAATGTTAATTATGATATGCAGATACAATAAAAGTATTGTGCTTACACTTTAAAAAATCACGCAAGAGTATTTAAAAAGAGAAAAACCTTGTATTGATTTTACAATTCGACTAATAACTTTAAATTACTATGAAACTGGAGATCGTGATGGAAATAAATTCAATATGCAATGCTTAAGGCAGTTAGGAATGTTTTTCATGGTATTTTTCTGACTTTAAAAAATTACACGATAGTATTTAAAAACAGATAGAACTTTTATTGTGTTTATTGCATTTACAATTCGACTAATAATTACAAAACTCTTTGTTTACAGACTTCGAAATGAAGGTATCGTTGCACCTGGCGATGCATTAGCAAGAATTGGTGGTAAATCTTAAAGTGGCGTTGCAATGGGAATGAGCATCAGTCATGGAGCATGTAGCCAACTGTTGGCCGCTTAATGGCGACGCTTGCTGGGATTGGGACGGCCACGAGCGCGGGCGGCATCTGGAGAGCCGTAGGCGATGGCATGGGAAGTGGCGGCACCGCCCTCGCCCGTGCTGAAGGAGTTGGCAATGGCAATGGCGCCACCACTGGTGCCACCGAAGTTAATGGGGAAGAATGTACCAGCGGGCAGAGGAGCGGGCTGCTTCGCGGCGGCGGCAACGGGCTTCTTGGCAGCAGGACGGCGAGCATTGGGAATGCGAGCAGGGTGCTTGACAACGGGCTTGATGGGCTCAGCAAGATCTGCATCATCCTCTTCGACATCATCGGCAACATCGTTCTCGGTCTCATCATCCTCAATGGCAGCCACATGAGCTTCCTGCGCATCTTCGACAGACTGGTCCAGCTCAACGATAACCTTCTTCTTGGCGGGCAGGTAACGCTTGGCAGGCACAACGGCGGCAACTGGTGCAATTGGAGCTGGGGCAGGCAACTCATCCTCAACGACGGCGACCTTTTCTACGGGCTCCTCAGCAGGGACGGCGGCAGCTTCCTCAGCAGCAAAGTTGAAGTCACGGGGCACCTTAGCGGCATCGTCGCTCTCCAGTGGAGCCTGTTCGAGTTCACCCTCGATCTCAGCATCGTTTTTGGTATCAACGGCAATCTGGACAACTGGAGCCTCTTCAGGATAAGCCTCGGCCACAGAGGTGGCACCATGAGCACCGGCAGCGCTCAGAACATCATCGGCCTGGGCGCCCTCCGCGCTGCTGTCGTCAACACTGAGTGCCACATCGGACTCTGCGTGATCGCAATCTTTGTTAGATAACCAGGGGAATTTCGGGTTAGTTTGGGATTGTTAGTGGATGGCGGTTGAGGTTCCGGTAGCTTACCCTTCAGATATGTGCCAGTGGCAACAGTTTCGCCAGCCACAAGTGCGCTGGCCGCCTGAGTGGAGCGGGCATGAGTGCGTCCTGGCTGCACATACTGCATGTACATAATCCTCTGCTGGGGACCAGCTCCGTACCATTCAGCGGCAGCGGGCTGCTGGTAGTAGACCATTCCTGGAACAAGGTATTGCCGATCTTCAGTAAATACAGTGGAATCGAGTGCGAAAGCGAATGGGTATGGAAGCAATATAATGTTTATGGAACGAGAAAATGCATGTGATATATGAATAGCGCAAATGATGGCAGAAAATATATCTTAAACAATAAGTAATAATATACTGCTAAAATCATTTAATGATATGCTGTCTGAACACCACAAATGATGACTTTGAATAAAATGTCGTCAATCTTTGCAATTTGAGACATAAATTCAGAACTCTGAATGTGATTTCAGTTGAGCATGAAGATAATGTCTACGTTGCTTTACAATCCTTAGAAAGATTTCGTTATTTTATTATTTTTGCTGAACAGTGTCATCTTTTATAAACTTTGTCACTTTGTTAACTCACTTTTCCTGGCAGGCAATGCATCGCCGATGGCCACAAACCCGACGATCACCAACAAAGCAAACGCAACACTGAACTTCATGTTGATTGACTGATGTTTTTGGGTATTTCTCTATAAATCCTTTCGAGATGGCAAATTGTGATTTTGAATTAAATTTATTAGATTCGCGCACTGATCACGGCAGGAGCTAAACTTGACACTGAAGTTTCCACCAAAGAAGTGATGACTATCCAATGGATCGCGTTAGATTTATATACGAAAGCAGATTGGCAAAAATCGTACAAAACGAGCATAATGATCTGTTGCTAAAACTCGGATATACCCAAAGTGGGGCCTGAAAGCTCAACTGTTTAGTATGCAACGTAGGTTCTCCCTGGAAGCGAGTCGAGTTGTCCGAACGTGCGAACCGTCCGTTGCCCGTTGTCAGTTGCCAGTTGCCATTTGCCAGTTACCACTTACCAGTTACCAGTTACCAGTTGCTAGCAACGACAACACGATGAGGTGGATTACTGACTGGATAGCATCGACAGAATTTGCATTGGCAATTGTAAAAGTGTGGAGATCGTTTCAGGTGTCACTTTAGGTAACTCCTTATGGTTAATTCGATCACCCTAATATGGCCAATTGAAACAAACGTGCTGATGATTCAGGAAACTGTACCAATTTAAGTGAATTGCGCTCTTCATACTATCTGTTTACTATTATTTATTTATTTAATGCGATATCTAAACAATTAGAGACATAATAATAATAATAATAAATAAATGAAAATTAAATTTACTCTATCTTTATTGAATATTCTAATTTCTTCCTATTCCTATTGTATTCTAACTTTTCATTTTAATTTTATTTATATATTTTAATTTAATGTTATTTTCTGGTTATTTGGTAAGTAAATAATGCCCACATGTTGATCATAACAATAAAATTGCTCATTTAATTTTAAGGTCATTTTGTGGAGCCGTGGTATAAAGAGACATGGCAGGTGGAAACGAGGTTTATGGGTGCGTGTGTGGCTTATCGCCGTTGATAAAAGTGAGCCGCCTAGAGAATTAAAATAAAGCCCAAAGACATGCAGTGCATAAATAAGATGGAATGGGAGATGGTCAGGCGATCTGAGGTCCAAATCGGAAGAGGAAGCCTGCGTGGTAGGGTGTGTGTGTGTGTGTGTGTGTGTGATTCATCCTGATACCAAAATAGATGTGCAGCATAATGTAATTGCAGTTATAAGCGTCGTCAACTAGCCTGAATCATCCGCCTGACGTCAAAGGTACTGCTGACGTCTTCAGTGGGCGCCACCTGTTTCCTTTTAAAAGTCAATTATTGCTGTTTTCCCCTCAATCCAGCGACGTGCACTTCATCATTAATTGTGCACTGTCTCAGTCTCGACGGCTGTCGCCTTCTGGAGGCTCCTTTCAGTCGCTTTTTTGTTAGCCGCAATTTCCAAGTGCATTAATTATACGCATAGTGGTTCGGTTCCTTCTTATAAGGCTGTGACGATTTACTTGATTTTAATTTGCACTACAAAATGCGTTTTTGATTATGTGTTTTTTTGTCGAATTACAATAGAAGTAGATCAAGTGATTGATCAGTTTTGATAATAATATAATGATGTCATAGAAAAATTGGGAAATTCTAAAGCTTACGCAACTAATTTGGCATGCGTGTAATGAATTTCTGTGCGTTTTGTAATTATGCATAAATCAAAATTCGTTTACTGATGGCATATCTTCAATCAATCTATTCCAAACAGGTAGCTGTATACATAACTCGAAATTAGAAAGCGTCGACGCGATGAATAAATAATCAATGAAGGAACTTAGCAGGTCTATGGTAGGTGGTTTAAAGAATTCAGCAACTGTAAATTGTTGCAGAAGTCCAAGAGATCGTTGGCCACTTTTTGGGCCACCCAGCAGCATTATCAGTGCGCAATTCTATTTATCTTTATGATTTATCCAAAACACATGCCTAATTATCACGCCTTTAATGCAAATAGCAAAAACGTTGCCGAACCAAATAAAAAATAAAAAGATAAAGAAACAAGAGCGTGTGCTCGGCATGGTAATGGGCACAGTTAAGAGGGCTCTACGCAATAGTTTGGTCAAAAAATAAAGAAACAAAGGAAAAAACATTTAATATCCTGTTGAACACCTGTTTATTTGTTGCCGCCATCGGGCATTGGGCATTTATGCAAATCGGTGGCAACTTTTGAAGCAGTTAGCTTTTTACGTTTCATTTAATTCCCGAATTCGGAACACCCAAGACCATAAAAATAAAAATAAATGTCCATTGCACTAGATAGCTAGGCACATCTAAATAATCAAAATAGAACAGCATGTTTTCTGTTTTGCGGGACAACAAAAAAACCAAAATATATTATACAAAAAAAAAAAAAATACAACAAAAAGCCAACTTAATGTACAACATTATTGGCGATACGCGAACGGAATTTCAATGAAATTTGCGTGGTGCTTAAAAAGCAATTTGAAGAACAATTCGAGCTGACGACGTACAGTTTAGTTCAGATGCTAAAAACTCGAGCACCCCCAATAGTTTTGATTATCTTTTTGGCCAGACCTCGACTATATTGCAGTTCAATTAAAATGACATTTGGCTCAACCAAACGTTGGCAGACTCAAAGTATGTAAATATATTTTATATTATTTTAATTTATAATTAAATGGCATTCACACATGCCGCCGCTCAATTGCATTAAAAACGTGGCTGACATTTAACACTTGGCATGCGGTTTCCATCGGGCTTCATTTGGGTGCAAAAAGTTCTGGATTCTCGACCATGTGTCGTCGCACTGGACGACATTTCATCTCGCACTCGCCTGACAATGCAATTAATCAACGTAAATTAAAATTAAGTTAATTTCTTGCAGCCGTCATTGCGGTGAAATCATTTTAACAACCATTTTCTTACTTCAATTCCAAACGAAAATTATTTCTCATTTTTTTGTGAGAAAAAAAGTAATTTGATTTCTCCACGGAAGAGCAACCATCTACCTTCATATTCCTGCTATGTTTATATAAGTATATAATAAACAAATATATAAATAAGATGAGTAAGTTTGCCAGTTATGCTACGGACACTCAAAATATTGAAGAAGGTTCTGTAAGGAGATTTGCTTTGGTTCACGGATGGGTATTTTAAACCCACGGTTTTGGTTGTACTCTTGGTTCGTTTTAACGTTTATTAAATTTCCATGCTTCTATATTTTGTTTATTTAAATCATTTTAATTGAACTACTGTAATATTTCTCTAACATAAATCACACTAATGCGCACAAAAAATATTTAGTGAAAATTACACTTACATTAATTTTTTTTTTTTTTTTTTTAATGCTTTGCTTTTATTTATTGAATCTTCTCCAGAGGGAGACTAACAATAAGTTTATCAAATCTTAAAATAATACGTTAGATAACAGCCATTTTGACTGAATCCGAGTTAAAGGGCCCTAATGGATTATTGCTGGGCTGGTAGATCGTTGCGTTGGAGGCGTGTTCGGTCGCACACCAAAGATAAGCACCTTGCAAGATGATTTGGGTGCAAAGATAGTTTGAGGTTCGCACAAAAAGCGAACTTTTTTGTTGAACTATCTCATCTTTTACGGGTAGAATGTTTAGATCTCTGTGAATGTTTTCGTTCCGAACATACCATGGCGCACCAGTGATGGTTCTCAGGATTTTGGATTGTTGGCGCTGTATGATGTCGATGTTGCTGCTACTCGCATTTCCCCAAAGCTGCGAGCCGTAGGTCCAGATTGGTTTTAGAGTGGAATTGTAGAGTAGGACCTTGTAGTCCAAGCATAGACGCGATCGAGAATTTATAATCCAATGGAGGCTATTAGCTTTTAGTTTTAGGTGCGTTCTTTTAGCTTCGATGTGTCTCCGCCAGGTAAGTCGCCTATCAAGGTGTATGCCAAGATACGTCACTTCATCAGCTTGGGGGATCTGCGTATTGTGTAACGTTAGCGGAGGGCAAGAGTAAAAGTTACATGTTTACACTTTTGCTCGTTTACTTTAATACGCCAGTCTGATAGCCACTTCTCCACCACCACCAGGTGGTCAGCTAGTGTTGTAGCTTGTATTGGACATCTAGAGCGACTTAAGATAGCGGTATCGTCAGCAAACGTAGATGTTGTCAGTCGCTCGTTTATGGGTATATCCGCTGTGAATAGAACATAAAGGGTTGGCCCCAGTACGCTGCCTTGAGGAACTCCAGCTTCTATACTGTAGTCGTCGGATGTAGTAGCGTTGCATCTCACTGCGAAGACTTTGTTGTAGAGGTACGACTCAATTAGCTTGTGAGTATGTTCAGGCAGTAGTATTTTGATTTTATGCATGAGACCTTCGAGCCAGACTCGGTCGAATGCTTGAGAGACGTCGAGGAATATCGCACTGCAGTATTCCCGGTTTTCGAATGCAGTATTGCTGATGTTATTCGGTTGACTTGCTCGATAGTTCCATGGTTCTCCCGGAAGCCAAATTGATGTGCTGGAATTACATTGTTTGTCCTCAGATATGGGATTAACCGCGCAAGGAGGCATTTTTCAAGCAGTTTTGACAAGCACGAGAGTAAGCTTATTGGTCTGTACGATAATGGTATTGTGTGGTCTTTTCCTGGTTTCGGTATCATTATAATGGTCGATTTTTTCCATTTTTTTGGAAAGTATCCAAGTCTTGTAATTGCGTTGAAGAGCTTACAAACGAGGCAGATAGCGCAGTTTGGAAGTTCAATTATCATTTTTGGAGTTATTAGATCACAACCTGGTGATTTTTATTTTGGTTTCAGTTGTTCTCTGATGACTTTTGCAATCTCGTTAGGCAGAAACTTAATTGGCTCAGTCTCAGTTTGGTTACGAGTTGGTAATGCGTCCAGTTCAAATGAATTAGTTGCGGGATTTGGCTGGAACACATTTCGTAGGTGAGAAGCAAATGTGTTGGATCTGTCTTTGTCGCTGCGGGCCCAGCTGCCTGCAGAGTTTCTTATGGGAATGACAGGTTCGGTCGGTGCGCTAAGATTTGGATGAGCCCTCCACAGCGGATTCTTTGTGCTGGTTGGCGATAGTTGCTCTATGTATCGACGTTGAGCGTCTTCTTCATCTTGTTTTAGAGCCTTGGTGAGTCTGCGAGTGGCTTCTTTGAGGCGTTGTTTTGAAGATGGCGATCTGTAGGTCTGCCAAACTCGTCGCAATCGTCTTTTTTGCAGAACAAGTTCTTCAATTTGCCGATTGGTTTTGTACTGGCTGGACTGCGCAGATATCCCTTGCGGTGTTGAGATTTTGGCTGCTGCTACGAGTACAGATTCCAGAGCATCAACAGAGCAGTCGATGTTCTCTTCGTTGTTGAGCTGCGGGGTTAGCTGAACATGGGAACTAACATATTTCTTGTATTTAAGCCAGTTGATTCTGTGCGTTGTTAGCCTATGAGGATTCTCTATGATTTGCGGGCGTTGGAGAAGATTTAGTAGCACCGGGGAGTGATCGGATGATAGGTCCGAAAGTGATTCGGCACTTATCAGATTGCGTAGAATGTTCTTTGTGACTGCGAAGTCAATTAGATCTGGTAGCTTCCTGGGGTCTGCTGGCCAATATGTGGGCCTACCTGGGGAAACGTAGTCCAGTTTGTTGTTTGGTTTGATGATTGCGTTGTATAACTGCTTTCCTTTGGGGGTCACAAGGCGGGATCCCCAGTGCGTGTGCTTGGCATTGTAGTCTCCTGCTGCTATAAATCGCTCCCCTAGAGTATTGTAGAAGTCCATGAATTGACCCTCAGAGATTGTAAAGCGAGGTGGGCAATAAACAGCGGCAATGGTGAGATTGCCGTTACCCGATTGTACGTTTATGGATGTAGATTGCAAGTAATTTGTTGCAAACCTTTTATGAAAATGGTGCTTTATGCGGTTTCTGATTAGGATGCCGGATCCACCGTGAGCTTTGCCATCCGGATGATCTGTACCGTAGAACGAATAGCATCGTATTTGGAAGTTGTATTTGCATGTGAGGTGTGTCTCTGCGAGCAGCATCACGTCGATGTGTCGGTCGTACAGGAATTGTGTTGGTTCAAGTTTGTGCGTGAAACACCATTGGCATTCCACAGAAATATTCGTAGAGACGCCATTGATTATTTGAACTGTTTAGATGCAAGCATCTGTATCAGTATGTTTTGATTTTGCATGAGGGTTTGCAAAGTTGTTTTCATGAATGACATGAAGTCCATCATATTTTGTTGCAGAGAAAAGATCATGGCTTCAATGTTGTTTTGTGGCTGCCCCATGGGCTGGTGAGAGTTTACCATATTTGGCTCTGTTTCAATTAAATGTGGAATCGATGTTGTGTGGGTTGAGTTTACCAGTCCTGTTTTTAGAGCACTTGCAAACGAGATGCCTTTGATAGTGTTTGCGGGACCAAATGAAGATCTTGCTGCTTTAGCGAAGAAGACGTCAGGTGTAGTTTGGGATGGTATAAATACAATTGGTGTGTTCTGGGAGCGCGTCGTTGTCGCTCGTCGGATTCGGCTTTTGGTAAAGGTCTAGTATATTATAATATCGCCAAAAATCTTCAAAAAAATATCCTCGATGGTCCGCGAATTATCAAGAATTGTCATGTTAAAATTTCTTGGCGGTCTTCAATGGTTCCGTTTTAAATGCATTTTGAAAATTCAGTGCAAATCATATGATTTAATCTAGTTTGCTTTTGAAATTTTATCAAAATTTATAGCACTTTATAACTGAAAAAAATAAGGCATTTTTTCAATCAAGTTAGTTTTTGTTCAGTCGATTTTATAGCACTACTTTTTGCGAAAAGTAGTCTTCGATGGACCGCGAATTGTCGTGAGTTATTACGCAAGTTGAATTTTAATTCGTGAATCATGAATTCTTTGCGCAAAAATAGTCTTCGATGGATCGCGAATTATTATAAACTGTCAGTCAAGAATATGTAATGAAAATTATTATCCTCGTTGAGAGTAGATTGGTGGCCCTGAAAAGGGCCGATTGGTTTGGAAGATGGCGTATTATTCAGCAGAAATGAAAGATTGTATTGAGAAATGCGCCGCAGGCAAAATTTTTTTTTAATAAAATCGCGCGATTTTATTAAAAAAAAATTTTGCCTGCGATCCTTTATTATATTCACTTACTTCAAAATGAACTTCTTCGTTGACTACGGACTCTTTGGTTGGATCGTAAAGCCGCCCAATAGCCATGAAAATTTCATGAATCCTTTCTCTGTGGTTTGAAAAGAACTTTTGAAATTGAAACCGAGCCAAATATCCAACATAATGTTCCTTCTTCCTTCCATAACGTGGGATGTTGTCGCGCATGTCTCTCCAAAGTCTTTCAATGTTTTGTGTATGCGCCTGTGTATCAGGGTCAACAAAATTTTTCGAGTGGTTAACTGTTTGGTGGTTGAAGCCTTCGTCATCCAGACAGTTATATGCCTTCCAGCAATCGGACATGATGGTACTCCCATCCGCTACCCGGTCCTTTATTATACCGAGCAATGTGTCCGTGTCGCGACTTGCCACTGGTATAATAAAAAAGTCGCCACTTTCTCTCTCGATGCCTCCAAACACCCATTGGCCATCAACCAATCGTCCACAGTTATATTTTCTTTTGCCCACTTTTGCCTCGTCTATCTCTACTATCTTCCCTGGACCTCCAATAGTAGGACGACTATTTGAAAGACTCCAGTCAATATAGACTTCTCTCATAAAACTTTTCCAATCCACTACCGATTGACGGGACCATTCCATTTCCTTTTCCAGAAAATCGGTTTCTCCTCTCAATCTTAACACGTCATATACAACGAATGCGCATATATCCGATATTGGAAATTTACTCCCCGCGAAAAAAGTATTACATCGAATACTTTCTTGAAAATTGCACTGCACTTTTGCTTTCTTCTTCTTTGACTTTTCCGAGTTCACATAAGCACGACAGGTAAAAGTTAAGAACGTATCGCTCTTTGCGTACAATTTGCACACACTACCACATTTTGGGCAAATTTTCTCCGAAAGAATAACATTATGCTGACGCAAAAAGTTAAGTAATTCGTCATCACTTAACTTTAGAAACTTCTTCAGTGTAAATTTGCAACCAACGCACGACATATCGACCGAATTCTCTGAAAAACTGACGACAAATGAAATATTTCACAATAAAATTGACACGTCGATTCAAAGTAGTATTGCAAAACACACCATAAAATTTGACAATTGGTATTGAGTGACAAAAGCTCACTAGACTAAAAAGTGCATCAGAAGTATTGTTGCAATTTGGCAATAGTGTCTGATGTCAAAAGGTAACTAGATTGAACTAGAAAATACAAAACTAGCTATAAAGTGCTATAAATTTTGATAAAGTCTCAAAAGCAAACTAGATTAAATCATATGATTTGCACTGAATTTTCAAAATGCATTTAAAAAGGAACCATTGAAGACCGCCAAGAAATTTTATCATGAAAATTCTTGATAATTCGAGGACCATCGAGGATATTTATTTGAAGATTTTTGGCGATATTATAATATACTAGACCTTTACCCGGCTTTTTAACTCTTTGTAAACTGGACAGCCTCTGTAGTTTGCTGTGTGATTTCCTCCGCAGTTACCACACATTTTTGCACTTGGGTCTTTTTTGTTAGCAGGGCAAGGGTCAGAGCCATGAGAGTCTCCGCAAGCTACACAGACTGGCCGAAGAGTGCAGCAGGATCTTGTGTGCCCGTATTCTTGGCAATTTGTACATTGCACTGGTCCATTGCGCTTGTGTGGTTCTTCAACAGTGATCCTGCGATGCAGCAGTAGATTGGATGTACTTCGTTTTTCTTCAATGTTCTATTGTCTGGCTCAAGCTCGACCTTGAAGAGTGGTTGCGGCTTTTTATTTTTGTTGATAATATTTGTCACCTTCTTTGCGAGAAAACCATTTTCATGTAGAGCTTCTGTGATTTCGACAGGCGTTACCTCTGGTTCTATGCCCTTAAGTACCACTTGCAAGCCCTTACTGCTTTTTAGTTGGTATGTGTAATAGTTCTTCTTAGTGTCATTTAGGTATTTTGACACTATTCGAAAATGCTCTTCAGTTTTTGTTTGTAGCTTGGTTTCACGGATATTCCCTTTAGTGCGTGAAATAACATGAAAGTTGTTATTCCCGACCAGCTCAACAATTTTGTTAACAAGTGCGTTGGAAATCTCCTCTCGAATGTATATTGGTGGGGGCTTTTGTTTCTTTGGGACCTCTTGTCCAGCATCGGGGTGACGAGTCTCAACATCAGCCAGAATGGAGTATCTATTTGAGTTTAGAGTCTCAGAAGTTTCGCTGACATTATTTGCACGCTTAATTTTTGGTTTGTTTCCATCCTTTGCTTTTTGTGGGCTGAGTTTGCGCTTGATTTGGATGTAGCGATCCATACCAGTCTGCACAGCCGGTCCCGTTTTCTTGACTTGACTTGGTTCCATTGCTTGCGTGTTGTTGTTATTGCCGGTATTGGCACTTGAGTTTGCATTTGATGATATTGTTGTAATTTGCGCTTGCGCTGCAGAAGTTGAGCGCGCAGTCGTTATCGCATTGTTGGTGACAGAAACCGTTGTGGTTGTTGTTGTTGCTGCGGTTGCAGAAGTCAAAGAGGTCACTGTACTTTCTGTTGGTGCGGCGTGTGTCGAAATTATTGCATTCGATGTTGTTGGAGAGCTGCACTGCGAGCTCCATGACGTGGAAGGCACAGTTAGTAGAGCCGGAGAGCAAGAACGTGCTCTCTGGTTGCCTATGGTCAAGAGAGCTGGATTGCTCTGCATTGATATTTTTTGAGCCTCGTTGTCGCGGGTTGAGAAGTATGAGTAAAAGCCATTTCGTTGATCGATGGAGCTTCTACGCTCTTTCATTTGTTCATTGCTCATTTTGAGCGGTTTAATCGTGGCACTTTTTATAATTATGCACTTGTTTTTTAGACCCTTTACTTTTTGAAAAAAAAAGTAAAAAAGGGTCTATTAAGTTTGTCAAAAAAAAAATGTGTGTAACAGGTCGAAGGAAGTCCGGCAGACCCCACAAAGTATATATATTCTTGATCAGCATCACCAGCCGAGTCGATATAGCCATGTCCGTCTGTCCGTCTGTCTGTATGAGCGCCTAGATCTCAGAGACTATAAGAGCTAGAGTCACCAAATTTGGTATGGTGATTCGTCTATGGGCTAAGCAGATCAAGTTTATCTTAAAATTTTGACACGCCCCCTTCCGCCTCCGTAAATCGAGAACAAAATTTTTGAAAGCCCATAAAACGAAAAATATTAAAGCACACAGGACGGGTATCCGGGTCCTAACGTATCCTGAAAATTTCATCGTGATCGGATGGTTATCTCGGAAGATATTCAAAAAAAATCCCATATAATGGTCAATTTTGAAACTGGAGTCTTGAATTTTGGCACACTGGACAAGCATCGGGGTCCTAATGTATCCTGAAAGTTTCATCACGATCGGACAATAAACTCGGGAGTTATTCAAAACCCAATATTACTGAGTGTCGGACCAAAGGAAGAAGAAGAGCATGTTGACGTAACAACGCGCTATGGGGTACTATCTATTAGTGTCACTCTTATTTCCGTTTAGAAGAATAAGTAAAGGGTCTCTCATAGTCGACTTCGACTGTAGCCTTTCTGACTGGTTTCACATAAAACAGAATTTTCTTGATTATATAAAGCGTCCTTTCGCTATTTTTATATAACTGCAATACAAGTTGCAATTATTTAACTTTTAAGTTCGTCCACTACTAGAGATTTTACCGGAGCGCGCGCGAAACACGTCCGTTCCCTACCAAGGTCGAAACTCAACCTGACTCAAACTTACATTAATACAGAAATACTGTTCATGCACATGGTGTCCACAATATTGTAATAACCAAGATCCAATTGAGTCTGTTCAAAAGTAATTTTTCCTTTTACCGTGGTTGGGATCCTAACCTTAGTTAACCATCGTATCCAGAGAGAAACACTTGGTGTAGTCTATCTTCATAAATTGATTATTGGCGAAATTGATTCTACTTTCCTCTTAAGACTAATGCATATTTATTTACATTTAGGTGCACCAGGAACTATCAACCTTTATCCCTCCTTATATGCACTACTGATTATGTTTTGCACAGTTTATTTCGAGTTTTGTGTACAAATTATAATAGTCTTTGCAAAAGGTTTTTCTGGGGTTTTCGCCAATCATTGAAACAAATGGTGGATTATTAAAATTCATAATTTTGATTACCCCCTGACCTTCACAACATTCTTAATTTTAATTTTTTTAGTTTAAATTTAAAATAATATTTAATTATAATATTAATTTTAATTGTTAATTTAAAATCTTTTCTAATGGTATTTTACAATTTTTATACCCTGTTCCCATTAAAAATGGTCAAAAGCGGTATATTGAATTTGTGTGAAAGTATGTAACAGGCAGAAGGAAGCATCTCCGACGCTATAAAGTATGTATATTCTTGATCAGTATCAATAGCCGAGTCGATTGACACCTGTCCGTCTGTCTGTCCGTCTATCCGTCCATCCGCCTGTATGAACGCGTGGATCTCAGCAACTATAAGAGCTAGAGACTTCAAATTTGGAATGTAGGTTCCTGAATACCATAAGCAGATCAAGTTCATTTTCAATTTTCGATACCAAGTCCCGTTGGTTTTAAAATTAGAAAAATCATTATAACATAAGCAATGTTAAAGCTAGAGACTTGAGATTTGGCACACATGATGAAAAGCTTGGGCTTAATGTGTCCAGAAATGTGTCAAGCTGATAACAAGAGCAGTTTCATAACTAGAGACTTGAGATTTGGCACTCAATGTAAGCTACAAATTTCAGTACGATCGGATATCGAGCTCAGAAGTTATTCAAGCACCAAATTTATGCAGCGCTGCAGATGCGTCGCAGTGCAGTAGCAGCGCAATAGCAGCGCAGTCGCTGCGCCGCGGCAACGGTATAACGATATATGTGGCGCTAAACATAAATAATAAACAGCCGCAGTCCAGTGTTGCCAGACTATCGTTCTTGTTCTTTAGATATATTTTGTTAATTGATATTTCTCTATTTATTTAAATTAAATTACTGTAACTGCAACATGAGTTTATTTTACGTAAAGAAGTAACAACGGGCAAAAAATATTTAATTAAACTCATACGATTTTAAATGCTTTTGTTAATAACCTTGTATCAAAAATGTTAGGTTACCTGAAGATTCTCAAAAGTAATAATTCACTAAATATAAACACATTTGATAGGTTGGAGCTAGAAGTACCAATGAGCTACACATTGGATTATTGCAAAATAAAGCACAAATATTAACAACTTCTTTAACAAACCTCATTTAATTTTTTCCATATTTACACGTTTTTGTTAAGTTCACAAATCAAGAAACTCTCGCGGTGCAAGTTCAGAAAAATATTCCGCGCTTGTTTAATTTGCAAAGCAACTAAGAGTCAGCCGACTTTGATCGTATTACAGTCGAACTTCCATAACTTGAACGTTTATACCTCAAATTCTCTCTAACTCGAACTAAATCGAGTGACTATAGCGTTTACTGAGCAAATTACATACAATTCTGCTTCCGTAATTCGAACTTCCATAAGTCTCTCCATACCTCGAACAAAACTATTGACACTATTGTAAGTCGAAATTTTCGAGGAATCCTCAATTTAGTTCGATTTTTTTCGTTTCTGTTTTATGCTTCTGTGACAGGCTCCTTCGGATATGTTATGATGATGTATGTACATTACCTTGCCTTGCAAAACTACTGTGCTACTGTACTAAAAGGTTAATCGCTTGAAGGAAACTTAAAAGTTATTAAAGAAATTGAAAAAGCATCAAAAAAAAAGAAGTAGCTGAGAAATATGGTATCCCAGCGAGTACGGTCTCCACTTTATTAAAAATTAGTGAATTAATTACGTCATTCGAATCGGGAACTTCTTCTGGATGCAGAAGAGAACGAATATAAATTTCAGTCACTAATTTCTGATTTTTTAGTTCTCTGTAACTTTTAAGCCATACACGAATTTAAAAGTTCGCAATTTGAAATGTATATATGAATGTATGAAATCTGAGTTTCTTTTAGTAAAAACTTGAAATAAAGAACTTCCCATCTACTGAAGATCAAATAAAATGTGTTTATGCGACTTTTTTCCCATAGTGGATTGCTTAAAAATTAACTAAATTTATAAAAATAATGATCGCATACTAGTGATGTAAATTTGGGTAGAAAGTTCGATGTCGATGTTCATCGATGTTTACAAAATGAGAAATCGATGTTGTGTTAAACATCGGACAGAAACATCGATGCATCGATGATGTCCGATGTTTTCAAACCATTTTGTTTTTTTTTTTATTTTATTCAATTTATAGTTTTATTAAGTTTTTTCTCTAAAAATGTTGCTTTTATATCGGTTAACTAGTATTTAAATTAAATAAAATAATAGAAATATTGTTTTCCTATCATTAACTTTATTGACAATGCGTAAAAATGAAAATAACAATACATGCATTCTTAGCAGTCTTATTTATTTATGTATTGACTAGCAATGTTTAAGAAGAAAATTAAAATTATAACAATGCTTCCTTAGCAGTCTTGTGTATATCAAGCTTTCAAAGCAGTCTCAAAACCTTTTTTCAAAAAAAGTATTTTTAGTCGATACTTTGTAAAAATAAAATGCGACTTAGTCGATCTGGTCTTAGCCTGTTTCTTTTTTTGGCTTAAAATATTTGATGCCGCTGAAAAAACCCGTTCAGAGGGAAGTGAAGATCCCACTACTGGTAAAAATTGCAGCGCTATTTTATGTAAGTACGGATAGGTGTTTTTCATACCATCATGTGCGGCACTTAAACCAAATGCGCATATTGTGAAATTAAGGGTCGATGTTTTTGTCAAACATCGATGCATCGATAAACATCGGTATGAGCCAAAACATCGGAAAACATCGCAAAACATCGCGCAAAAACAATCGATGCTCGATGCATCGATGATTTTTCACATCACTATCGCATACTTACATAGTTACATTTTACAACAAGCAAATATTAGTATTTTGTTTTATATTACTCATACGCCGTGTTATTAAATGCAGGCTTTGCGATTGTGATTTTATCTCTATCTTATGGTTGAAGTAAGCCCAGTTTGGATGTGCAGAACAATTGAAACCGTAGTGCACTAGAACCACGCAGGTGTCTCATTTTCGAACCGATAAATTTCAATAGAATTGTGTTATAAAAAAGGACAGTTACAGTCACTGTCGAGACTGCAACCACAGGGCGAACTCTGCACAGCTGGTGGCAGCAGTGATTAAGTGCAAGCCTTTCAAGCGCTTGGCCAGAATATGTGATGGCGGCAGGAAAGGGATTTCTAGTTGGACGGGTCTCTCGACCTCGGGCAGTGGTCATTTTTCTCGCTGCCTGTCACTTGAAAGTTGGCAATTAAATATATGTATAAGTGTACACTAGTTGTTGTTGTTGTTTGTCCTTTATTTGTATCCTTTTGTGCATATAAATTGTTGCAATAGAAAAAATGCAACAGATGTTTTCACTGAAGTTGGAAACGAAGCGAGAGACGAAAGGCGGAAGGCGAAACATGCAAACCAGTTGGCATCTCCACCTTTTTCAGAATTTATTTTCACACTCTCGAGGACAACTTTCACAGGGCGCCACATGGCCTGCCTGGGGCATGTTGCATGCTGCATCAGAGACTTTGGCGCAGTCAAGATGTTGCCATTTTCCATGTCTGTTACAGCTTTAATGGCTTCATATTTCCTACAAAATTAGAGAAGTTACTTTTGCTTACATTTCCACTTGGCCACTCGACTGTTCTCCACATTCCTCCCGCCAACCGCTTGCTCTTTCAGGCTATGTCTTTGTGCTTTTGGCTGCAAGTTTTGTTGCAAGTTGGTCGCTGCTCATTATGTACCACACGCACACAGACACACACACACACGCAACAACAAACAACAAACAGCAACAGCAATGGCAACAGCAAGGAACACAGAGTGTCTACTCCATTAAATTGTAATTTTTGGCAACATTTTGGTTTGCATAAATCTTGGGCCGTGCTGTAGATACTTGCTTCTTTGCTTTCCGTGCGGCAGAGCTGCCCGATGCCAGTTTCTGACGGTCCCTGGTGTCCTTGTGCCGCACGCGCACAACAAAACAAAACATTTGCTCATGTTTCAAGTTTATTAAAAAGTACTCAACATATTATGGTTACTTAAACTATTAAAATAACAATGCTCCATCCCTCTTTCTACAAGTGTCTGGGTGTGACATGCCCTTGGGGGATCTCAGAGCCTGTGGACATCCTTTGGCTGCCTTCTGCAGATAATGTGTAAATAATTTGAATGCAGACAATGAGCTCATGATGTTGATGTTGCCAAGTGCCGCAGCTGCATTGTGATAGTCTTTCAACCTTTTGAGTGTATTGTATTCCTTTCCGTTTTCCATATTTGTGACCCATTAGCTATTTCAATCACTACGTCCGCTGCTTAAATCCCGACTCTAACATGCTCAAAGCCTTTAATTAGTCGACCAAGTTGGCCAAGTCGACCCACAAAAGAAAGCACATCGAGGCTAATGGCAGGCCACGTACAATATAAATCCATTTAAAGTGCACATTTGCATATGTCAAGTGTGAATGGAACTGCTCGGAGTGCCAACGACGACACCTCCGCTGACTTCCCTGCCCCTACCGAGACAACCTGCTTGCCATCCCCTTCAACCTCCCTTAACAACCATTGCTGGCATTGCCCACTTTGTTGATGCGTATTAAAAACACACTCAAATACTCGAAACGCCGGCAATGCCGCCGCCAATGCTCCTCAAAGCTCCTCCTTCCCTTCCTCAACACTCTGCACCTCCTCAACGGGCGAGCGGGCCGGCGGGCGGTTGCATTGCTAATTACGTAGCAAGAATTTTCATTACGTGGGCGGAGCCAGCAGCCGGGCAGCTGGGGAAAAACCAGGCAGACAGACACGGAAACACTCGAGTGCAGCGTAATGAAATCTTAGGCAGGCGTTTGCGGGTCGCCCCCTAATGGGAGTGCAAAATTTATTAGAAAATATTTACTGAGCACTTCAAAAGTTGTGTGCGAATCAAAGTAGGCAATGGCATTAAAGTGTAGCAGTCGCTACTCGTTGCTCGGTACTCGCCACTAACAACTCGACAGTTTGAACTTTAAGGAAAATGGCGAATATTAAATATATTCCTGTAAATACTTTACATATTATTGCAACCACTTGTCACTATTAATATTTCTGCACTGAACCCCTACAATAAATATGATTCTCCCATTATCCCATTAAAGAGCAGAACTCGCTATTCGTTACTCGGTACTCGCCACTAAGAACTCGACAGTTTGAACTTTAAGAGTAATGACGAATATTAAATATATTCCTGTAAATACTTTACATATTATTGCAACCACTTGTCACTATTAATATTTCTGCACTGAACCCCTACAATAAATATGATTCTCCCATTATCCCATTAAAGAGCAGAACTCGCTATTCGTTACTCGGTACTCGCCACTATGAACTCGACAGTTTGAACTTTAAGAGTAATGACGAATATTAAATATATTCCTGTAAATACTTTACATATTATTGCAACCACTTGTCACTTTTAATATTTCTGCACTGAACCCCTATAATAAATATGATTCTCCAATGTAGGCAATGGCATTAAAGTGCAGAACTAGCTATTCGTTACTCGGTACTCGCCACTAACAACTCGACAGTTTGAACTTTAAGAGTAATGGCGAATATTACCATTGCAACCACTTGATACTTTAAATATGTATACTATTTATCCCTATAATAGTACTTATAGCTGTTCTAAGTACTAAGTACTCGTTACTCACTGCTACATTTCGACAGTAAAGTGACAAATATGATGTATGTACATATATTGTAAGTGCAACCACTGCATTAATTCGTTTCAACTCAACAGTTTGAACTGTAAGGAAAATGGCGAACATTTACTTTACTGCTGTAAATCTTTTACATTACTGCTTTGAATCCCTGTAATAAATATGCTTCTTCTATATAGGCAATGGCATTAAATTTCAGTAGTCGCTACTCGTTACTCGCCACTAACAACTCGACAGTTTGAACTTTAAGGAAAATGGCGAGTATTTAATATATTCCTGTAAATACTTTACATATTATTGCAACCACTTGTCACTTTTAATATGTATACTATTTATCCCTATAATAGTACTTATAGCTCTTCTAAGTATATAGCATGAATGTATATTGGCAATGGTTACTCGTTACTCGCTGCTACATCTCGACAGTAAAGAGTCGAATATGATGTATGTACATATATTGTAAGTGCAACCACTGGATTAATTCGTTACAACACAACAGTTTGAACTGTAAGGAAAATGGCAAACATTTATGTTAAATGTAAATCTTTTACATTACTGCTTTAAATCCCTGTAGTAAATATGCTTCTTCTATATAGGCAATGGCATTTAATTTCAGTTGTCGCTACTCGGTACTCGCCACTAACAACTCGACAGTTTGAACTTTAAGGAAAATGGCGAGTATTTAATATATTCCTGTAAATACTTTACATATTATTGCAACCACTTGACACTTTAAATATTTACTCGCTGTATCCGCACAATACTTATAGCATGAATGTATATTGGCAATTGTTACTCGTTACTCGCTGTTACATCTCGACAGTAAAGTGACGAATTTGATTTATATTGTACCTGCAACCACTTGATTAAATATGCTTCTTCTTTATAGGCAAAGGCGTTAAAGTGCAGCACTCGCTATTCGTTACTCTCCATTAGCAACTCGATAGTTTAAATTGTAAAGAAAATTCCGAACAATGCCTGTAAAACTTTGATAGTGCATTGCAACCGCGTGACACTTGACATATAGCACTCTTTCCCTCTCCTACTTCATATACTCCCATATGCTATGTATATATGTATATGGTCTCTATCTCTTTATTTGTGTGTGGTTGAACATTAGTGGTCAGTGTTGTTGTTGTGTTGTTGCTACCGTGTCGTGTCCATTTTGTTGCTGTTGGTTTTTGCGGTTTTTAGGCAACTTATTTGTTTTGTGACACTATCGCCGTTCGTTGTTCTTATCGCCTCTCTGCCACCCAGGGGAGCCGCAGTCGGAGTTAGAGTCGGTGTCGTAGTCAACGTCGTCGTTGGCGTCGTCGTCGGCGTCGGCGTCCACTACATTGACACATGACTGGTAAAACAGGAGCATAACATGCCATCCCTGAACCCATTTCAACTGTCCCATTGTTTGTCACGCTGCAGTTGTTATGCTTTTTGTTCCACCTGTTTCACTCGAATTCGTTTCTTGTTTTTGTTGCAGACTTCAATTTATTTTATGGTCAATTTTGGGGTTCTGCCTCCATGACTAAAAAACTTTTCTAACGAGCCTCATTCGGATTTTGGGGCTTGTTGTTTCCGGCAGGATGTGCCACAATAAGCATACATAATTGTATGTACGAGTATATTGTTTCCGCCTAACAATTGTAATTGTTGTTATGTGCTTGGCGCTAACAATTTAACTTTAAGTGTACTCTTTAGTTCACCGAATATTGGACCATTTGGTTTTCATCTTTAAATTCTATAATAAAATAAAAGCAAAATCTGAATTTGAATTGGATTGCTTGTTATGTAAATCGTCGGAAATGCATTTCTCTGATTTCATTTATAAAGAATGTCTGTGTTTAGCTTTCTGAGTCAAGATCAGGCAATCCGATGTGTTTAAAAACTAAATTCAATGTAAAGACAATTACGAATTAACATTCTTATTGATTAGATTGAGAAAGTGTCTTCACTTATTATCGAAATCAAAATCTAACATAATTATAAAAATATGATTAAATTGTTATTTTATTTATCGAGTGTATTCAATATGTAAAGTTGATGTATATAATTGAGAAAATATATTATTTTAATATAAAAACTTAGTGATCTTCATTCGTCGTTTGAGCTGACGTTCTTGCAACATTCCATGTCAAAGGACGAACTGAAACTCCCTGCGTTGTCTTAACTCGTTGTTGTTATCCTTGTTCGTTGTTGTTGTAATGCTCTTTGATCTCTTTCCGTCAAAGCTCGTCTCAAAAGTGTTTTAAAGTTTGATTTCTGTGAATAAAAACGCTAATTATAATACTGTACTTGTAAAGAAAAACTAATCTTTGATTTTAAATTGAATTCAATTTAATTAACTTTAATAATTATGACATGTTTCAGTTAAATATGAACAATGGAGTTTCGAAAGTCTAAACACAAGTATTTACTTATACAACACATAAAGAAAGGAAGATTTTGAATAGTTCACAAATAAAAGTTCTAAAGGGAGTTGTTTAATGGCCAAGACCTTGCATTAAGACGCTGTCCGTTCAGACAGAGATCCAGCAAAAAGGGTTTGTCGTTTGGCAATTTCAATTGAGGAAGACATTGGCGACATTTTCCAACTGGCTTGGCTGGACAAGCAAAGGGACGACAATTGCGATGATGAGAATGGGAATGAGAATGAGAATGGAAAAGGCAATGACAGTGGCAATGGCAATGGCAATGATGACGATGAGGAAGCGTTGATGTTGATGACAAAAAAGGGCAATTGAGAAGCAGCTTCTACTCGTGGAAGGCTTTGAATTGATTTCCTTTACTATGTGTGGGGTTCTTGCTCGCTCCATCACACACACATACACACACATACACACACAAGCATACACGAAGCGGAAGCGGAAGTCATGTTGTGCTGCAATGGCCGCCGCTTGGACTTTTGGACTGTCATACTGAAGGTAGACAGTTTTTTCTTCCTCTGTCTCTGACGGACTCAGCTCGGCACGTCTGCGCAATTTGAAAGCAATTGCAAACGTTTACCAAGGCGCACACAAAACTAAAGTAGGAGAGGAAAGTAAAGTAAGGCGGAAGTGTTTTTCAAGTCTTTTAGCCCCTTTTTTGCAGCGGGTGAAAGTCTTTTTAATTGAAGTGGACACACACATAGTGGAGGATACAGATACACTCTGTTAGTGTATTTTATATTCAATGATGCAGCAAGCGGTCAACGTCTTTGACTCCTTGCAAGGGACTCCAGCTAAAGGAGTTGCCTTTCAAAGCACTCGGACGGTGCAAAATAAATGAAGAAAAAATCAGCACAGGCTAAGAACAGCCCGAACAGCCACTTGTACCGGACCGTGTATGTCATTAAAATTTACAATCTATTTTGCTTGCTAATTGGCACTTGGCACTTGGCGTTGCCAGCTGGCTGGCAGTCAGAAGCCAGAAGTCGGATCCTGGCCATAATCATTACTTGCATCGTGAACAGTCCTGGGTCAGCAATTAGTGACAAGCCAAGAAGTAGCAGCAAATGTTGCGTGAGCTTTTAATTATGGCCAAGTGTTGATTATGGCGACAGTTAAGCGACTGTCTAATGCTGCTGACAATGCGACTCATAACTAACAAAGTGATGCACTAAATGGCATAGCCAAAAAGGGAGATGGAGAGAGAGAGAGTAAGAGAGAGAGACAGTGGCTGCAATTATTGTTGCCTACTTAAAAGTTGGCATTTAAGCACTCCTCCAATGGCTTTCAATTTGTAATGTGTGCGATCAATTACAAAGCTGAAAGGGGACGCTATTCAAAATCCAAAATGGGCTATGAAATGCACAGTTACAAGCAATAACGAGTTGGCAGCCCCTCAGCCTGCATCCCCGAAGTTCCCACAAAGTCGACCTGCAGCAGTCTCCACAATCAAACCAAACTGAGCCACAAAAGTCAAGCCCCATGCATTGAGGCTGTCTGGGTGTGTGAATATATACATATATATATATGTGTGTGTGTGCGTGTGTGTGTGCATGGATGATTTCCACTCTGCTCAGTGAGTCAGTCAGGCAGGCAGCCACAATCCTTCATTGTTGTTGCAGGCAACAGCAGCAGCAGAGCTGGCGATAAAATAAATTTGCATATGAATTGAGAATTAAGAACATTTTGCACATCGTCCTGCGCTTTGCAATACCCCAACCCTTACCAATTCCCATCCCCATCTCTAACCCGAAACTCCGTTACTACCAGCCCTGCACCTGCCAACCAGTTGCCATTTTTTGATTGGGTTGCCTTGGACGGGGCGACGTGTTGCCATTGTGGCTGCTGTTTGGCCTTTGAATTAGAATTCCCATACACACACACTCATACTCACTCTCACCCACACATATTCACACTCATACATAAAAGTAGTCAGTCACTCGACCCATCCGAAAGTGTGAATGGCTTATTCCGTAGCTGTTGGTGTTGTTTTAGTTGTTGTTGTTGTTGTTGCTCCTGCTTCTGCTCTTTTGGCCGCTTTTCGGCATTTTCTATTTGCATTTGGCCTTTTTGGCGAACAATTTTTACACGCTTTGCTCTTTTGCTGATAGAAATGAAAGAAAAAAAAACAACTCGTTAGCCTATTGAAATTGAAAATGTTTTTGGCTGATGCGATAAGAATGTGCAGGGGATTATAGTGTGCAAGTGTGTGTGTGTGTGTGTGTGTGGCATAACTTTGTTATGGCTTGCAAAGTTATGGGTCAAATAATTGCGACTATGTAGGTTCCTGTAATTGGATTTTGATGTGCAGCTTTCACTTGATAAACGGCGCCAAAAATTTAAAAAAAAACCTTTAAAGTTATGTTAACTTCATTTCTTAAATGTATATTTAATATTGTACCTTTTTAAAAATTAAATATGTGTATTCATTTATTTAAGACGATTTACTAAACTCCCTCTTAGTATCAATTGTGTGTTTCGATCTTAATATGTCAATCTATTAATCTCGGCACATTGATTGACATCCTTAAATCTCCTTCAATCTTAAATTGGAATTGGATTCATTGCGGCTATCAAATGATACTACATTCCAAAACTCTTTACAAATCACAAATTAAATAATTTTATAATATCTCCTGTTTTGCTACAGGCTGAATAAAAAATTCCAGCTATTAAAATTCAATAAAAACTAAAGAATCGTGATGAAATTTTAGAATACATTGGTACTTTGATGCTTGTCCTTAATGCTAAATTAAAACTCTAGCTTTTTTATTTCTCGTTTTATGGGATTTCAAAAACTTTGTTTTCGATTTACGGAGGCGGAAGGGGCGTGTCAAAATTTTAACATAAACTTGATCTGCTTAGCCCATAGTTGAACCACCATATTTGGTGACTCTCGCTCTTATAGTCTCTGAGACCTAGGCGCTCATACAGACAGACGGGCAGAAGGACAGACGGACATGACGGACATGACTCGGCTGGTGATACTGATCAAGAATATATATACTTTATGGGGTCTGCCGGACTTCCTTCGATCTGTTACGCACATTTTCACAAACTTAATAGACCCTATATACATTTTTTAAGTAAAGGGTCTAAAAAGGTTGACAGAATCGGTACAAAAATATTTTGACAACCTGCTCTGCTATGCGGTATGGATAGAAAGAAAATTATGGAGCTGCCAGACTATTTGCTGGCGTTGTCCAACACTGTTTCTCAAACAGCTGATGATAATCAAGTAGGCTGGAAGAACATTGAATATTCAGTGTTTTGCTAGCAGAATATGCTCAAAAGTGAAATTGCCGTCATCAAAAACACAAGTTGCCTTGACTCAATCTTCAATTTTTTTTTGTTTTGTTTAAATTGTGCACAGCTGACGCAACAGTGTTACCACTTAACTTTTCTGGGATTATTTGGGAATTTTTTTTTTGGTTATTATTGGTGCTATGCTGTCACACTGCCGTTTACTAGCAGGCTGTAAAAATTTTGACTACTTTCTCCTAGCATAATATTCTGAGCAACTCCATACTGGGCTTAAGGGAAAAATGTAGTAACTTAAAAACAATTATAACATATTTAAAACTGTTCTGGAACCAGAATATATTAATTCAATAATTTTAACAAATGGAAATCTATATCTGCGGATTTTATTTGTATTGTTTAACTAAGCCGATAAATTCCCATTTTTTTACCCTTGCAGAGGTTATTATAATTTTGTAACGAAATGTATAACGCATAAAAGCAGACATCTCCGACCCTCTAAGTATATATATTCTTGATCAGCATCAACAGCCAAGTCGATATAACCAAGTCCGTCTGTCCGTATGTTTCTATGCAAACTAATCTCTGAGTTTTAGAGCTATCTGGATGAAACTTGGTACAGATCAGTCTTTTTGCTGCAGGCAGTACATATGTCGGAACCGGCTGGATCGGATTACTATATCATATAGCTGCCATAGGAACTATCGGTCGAAAATCATACTCTTGTATGACAAACTTCTTTATTTTTCGACCGACTTTAACCAAACTTACAGATTATGCATTTGGTTCTGTCTTGAATAGCCTGAACAAATTTGGTATAAATCGGATCACTATATCATATAGCTGCCATAGGAAAGATCGATTGAAAAGTGCATCAGGGTTCTGCAAGGGTATGAAATCTTTGGTGTGCCAAAAATAACAAAGACTACTGACTCATTGCACCCTACTGGCTTATATTAAATTAACCGCATCTGATTAATATAATCATTATATTATAGAAGATAGTCTGCATATTTTATAAGACTTTTAAATTCGCCAAACTATCAACAAATACTTGTTAAACAGCCACAATGAAATTTCCCAAAACTTTACTTCAAAACTTTGGGAATGGAGAGAAAGAGAAAGGAGACGAAAAGAGTAAGAGAGAGAGAGAGAGAGAAATAGAGATGCAAATCCATTGATTTCACATGCGATTCTCGCCTTGCTTTTGCTATACAAATTGCATTTACAAACAATTAGACAAGTAAAACTCACGTTCAAAATTTGAGTCGAGGGGTGAAAAGCCCGCGGGTTAACAAAGGTAACGGTAACTGGCAAGTGGCAACTGGCAACTGGTTAGTGGTAACTTGCAACGGGTTGGAGCATCCCACACAATTGGTCGCCTTGTTTTATTGTGGGGCATTTGTAAAACTTTTGACATGCTCATAAAATTGCTCGTTTAACTCATTTAACTTTTTGTTGCAATGGGGGGTGGTGCGTTCTTTATTTTTTGTGTGGGTTTTTTTTTATAAAGTTTGCATAAATTGTAGCAACAAGAAAAAGTTAATAATGCCAGAAGGCAGGCATCGGTAGGAGCACAGCAGGAACAAGAACAGGAACAGGAGCAGCGACAGAGGCAGAACTCAGGAATAGGATTTCGGTTGGGGCGACAATGAAAATAATTCAATTAAAACACTTTTCCAGTTTGCGCCCTCGCATGCCAAGTTACAATTACGTCCAACCAAATTAACACATAGAGCGTGCCACACCCCCTTTGCCTTATCCCCTTCCACCACCTCCTGCTTGCTTCATGTGTGCATTGCCCGCGGGCATTTTGCATAAAGTTTCGCCGGGTCGCCGTCGCCGACGCCGTGCCTTTTATGTGGTCAAAGTTTGAACGCCCCCTGCCCTCCCCTCGGTGACATCTATGCCATGTTTACTTTGGTACTTAGCCATTGTTGTTGTTACTCTTGCTGTTGTTGTTGCTGTTGCTTAAAGCCACAAAGTAGCTTTTGGTTGTAGAAATTTAAATGTTACCCTGGCTTAGCCTCCAATCTCTTCCTGTATGCTTAAAAGTCTGTTTCTGTTTCAGTCTCCGAGTCAGAGTCTGTGGCTAGCTGGTGTTTTGTGTATTATTTTAAGATTTGATTGGTTGGGTTACAGTCATGTTGATTTTGGCTAGGTCCTTGTTCAGGCTGCTTGTCTGCTTGGTCAGTTGAGCAGCTATCTCCCGACACTAATAAGCATTTGGATATGCTGGACTATGAGTATAATAGCTGTATTAACAGAAGACATTCATCAAACGGACAGCAATTCGTTATTGATAGGCAGAAATACGCATCTGAATATAGTCCTAGATTTGTTATTTGCCGTTATTGCCATTGTTAGCCAGCAAGTCTGTAAAGAGTCGATGGAAAGTCCGCATACAAATCAAGCAAATCCTAGGGCTACATAAAAACTTTACTCGTTAAATTGCCCACTTCAAAGCCAAAAGCCCATGCAGCAATTTCTACAAAATATTTCCTTCATTTTTATGTACTTTTAACCCTTTAATACAGACACATGGCGACCATTTTCAGCAGTTTAAGTCCATTAAAAATTGTTTTTCCATAATTTTTTACACAACATTCAAGCGGGCAAAACATTCATAGCGCTTCGACGGTTTCACGAGCCCCCAAACGTCGCGTTGTCGCTCGTTAAAAATCAATCCCCAAGCGTCCCATCCGCCCACATGGAGTGGAGTGTGCAGTCAGAACTGAGGATTGTGGATCGGGGGAATCGGGAGGTTCAGCGTGTTGTAGCGAAGGTGTCGCGGCCTCTGCCCGTCGCGGTCAATATGCGAGACTATAAGTCCATATAAGCGCCGCCGCCGTAGCATCAATGTATCCCGATATCTTTCGGTTTCGCTATCGCATCTATGTGTGCGTTCATGTGTGTGTTTGTGTGTGTGCCTGTATGCCTGTGTGACATGTGTCATGCCTGTGTGTGAGTGTGTGCTGTTGTAGTGTATATTTGTGAATTTGTTTTGTCATATCGTTGCGTTCTCCATTTGCTTTTTTATCTATTTTACTGAATTGTGCCCTGGAGCCATGGTTAGAGGAAGAAACCAGTAATAGTCATATATATATACATAAAAAAATATTTATCAAATAGGTTTCTCATCATTTTTCCTAACTTAAACCAAAATTAAACACAGCTTACATTAATGTTTACATTTGATAGAAATCCGCGAAAGATTGTAATTTAATTATTATAATAAAAATCATTTTTAATTCTTAATTCTAATGACATAGAATTTGAGGCATAATTGTTATTCCGTAACTTGCATTTAAAAATCGAAAACACCTGTTATTGTTGTATATTTAAATACTAATAGTCTCATTTATTTTCAAGCACTCAATATTTTTACTCTAGTTTCTACTGTTTTCCTATTTACACTTAAAATACGTTCACGTTTTCATTGTAGCGCCATTAGCAGTCTCATTCGCCGAAAGCAGCTCCATTGAGGCGTATAGAAGCGTAACGTCCAATCTACGTGGAGCTATAGATTTGGCTATGACTGTGGCTATGTGTGTCCGGGCTGAAAAAGTGTCCAATGTAACGCCACAACAAAGAACGTTAATTGACGCCAAAATGCTGCTGCAGAAAAGGTTAAAAAAAGAAGCAAATCAAGAGGAAACAAAATGGTTGGAAAAATCAGTCGAAATAAAAAAAAAAGAAGCATGTGTAAAAAGAATTTGTCCAGTTGGACACATTGTGTAACAGGCGATACGAGGAGCGATACCGGAGCAATATCCAGGCCGGTCTGGGTTTGGGCTCTATCTTGGCTGCACAATTTAAATTTCAGCCTAGACCAGCGCCCCAAGTGGCTTGATTAACCCCACGATACGAGAGGTCAACTCAAGTCCTTGCGAGTGGGCGTTGTTGAATCAGCACACGTGATTAATGGTCTTTAATTATGTCAGAGCGCGACGGCGACTGGAACGCCAGGCGACCGACGACCGACGACCGACTACCGCCCAGGATCGCTTGATCCTTGACTGTGTGCAGCGGCATGCCAGTTAACCGTTTGACATTAAAAAATTGACACCGTTCGGGGTGAAATGTTGCCGACATCTACTGCGCTCCACCTGACAACTGTCTGGCACACGTAACCGAGTTGGAGTTGCCATTGCCATTGCCGTTGTCGTTGTCGTTACCGTCGCTGTCTTCTCGTAAGGGAACTACACTGCACGGCACAAACAAATTTTAAACACACACAAATTTCGGACTCGATGTGGCAGTTGGAGTTGTTGTTGCTGTTGTTGGAGTCAGACATTTGTTGCCAGCCGTGATTGTGTGTGGGCGTTTGTCTCGCTTGTCGCTTTTAATGAAAGCGTCATAAATTATGTTGCAGTTGACGAAAGCAACAGCCAACAGGGTACTGGCCAGGGGTCTGAGGCTAGAATACTTAGCATATGGGTAACATATGTTCGCCTCGTTGAACGTCCAATACAAATGGAGGTTGTGTAAAGAGTTCCACTGAGAAATGCTTGAAATATGCTAAAAAGCTGACAGCTCAAGTGGAAAACGTTACGTATACTTGAATGAATCTAATATATTATACAAAATACTGACCGTTAACCCCAATTTCAATCAATTAACAGGTTTAATTGCTTTGCGCCTATACATTAAGAATACCAGTTGGTTAATTAATGCAAGGAACATTATCAATTCTTAAAGTTCTTTCAATATTAAAATTTAAATGTTGTACATTAATGAGAGCTGAGGGAAAATGCACACAGCTCAATGTTTAATATATTTACTGTTGACATGTTACCTCTGAGATACGATAACTGTCTTCTAGAGCTCTATTCTGATAACACGCTTCTCCTATTCCCAATTCCCTAGTCTCTCTACTCGATCGGACATATTTTCCCCATTATGCCGCATCATAGTAATTTTTGAGCAGAAAATCAAACCGAAACAAATATCGGATTCAGTTTCATCTATGGTAATGTCGCATTTAGGCAAAATCTTTTCAAACAATACATATTTAAAAACAATTCTATAATTTCTTAACAGAAGATTTATTTAATGAGATAAAAAAAAAACACATTAAATATATGATTTCACTAAATATTTCAGTGTCGTAATTGGATACTAAGAAATTCAATTGAAATTTTAACGCAGAAAAGACAGCTACGTATAATAATTGAATTCATATAATTTGGGTATTTGTTTTAATTATGAGACCACCAGTAAAGTATATTTACTTAAGTAATTAAACACTTTAAATAAGAAACAAATTGAATGTGTTTAAAATATTATTTGAACTGTCTCTGCGATCTAAAGCTCAAATCTTCAAAACAATAATTATGCCATTTCTCACATATTTAACAAATGAGTCACTACTCAATAATATAAAAACTAAATTATGTTTTTACTCTTTTTTTGCTATAATTGCTTCCATGAAAATGCTACTTTTATGGTTTTTAAAATACCTACCTTAAATATGTGACTGGAACCGTGTTAGCCATGTCTAAGTCGGAATTGAGAAGTTCACATGCTTAAACTAAATTATTTTTGGGTATTCACTTGAATCACTTCTGTACTTCAACATTAAATTTGTAATAACAATAATTAAAACAAAGTATAAACCAAAAAACTTATGTAAATCGTAAAGAACAATATCCAAATATTTTGAATACAATTCACACCATTCCATTTGTCAAGCTCTTCAACTGTTGTGTTTTCCAGACGAGTTAAGATAAGACTGACTGTAGGAGATTCCATTAGCACGATATTTCTAACTTGATGTTGTCCGGATAGATGTTTAGACCACGCAGACGGTCGACTAACTGAACTTCTTGGGGTCTCTTGTCTAACCTTATGAGCAGTAGAGGCGCTAGAGACCAGAATACAAGGTCGGTAGCACCCTAGGCATGTGAGACCCAAGAGTATCATCCAGACAGACTGCATTACCTTACTTTATTCGGCAGCTGTCTGGGAACAACTGTTGCTGCTTTAAAAGTGTGAGAAAGAGAGAAAGCTTGTCTCTCATTATAATTACTTTTATCTTCTCCCCATTGAATGATAATCTTCGTTTTATCAGTGAGACCAAGAGACTGACTGTTTATTCTCTTTGCTTGTTTGTTTAGGCAACAGGTGTTTTGATATTCGTTGAGTTGTCTAACCAAAAGTTGTGTTTCCAGCAGTACATAAGAAATTTCCAATGAATTCAGATTGAAATGAACATTTAGGTGATTTGAAGTTTGTAATTGATGTGACTGCAATCCGAAAGGGTGCTTTGTACTTGATAATACTCTTACGTATTTCAATATTCACTAAACTTTTCGACGCAAAGTTGCAAAAATATTGTCATCGTCGGGCCAAGAAAGGCCACATCGTTTCCAACGACCTCACACACGCGCACACGAAGGCAGATGAATGATTGTGTAGCAAATCAAATAATTATAAAAGTTGAGCATGGAGTTCTGCCTTTGGCAATGTTTGGCCAAAAACTTGAGGCATACGAAGAAAGTTTGCTCAAAGGTGCAGGCAAAACTTTTACCAGCCAACTAGCTAAAATTCATTTAGGCGCAGTTAGGCAGCAGTATTGGGCTGTTAGGTGAAGGGACGTTACGAGTTTATATGCATGAGCAATATGCCAAGTCAAAACATTTTTAAAGCCCAACTGCTATTTAAGCAACCAAATCATTTTTTGGACACACATTTTGTGCAGGCTCAGCGACGCCGGCGAAAGTTTTGCCCAGCAGCGTTGGCAAAAAAGTTTTCTCGACGCCGCCTCGGTTGGAGCAGGCTTCCTGTGTTATCCTCTGTTGTCCTGGCTCTCCTAGTTGTCCCCTCTTCTGTCTGCCAATTCGAGTTACAGAACTCCGGCGAAGCGTGTGAAATGCGCTGCAGCCTTGGAGCTGCCACGCTTTGATGGATTTGTAGTGCAAAATGAGAACGCAGCGAGCCGAGTCGGTGACCAGGACATCACCAACAACTACATACACCATCGAGCTTTGTACTTCACACCCTTTACTTTGTGATTCTGGAATATTTAGTTATATATAATTGTACTATATGCATAAACTTGAAAGCTTTCAAGATTCAGAACGTATCGCTATTTAACTTGGTTGTGAACATTCTTTGCTCTTTCAATATCAGAGTGTTTTGTTGGATTGAATTATATTTTGGATTTTTGACCCACTACAACTACCTGATATTCCAATTGCAAGGGAAGTTTTAGACGCCGTCAGATTGTCCCAATATCAAAGTCTTTTGTTTGATGCTTCTTAATCATTACCGTCATCGTTGTCGTGACAATTGCCATCGCAGTACCACAACCGACGATATCGTTGTAATATATAATGTAATGTAATATATTAATTAAAAATTAGTTAGAGGAGAATTAAAACTTAGTAACATTTGTAATCGTTTAAATTAAAAGTAACACACAGTTCTATTATCACGTCTGCTTTATTTCGTGTCTCTTAAACGACTAACCCTGGCATCACACCGCTGTATTTCACAATTCCCTTTTGAGCGAGATCAAGCTAGGTCAATCTCCATTGTCTTAATATGTTAAAGCGAGATAGCTAATCTATCTGGATAATTAGTGATGGGAGGATATACAGTCTGTTGATGGTAGGGTATACAATCTAGTGGTGGTAGGGTTAACAGAGTATAGGAATGTTAACAGACTATCGGCCTGCTACACATTGAATGTAACAGACAAAATAAAGTATATCCGAGCCTCAAAAGTATAAATATTCTTGACCAGTGCCAACATTCGAATTTACCCACAGAATTTCACATCTTCCTTAAAGTGCGGAAATCTGTCCAGCTTAACAAGGCACATGCAAATCCGTTCTTAAACAAATTCTTGTGGAAATTAAAACAGACCAGTCCGATCAAATTTGTAGACAACAAAAATATTGTCTAAATTTAATAAAATATTAATAATATTTCGGATCATACAACATTGTTCCTAAACTATTAAAGAATATATTAAAACTTATGTTTTTCCATTGCATTCATATAAAGTATGCAATTTTTTCGGATTTAATTACAAGCGTGTTGTCTATGTGTGAAGCCCATTGTACGCTGATGATGTCCAATTATATGTGAGTCGTCTTTTAAGTCAAATTAACCAATGTATCATGTTGTGTAATAATGATCTGTGACGTGTTTGTAAATGCGCAAGTAACTATGGTCTTTGTTTAAACCCGTCAAAGTCCAAATGTATTGTGATGTATAAGAGGAAACTAAGTGTTGACAACTTACGCTTTGCGGTATCGTTAAGGACTTGTAATGCTGTTTGTCCTAGAATTAAACTTGCATCTTCTGACAGGCACTTTTTTGTATGCGTTGCTCGACTTTGGAATCATCTGCCATTTGAAATTAAGACCATTAGAAGCATATCAAATTTTAGCTCTAGGATGAAATTACACCCGCAACAACATATGTTGTAATGATAATAGCAATAATAAAGCTAATAATGATGATACTTATAGAAATAATAATGATACTAGTAATAGTGATGATAATTTTGTAATAGTAATAATAATATTTATATAATTCATAATAATCAAAATTGTAGTGCTTATATTAAGCATCAATACGTTCTCCAACTAGATGTTAATAAATAATAATTTATCGATTATATTGCTCAGATATCATATATCAAATATCTGAGCAATACAATCGATAAATTATTAATTATAATTTTAAGATAAATTTATAAAATATTGTCAGTTTGACTAGTTCCCGAATTTAAAAGTACTCCTACTTGTAGCACGATGAATATATAAATAAATTCATCTGCTTAACTTTAGGCGCACTCAATATGTAAAATATTGTCGAAATTGGAAATCAAAACAGGACTAGAGCAATTTAGATTGTTGGTACCTAAACAATCTATTTCATTGTCGTATTTGCGTATCAAGCCCCTCACTCGAAATTTAAAACATAATTTGTTTAAATATATACTCTTAAGATTATATGCATATACACTATCTTTCTATAAACCTTGAATATTCACAAGGATACATTGGGACCCTAATGCTCGAAATGGACTCAGGACTCGAGCTTTAATATTTTTCGTTTTATGGGATTTCAAAAATGTTGTTCTCGATTTACGGAGGCGGAAGGGGGCGTGTCAAAATTTTAAAATAAACTTGATCTGCTTATCCCATAGACGAACCACCATACCATTTAGTACTTCTAGCTCTTATAGTCTGTGAGATCTAGGCGCTCATACAGACAGACGGACAAACTGACAGACGGACATGACTCGGCTAATGATGCCGATCAAGAATATATATACTCTATGGGGCCTGCCTGACTTCCTTCGACCTGTTGCGCACATTTTGACAAACTTAATAGACCCTTTTTTAAGTTTTTTTTAAAGTAAAGGGTCTAAAAAGCAAAAAGAAGCAATGACGCCAACACGCTTTAATAGTAACATTTGTTATTTGATGTCTTTTAGTTCGATAGTTGTGATTTGATTTATCGACTAGGAAAATAAACATTCTACGAGCTTTATGTTTGGGCCCATTTATATAAATAAATAAGTAGATATAGGTTTCCTTTGTCTTTAAAGCATATTGTTGTGACCATTGGAAATCATGTATTAAGCAAAATTAATGAAGATACAGAACGCAATAAAGACTTGCATGTAAGATAGTAAAAGCATTGAAGAACATTTCGAGAAATATAAAAAAGACTGTAACATACTTATTCCTTTGTGCTATTTTTGTAAGAAAAACTGTAGGAATAGACATAAATAATTAAAAAACCAATTTAGTAAAAATATATATAATGATACAGGATTATAGAAGATATTGTTATGGTTCATATTAATATTATAAGAGTATACTAATAAATTAATATTATTTATTTAGCAAAATCAAATTTATGTTCGACGTAAACATATTTTACGCTATTGGAAACAAAGTAAAGAGTTCCGTTGGCACTTGATAAATCTTCGCGTTCTTTTTAACGCTTTAACAGGGCATTAAGCAGAGTTAACACACAGAATAAGCACATTCCACACCCTTGTGCAATCACATGTATAGCAGATATTCAATCACTCACTCATACCCATAGTTAATACGCCGAGAGTATTCAAATCCGTAAGCAGACAATTGGCCCTCTGGTAACTCTCCAAGGACTTTATTATGCCAAGGATTGAGAGTTTCTAGCGCGCTTAAAAATGCTTTTCTTGTAGCAGCCCAGCTCTAGCAGGAATATCAAATCAAATAAAATATTCATTTTGATCTTTGAACTGTGCATAAATATGCACCCGCCGACTGCCAACTGCCAACTGCCACATATATTTGCCAGGCATCTAGCATATAAAAATGCGGTTTGGTGCGGCAGTTTATCATCATCCAGGCGAAGGACGACGACAACGTCAATATCCTTGTAGTAAGGCAACAATAACAAAAAAAATATAAAAGAGGAAAAGACTTTGAGGGGGGAATGTATACAGTGAATCTGTATGAAAATTGTATCCATCCCACTGTTAGGACTTATTTCTTTATTCTTTTTGGTTTCTTGATTGTGGAGCGAATTGAAAAATTGATATGAATGGCTGCGACTTAGGATTAGGGTTAAGTGATTTACTCCAGACACTGTGGTATTATGAACTGTAAATTGAGGGACCTAAGGATACCTTTGTGTCTGCTAATTGCTCGTTTTGTAGCAAGTTCTCCCATAAGTTCACCCATTCGTTTATGCCCTCGTTTAACTGAATTCCAGCCTAATGCAATCCACTTACAATTGCTTTATCAGATTTACTTGCTACAAAATTGCATTTTCAAGAAACTTCAATTGCAGACCGGGCAGTAAAAATGCCTTCAGCCATTTGGAAAAGTTATCAAACGTGAGCGAGGAGACGGGCACAATAAAACCTTATTGTTGTTATATTTATTTTCCTTCCTGCCGGCTTGTTTGATCGTCCTGGTGTCCTGTTGTCCTCTCGTAGACTGACGTAATCTGCCATCAATGTTAACTCTAAATACCAGTACCAAAGAGAATACTTTCTTTTTGCCTTCCCTCGGATTTGTCTACCTTATCAGCTTACCAGCAACCTTAACTCCTGCATATGTTTTCAGAGTTGCGGAGTTTGCGCAATTTTTGTGCTTGATTGCGCATTAAACTGAGTTTTCGATGTGGCATTAACTTTGGCTACGTGAAATTAACATTAAACTTTTGAATAACACAAATAAAACTGAGCAACATTTTGCTGCACTTTTAATATAATGAAGCTGCGACAAACGCAAAGAGTTTCAAGCCTTAATTGAAAATAAACATTGAACATCTAAAGAAAACATCATGTGATCTACCACTGTGCATTGATTGTGACTGAGGTAGCTGAGCAATAGGAAACTAACAGAATTTATTTTCAGGTAATGCAACACCTTAATGCTGAGGGGGATTCATAAGAGGGGCATTCATTCTCAAGAACAGTTTCAATTGTCTCTACATACCACAACATGAAATTGGCCTTGTTACGGATTTAAATGAGATTTGAAATGTGTAAAACGGTACTGGAAAACAAAAGATTTATTGCCCTGCACAAAACCCAAATAGAAAATCTACAGGCTTCCCCTGCCCCTAATATAATCAACTAATTCAATAATCCAACCGGAGAGAGAGAAAGATAGAGAGAGGGACAGAGAGAGAGAGGTGGGAAGGGGCAACAGTTTAAGTTTGGTAAATTGGCAGGGAGTGTGGGCCAAATAACATGGGACATTGTGATTTATATCCAGCGAGTGTGAAATACAACAAAACATTTCCTGTACATTGCATCGAGGTGGAGGACATGCCTGGTATCCTTGTAGCAACAACTTAATGCGCAAAAACAAACAACAATGTGATGGCCAGAAGAAAAATTGTTTGACCAAAACCAGTTCCAAAACATACTAAAGAGAAATGTTACGTTGGACTTCTTTCCTCATAGAGAGCCCAGAGCAAAAATTGTTAAGCATGTCGTTTGCTATTCAAACAATTTGCATATCCTTTTAGTGCAGCGAGCGTACTTAAGAAAAACCAGCTCCAACAACAACAATGAAAATCCTGGGCTGGCATACCAACACGACAGTCAACCGAAATCCAATGTCAGCTCAAGAATTTGCGAAAGAGACAGAGAAAAAGAGGGAGTTTAAAAAAAAAACAACAAAAAAGGCTATGAATTTTATTTAACACGTACGAGGCGGTCACAGAATGCGCAGCTTTAATGCCACAGGGAAACGGGGGGGATACGGGATGGGTGGCAGTTGAAAGTATTGAAGTGAAAAGTGAATGGAGGAGACATCGTGTAGTGCCAGGCGACAGTCGTTCTATGTCCTTGTTCTCGGCCAGTTGCCAGCCATAATATTTATGCGCAGACGTTGCTCAATAAGCTGCTCAAGGATTTATTAGCCAAATGGACAGATTTGACTGGCTGACTGGCTGTGTGGCTGCCAAGCTGTGAGGCCGGGCCATATGTGAAGGTTGACGCTGCTCCGACTCGGCACCGCTCTGTGCAATATGTTGCATTAAGAGTCACTGAAAGAAATTACATTGCAGTCTCGAAAAATCTATTTTTGTTGATTTAAAAATTATTAGTTAATTGTGTTTTGTTTAACTTTGCAGATCATTTAACTCATTTTCATTATATTTTATATTTTTCTTGGAATTATGTAGTTCGAATCAAGCTATATGTTTAACAGAATTTTAATTGATTCTATTAAGTTTCAGTAAATTACAAAAAAGATTTAAATTTACTACTACACGAAGTCACTCGAAGTTTAACTTTCAGCTGCAAACCTTCAACATTTTGGGCAAGTTTCGGTTCGCTAGTTTAAACCATAGAACCAAATTTCGGCAAAAAGGTCCCCGAATCGAAGGGTTCGGTTGAAACCTTGGTTAAATTTAATACATATGCATTACTTTATATACTCAGTAGTTTTTCATATTTTTCATTAATTTTGTAAGCTTCTAAATTTTTTTTAAGAATTGCTGAATTTTTAATAATATTACAATTTTAATATTTTTCTACACTTCTTCAAAATCTTGGATAGTACATATGTAATATATACTTGAATAGACATATTCCGAGCCAATAGTGGCCTGATTTGGGTTCGAGGGATAATTAATTTTAAAGGTTCGGTTCATGATGCTGTTTGAATAACTCATAAACTCCAAACGAGAAGGTTTCTAGACAGTTCTATAACCGAATTGCAGTCTTCGTATTAATATCTCCAAATATATTGTTAGACGTTCAAAAAGTTTAATTATGTTTTGTATTAAATATATGTATAATAGTATTTAATTAATATGTGAAATCAATTGAAATTTCTAAAATTTAATACGATTATATTCTTACTTATTTTGCATATTTTAAGGTATGCCAAAAAAATTTGTAAAGTGTAGCAAATTTATCGTAAAGCTCGAGATTTTCATTGTTTGGTCGTACGAGTAACCAATAATACATATCGAATGGTCTCGCTGACTTCAAGCCAACTTATTGACGAATGTTTTCAAAATCTTTGCATTGAATGGCAATTTTTCAAGATTTACAACTCGAATGCGGAGCGCAAACTTAGATGGCAGTCCGACCAAAGGGTAAATGAGTGTGTGTCCGTTTCTATTTTGGAGCAGAATTGAACAATGAATATTCCAGTAGTCGATTGAAGCACGAGTGGATTCGTAAAATGTATCCTTGTAAGATGGAGTTGAAATGGTTGCAAGTTTCACAACGAACTTCTTCGGGCAATTCGAAAAGGATTAGTTTAATAATGTGAAGGTGATTTCATTGTTTTAAAATTATTGCATATGATTATTGCAATAAACCTAACACTCTGTGAATGCTCTAGAAAAATGGAATGTCAATTAAAATCTGTTTTGTCTAATAAGACAATTATGAATTTACTCTGAGTGAATTTATTCGGAAAATAAATTTGCAATGACTAATTCAATGTATCAGTTTGACCTTCAGTTGACTTAATAAATATTGACTAGATATTATATGTGCATTTTTACTCGTATAATATAACAAAGCTAAAAAATACTAGATAATTTAAACAAAAATTTATATTATTTGAGAAATTATTCAAATTATAAATGTTTTGACTATGATCTACAATTACACCGACATCAATTGGACACGCTCCATTCATGGTCGAAATAATTATACATTTAAAGTAATATATTATAATTTTATATAAGAATATAAGAAGATCGTATAAAGTACTCATATATATGTATATGTGGGGTGGATATATATACTCTTCCTTCCTCTCAAAAAAGTCGAGTTTTAAGATTTATTTTAAATAAGCTGGTCAGTCGGGCAAGAGTAGGATATCCTGGAGACCCTGTACCTATTCTGATAGCCTCATAAACACGCGAATGAATACTGTGTGAAAAATCTAGTACTTCGAATTTAAAACGCCAAAATTCTTATCTTACTGCAGATGCCTGACTAGTCTATCTATCAATTCATGCACCAATCAAATACTTTTATTTTTAAGTGCAACATATTTATTTATTATACATCTAAATTTGCTTCAACAGTACAACTCAATAAGGGCTTATCATTATTTTTCTTGAACTTTCCATAATAAAAGGAACCTACAATGCGATAATCTCCTATCGCTAGAAACAAAGGCACCAGATTTCCATCCGCTTTCCAACCATGCATGTAGTAGTAACCCGGTGGTATGGGGCAAGTAGTAGAATAGTTACTTTTCTTCATCATACTTAAAAGCACTCGCCGATTGAGCGTGTTCTTAGAGCTATTGAGAACACTGCAGTAGTCATAATCGAACTGAAATACGCTCTGAAATGGTTTGGATTTAGAAGCACGAAAGTCAAAGCTCATATGCCCTCTTAGACCATTTGATAATGGTTTTACAATCAACATATCCAAATGGATCATTCCATTTGGAATTCGAAGAGTAAAGTTCGAAAATACTTCCCGATTATAATTGCACCATCCGTTGCTGAACACTAGTTTTTTTCCCTGTTGGAATAATTGTTAATAGTAAAAAAACACATACAATTAATTATGACATACCAGAATATTATCAATCGATCCCAATAAATAAATTGTGAAAATCAATTTTAAGACACTAGAATGCATTATAAAAAGCTTCTCGGTAACCAGTTTGAACAGTTGCAATAATCGTATGATACTGATAGCTGAGTTCAGCTCAATTGCCTTCGCTACTCATCGAGGCGTTCCGAAAAATACTTTAAATGTATTTTGTATATACTTAAACCTTATCAGCATCAACAACAGAGTGAATGTGGTAATTTCAGTCAATTAATACTCGCTTCGAATGGATCGTTAGATTAAAAGGGTATATCAAATCCGGTTTGCGTAAAATCGTCGCCACGTATGTCGGTCCGTCTGTCCGTCTGTCCGTCGATCCGTGTGTATGAATTAAAGGATCTCTGAGATGGTAAGAGCTAAGAGCTTAACTAACTTGGTCTTCCAGCACTGCCTATATTTGCAGGTATAAGAGCTATAAGAGCTAAAAACTTTATATTATATTCGTGTCTACCATACGTAGATCAAATTTTTTATTTATTACAAATTACTACGCCCCCTTCGCCCACAAATATTGAAGCCATGTATAGACGTTAGTTTTGTCACACTTGACATGTTTCGTAGTCTTGATCGAATAATAAGCTAGGTTTATAATCAACAATTTAACTCAGTAAGAAGAAGGGAACACGAACGCTACGTAATCGTAATTTAATTTTTTTATGCAGGAGGAAAGTCATTATTGTTCCAGAAAAATATATTACTATATTAAACCATTCAATAAAAAAATATTGCGCGTACCCACAGAATATAATAAGTAGGTAAGGCTACAGTCGAGAGAACCCTGTACTCAATTTGTAAAGACAATATTTGTACATTAAAGGGGTAGTGCTCTCTTCTTCTTCCTTCGGTCAGACGCTACACATAACTTCCGAGTTTATTATTTAAACGTGAGGAAATTTTCAGGACTCATTGGGATCCCGATGTTTATCATGGCACCAGCTTTAAAATTGAACTTAACGTTTGTGTTTTTCCATTGTCGGGGGCGAAAGGAATCTTAGTAAAATTCTAAAGAAAACTTGCCCTTTTTTAAAGCGTTGACCGTCTCATATTGTATACCTTGTGCGTCATTTGGGATACATGGTAAGTATCTTACTCGCAATGTGTGCTACAAATTTCAGAAATAAGTTTGTGCGAACTGAGCGAATTTAAGAGAGACCCTATATTAAATATATTTAAATCCCATTATAATGCAAATACTTTTGTTTGAAGACCTGCACAGGGTTTCCAACTGTCGCACGCGCTCGACTGATCGGCTTGTTTCTGTTGACACTTTGGCCTCCAGAATAAACCATATAGAAAAATGCATTGGGCTTGAGTCTGGGAAAATTGGCGGCCATTGCTGGGTTGAAATGAAACTGGGAACGTTGTCTTGCAAAAATCGTTGGGTTTGTATGGCTTTATGGGATGGTGCTGAGTCTTGTGGAAATGTCTAATGGTTTCTACCAAATTACTTACGTGCACAAGGTAGCAAAGCATTTTAAGAAACATTTTCAAGGTAGATTTCTTGGTTTCCCTTTACGGTCTGTTCGATGAAAACAAGTGGTGAGCGTCCTGTGGCAGTTACCGCGTCCCAAACCATCACTGATGCAGGCGCTTGCTTTCGCAGAGCAATTAACTGGTATAAATTGTCGATTAATATGTACTTTAACCATACGCGATCGACTTGCTTGTTTACAAATTTCTGAACTGTAAACATTTTTTATCAGAAAATGCAACATTTCAAGCTTGCCACTAATGTGCAAGCAATAAAACAGTTGCGTTTGAAGTCCATTTCGATCCCTTGTTTAATTTCTGTAAGCTTTGTAAGCAATAAATCAGACAAACGATAGTCAAAACATAAACGCGCTGTTAAAAGCCATTTGTTTACCAAGGCAGCTTAAAGTTAGTAAGGAGTGCGGGGTCTGAAAACAGCTCTAATGGCCGAGTAGATAACCTATGCCAAATTCGATTTCTGGTCCTGTTTTATTCTCCCAGATCGGCTTGCTCGATTGGACAGAAGGATAAACAGAATGTTGCACTCAATAAGAATTTGAATATTTATAGAGCATTTTGAAATTTTTATAAAATTTGGACTAATTTTAAAGTTATTTATAACCGACTCTATATAAGTAGAATATTCTCATTGATCTGTATATCCTGAAAAAAGTATAGGCATAGGGGGGCATCTCTGACCCTAGAATGTGAGTATTCTTGATACATACAAAGTTACGGTGTGTTTGTGCGAAAAGTTCGGGCTCAGATGAAGAGATTTTGCAGGTAAATGTGTGTAAATTCGTGTTGGGAGGCAGGGTATTTCCTGGCCACAGGTAATCTCATAATAAGATACTGTAGAAGCTTGACTTACCAATCTATTAATCGATGACGATCTGTTTAATACATGTTTTTCAAAATATAAAATATAACATAAATTTATGATACATCTAAATATGATTGAACTGTGCATCTCAATAAGGGACTATCATTATTATTTTTTAACTTTCCATAGTATATGGTGAAGACAGCGCGATAATCACCTAACGCCAGAAATGAAGGCAGCACATTTTCCTCGGCTCTCCATCCGTACATGTAGTAGTAACCCGGTGGTATAGGGCAAGAAGTGGAAAAGTTACTTCTCTTCAGCATACTAAGGTACCAACGATAATTAAGTGTTTCTTTAGTACTTTTAAGAATATCACAGTAGTCAAAATCTAATTTAAAGACATTTTGAAATGATTTGGCTTTAGAAGTACGAAAGTCTAATTCCAGATGCGCTTTTAAACCAGTTAATAAAGGCTTTACCATCAACATATCCAAATGAATTTTTCCATTTGGTGTTCGAATAGTAATATTGGGAAAAACGTTACGATCGTAATTGCAACATCCGTCGCTGAACATCAGTCTTTTTGCCTATTAAAGTAATTGTTAATATAAAGATTTATTACAGATATACAACTTAAGGCGTACCAGCACATTGTCAATCGATTGCAATAAAAAAATTGTGAAAATCCATTTTAAGACACTTGAATGCATTATGCCGATCTTTCGGTAACCAGTTTGAACAGTTGAAATAATAGTGTTATACTGATAGCTGAGTTCAGCTCAATTACTTCCGAGTCTCAACGATGCGTTAAAAAAAGTAGTTGAAGTTAATTTTGTTTATATTCCTGATTAGCATCAACAGCAGAGTGGATATGGCAATTTCAGACAATAAATACTCGACTTGAATGTACTTGAAATAAACGATGCACAAATTATATAATTTGAAGGATTGTTATACAGCCTGAATAATTTGTATATACTGTATTAAATAAATTATTGGTAGAGAACATACAATTTTCTTTTTGTATGTATTTAAATTTTAAAATCGATTCTTATATATGTGTATATTATAAGCTTCTATTAACTATGTTCTTATCCTGCTATTGCGCCCTTTTTCCTTCCACTCTCTCTCACTCTCTCTCATTGACAAATTAAAAAGGCTCAAATCGGAAAGTCAAAGGCAGAACTCCCAATAAGTAGATAAAAATCCACACAGAGCAAAGTGCAACATACTTACACTCATTTCCTCATTAAACCATTTCAATTGTACAACATTTGAAGATTTGTGTGTACTTTCCTCTCTCCAGCTGTTTTACTTTCCCAATATTTGTACGAATAGAGGAAATAAAGAAGGTATAGTAAAATTATTATAATGTATTATATATATTTAATTATATTTTAACTATGTTGATCCCGCTTTCTCGCTCACATTATATCTCTTACTCTTCTACTCATTGGCAAATCAATAACCGAAATCGCAAGCAGGCTAAACCCGATTTGATTTGGTTGGTGCTTCCATGGAACACGAGACTCTAACAAACAACAACTCTAAAACAACAGGACATATGCCATGTGATATAGTAGTCTGGTGATCACAAACAACTTAGCGCTGTCATTACGAACAATCGAGTCGACAATTTGGGATTAAAATATTCGTTAATGGAACGATTGTTGCGCAGAGATTTCTATGCTCTGGACGCCAGTGGCAATTATGATCGCACATGCCAGAAGAGACTGCGTCGCAACTACAAATCACGTCCGGAGATCTTTGGAGTATTTAACAAACTCTATGATAATGGTGATTTGATACTTCAGGCTCCACCTGGTCGGGTCAATCTGGCTTTCAAATGGAATTTGCTGCCGAATCGAAAGTTTTCCAACATATTTCATGGTGTGACAAAGCGAGAACTTCAGTCGACTAGCATGTATAACGCTTAAGTGGCCGTCACAGGTGGTCGTCTGGTATGTGAATAATTTGCTCAATTTGGACTAGGAGGCGTATCAGGTTAAACAAAATCGACAGCATGGAGAAATATCGGGGACGCTCAAAAACTTTTATAATTGCAACGCTGTTGCGGTCCTTTTCCATCATGGGATTTATGCAAAATCCTCGATGGATAAATGTGCTACTATCATTGGCAATCCGGTGACATAGTGTCATCATCGACACTTTAATTTCATCATCAACAAGTGCAAACTGCACGGAAGAAGTATAGTCTCCTTGGTCTGCTGATATGCCGGAAGACATATGTGTCCCTTTGTCCAGCAGTCAACATCGGTTCAATGCATCATCAGATGTCAGCAGTAGTTTGGATGAGACTGAATCTTTAAAAGATTACAGCAGTTCTACTAAAGTTTCTTAGTTTTTTCTACCATTCTCATTTGATCTTGGATTTGGACAATCTATCGCTTAGTACCGCCTAGAAGATTTCTATCCTCCCCCCTTGTGGCTCAGTATCCCCATTTATAAAACAAAATCTGCTGCAGCTGCAGTAAGTTAATATGGTCCAAACATATATTTACTTTATGAATCTGTCTGACTGCTCATTGGGATTTAAGTTCAAAGCCCTTCGTAGCGTTCTAAACGAAGTCTCACGAATCCCCTTCTACACGGTTTTGAAAATGTTATGTCAATTTGCTTTTTGCGTTCAATAAAAGCTGGCGTCCATCAAGTAAGCGTTCTTGGGCCCCTCGTCTACACCCTCTATAGAGCAGACATCCCAAGTTCCCGAGACTCCTGAAGCAATGATGAAGCAATGAACCAATCCTGAAGAATGAAGCCGACGACACCATCCTCCTATGCGCCTACAATAATATCCACGTAGCAACATCTAGGCTCCAGAGATTACTCGACACAACTACAGACTCTTTAAAAAAATGGCACAACTCAATAAATGAACAGAAAACGCAGCAAATAATATACCCAACGAAGAAACGCTTTACTCCACAAAACATTCAAATAATTGAAACAACCGTCCCCATAAGCAAGACGTCTAGATACCTGAGAATACACATAGACAGCAAACTAAATTGAAAACAGCAGATCATCAGAAAAAACCAGTAGGAAAGGCTACAGTCGAAGTCGACTATGTTACTCTTATTTCCTTTTTGAAAAATAAGTAAAGGGTCTCCCATAGTCGACTTCGACTGTAGCCTTTCTGACTGGTTTTGAAGATACAACGTTGGTCAAAATGAAAACATGACCAAGACAAAGTCCACACAAATTATAAAATGTCGTAGATCTGTGCATATAAATAAAATAAATCGGACAGTCGGGAACGCGACCGTAATATACCCGGTGACAGTATCGATGTAATTCTCTTGTTATTAGTTTTATTCAATTTGTGAGCGAAGGGGGCTATGTATCGAAATTCTCCACTACTCTTGTTGGAGAGCGAACGATGCGTGGCATCCAAAATTGAAGATAAACTTGATGCGCATTGCTGGGAGATATACTAGTTCAAACTTCTAGCTCTTACCATCTCTGATATCCTTTCGTTCATACGGACGGACAGACGGATAGACGGGTAGGCAGACTGACGGGCATGATTACATAAAATCGGGTATAGATGATTAAGAATATATATTCTTCATATACTTAGACAATGGTGGGGAGAACCTCTTGATTTGCTGTTTACTGGTAGGTATATCATATCTGAATCGGCTTTGTTAAGACGGGGTTGCCTACTTATGCTGTTAGTCAAGGTGTCAGATTAAGATAATAAAAAAGCATAAACTTAAAGAAAATTAATAATTTGTTTATTTTATTTAAGTTCCACTTCCACAGTACAGGCTATTATAAAATCCTTATTTCTACCTTGATTTTTATTTTGAAATAATTTCAATAATAAACGATAAAATCCTCCAAACAAAAATTTAGGGATAACAATGTCATTTATATTATATTTTCTAATATAGTAATGATCTTCTGGAATGGGACAGTGTGTTCTTAAGTTTCCATATGAAAAGAATGATGAGAACCATTTCTTAAACATATTCCTGTTATTGTTCATCATAGTGCACAGGTCAAACGAGTATTTATAGAAACTTTGGTAGGTTTTAGAATTCGGCTTGCGGGTGTAGAAATCCATATAAAACTGAACATCCGAGACTAATGGGCTGATTAGATCCGTTTCTAAATTCAATTCGGAATTTTTCAAGCTCAGAGAAAAGTTACTGAAATAGTTCGGATTATAATCGTTACAGTCTGGCGGATTTACCAAAACCAACTTGGTCATCTAAAAATGAATTGCAATGCTTTTATTCATTTCGATTTTATATTGCGTTAGACATATTAATTACCACATAGGAACATTGCGATATATATCCGAGAATTAGAAATAGTACTGTTGGATTCATATTTAAATATTATTTCACTGTTTATAGAGATCCATTACATGAACCGAACAAAAGGCTACTAAATGAAATATAAAAGGAATTTGAAGTTGTAGGTAAGTAATTATTTGGAATTTGAGAAAATAATTACACAACACATAACCATATAATTACATTTAAATATATAGATTTTGTGAGCACCCATAGAAATCGAAACCGTTGTAGTGGAGAGTGGTGGACGAGTAGATAATCTAAACAAAATTTGATGTCTCATCCCCTTGTAGTAACAGGGATCGATTTGCTCGTTTAATAAGGAGAATAAACATAATATTGGCACTCATTAAGAATATAAATAAAATATTGTAAGAGATATGTCACATATTGGCCCCGTTTCCGAGAATAACTAGCTCCTTGATCATTTTTATAAATGCTCAGTTATACGTGACTGACACTGTTTAGTATGAATACGACTATGATGCAATGCTACTGTTACTGTCGAACATCTTTATATATTTATGGATAAATTGTACTCGTGTGTGAACAAAAGAATTCGCCATCATCTACGCTTATTGCCTTGTAGTTTTTTCGAGAACGTCATTCTACCCATTATTATCAACTGATAAACTGTCTAAAGTAAGGAAAATGGAAACTCTTCTAGTGCTCTATTTAAAAATTTGAGATTGCATTTAACATTTGTCAATGGTGTTGGCCGAATAACTTTTCAATGCGTTTCCAACAAGTATAAACGTTTAATATTCTTGTTTTACATGAGCATGTTTCTTTGCGAGTGTGGTCATTCTCTCCAACTTTGTATTGAGCTAGAATACCCATTTTCATTGGATATACATAGGGTAAATATTATACATATCGTAGGATGCTTATCGAACACATCTACTCACTCATGCAGTATAATTCGAAGTCCAACAATTATTTAACATGATATAAGCACATTTAAAGTTATTTATCGTTCTATGAAGTGTAGAATCGTACATATATTCTTACTATTAGTAGTCTTCTCTCATTGATTTTGTTTTTTTATACCCTGTACCCATTAAAAATGGGCAAAACAGGGAATAATGAATATTGTGTGAATGCATGTATATAACAGGCAGAAGGAAGCATCTCCGCCCTTTTAAAGTATATATATAATATATATATATATATTTAAATTATATTCTATTTAAATTATATTATATTCTTGATCAGTATCAATAGCCGAGTCCGTCTGTCTGTCCGTCTGTCTTTCCGTCGGTATGAACGCGTGGATCTCAGCAACTGTACGAGCTAGAGACTTCAAATTTGGAATGTAATTTTTATAGCCTGTGCCCATTAAAAATGTGCAAAAAATGCTATAATGAATTTGTGTGAATGTATGTAACAGGCAGAAGGAAGCATCTCCGACCCTATAAAGTATATATATTCTCGATCAGTATCAATAGCCGATTCGTTTTACACCTGTCCGTCTGTCTGTCCGTCTGTCCGTCCGTCCGTCTGTCCGTCTGTATGAACGCGTGGATCTCAGCAACTATAAGAGCTAGTAGGGATGTCAAAAAAAATTCATTAATCGATTATTGAATCATATGATTAATTTCAGCTGAGCGATTATTAATCGCGATTAATCGTAGAAAATGAATAATCGATTAATCAAATGATTTTTTTAATATGCATTAATTTTTGCAATTTTCGACATTTTTACATGTTATTATTTAATGCAAAGACCATTTGATACCAACAACAATTAACAAATACATAAAAGTCAAAATAAATGATACATTTTTACTTATTTAATTGAGAATTTAGAAACAATAGCTTCGACAGGCGGTCGGTGGCTAGCCTGTTTTTTTTTTTAGTAGCAGTAGCACTCGCCACAATCGGCACTCCACTACTTTTTAATTTATTTTGGATATATTTCCACACTTTACTAAAAGTTGGTGCCATATCGTAGAAAATTGATCTTCTTGCCGCCTCTTTTTCAGCATTTACGCGCAAATTTTGATGCGATTATTTCAGCATATAATCGATTAATGATTCGATTAATCGAACCCCATTTTGCGATACAATTTAATCGTAATTTGAAGCAAAAAAATCGATTAATGATAATTATATGATTAATCGTGCCATCCCTAAGAGCTAGAGACTTCAAATTTGGAATATAGGTTCCTGAATACCATACGCAGATCAAGTTTATTTTCAATTTTTGATATCATGTCCCGTTGGTTTTAAAATTAGAAAAATCACCATAACATAAGCAATGTTAAAGCTAGAGACTTGCGATTTGGCACACATGATAAAAAGCTTGAGCTTAATGTGTCCTAAAAATTTCATTGCGATGCCCCACCCCTTTCGCCCACAACTCGAAAAAGCTGCTAACAAGAGCAGTTTTATAGCTAGAGACTTGAGATTTGGCACACATGGCAAGTATCCTACTCTCAATGTGTGCTACAAATTTCAGTACGATCGGATATTGAACTCAAAAGTAATTCAAGAATTAAATTTATTTAGCTCAGCAGATGCGTCGCAGCGCAGTCGCTGCGCCGCCCGACGATATAATGAACAAAAAGTAGCGTTTGTTCATGTATGTTTGATTTGCATTTCTTTTGCTGTGGCGCTAAACATAAACAATCAATAGCCGCAGTCCAGTGTTGCCAGACTATCGCAAGCTACCTACTCTCGATGCAAGCAAAATCGACTTCAAGCGATATATTTAAATCCCATTATAATGAAAATACTTTTCTTTGAAGACCTGCACAGGCTATCCTACTGTCGCGCCCGCTCGACTGATCGGCTTGTTCTAATTTTAAAACCAACGGGACTTGGTATCGAAAATGGAAAATAAACTTCAGGAATCTACATTTAAAATTTGAAGTCTCTAGCTCTTAAAGTTGCTGAAATCCACGCGTTCATACAGACGGACAGGTCTGGTACTGATCAAGAATATATATACTTTATAGTGTCGGAGATGCTTCCTTCTGCCTGTTACATACATTCACACAAATTCTTTATACCGTTTTTGCCAATTTTTAATGGGCACAGGCTATAAAAATGTAAACTGAAACCGATATTTGCTTCGGTATTAATCCCCTTCTTGTAACCGATTACTCTTGAATAGGGATATTTATTATTTTATTTTATTTAACAAACTACCCCTCACTTTTCTTGCGGTGCATTATAATGTAAAATATTTAATAGTGTTCAATTCATTATTTTATACCGAATTCTCAATGGATATTTCCAATGGATAGATGGTAGATTTTGAGTTTTCGTAAATCAACATAATAATATAATTATAAATTATAGTATCTTTCAATGACTGAGTCGAGCCAATGGAATTGTATTTTTCGCACGGCAAAGACCCTTGCAAAACTATATAATATCCGATGCTAACCGAATTCTGTCAGAATGTAAAAGGTATCCTTCTATAAATACATTTTTTTTTTTTTCTTTTTTAATTTAATTCTTTATCATTTAATTTTCTGTTATTAACAAACAACTTAACTTAAACATCTGAGAAAATATACAATGCCAACTGAGTCTAAAAACTAAGTATTAAGTAGTATAAATATGTACATTAATTAACTGGATATGAACATTATAAATTTCTATTGTTAAGGTCAATTGGATGGTGCCGCTTGAGTCTTCTCCTAATAGGCCTTCCTCTTTTTTTACGCCTTTTCAGAAGGCGTCGTGCTAAAGGATTTGTATGATTTTTAAGCCGACCCATGTACAGTGCAGCTTGCTTTTGTATCTATAAATACAAGATTAAGTCGTAAGTTTATATATTAATTTCTGTACTTTGCTATCGGATCTGTGAGAAAACTACATAATTGGATGACGGTAGAACATTAACTCCCGCTGCTATAGGAACAACGTGAAGGGGTATTCAATATTTGACACCTCAAAAGAATGGAAATTTTCTTAATTTTTAAGCCCTGATCCTATTGAAACTGTGCTAAAAGGTGTATGATGTATTATGTATGTACAGTCATAAAGAGCCCTATTAAGAATATAGAATCTCAATCAGTTGTACGGTTAGGTTTAATAGAAAAATTGCTAATGAAATTGAGATTTTAGTGGGTGTCACTCAAACTGTCAAAGTTTGCACAGTAATTTTTTAGCATTCTCCGACTGTAATTGTCGTTTTATAACTTCCTCAATAAGCTAAACACCACCAATAGCACACTGTCGATTGGTTAAAACAGAAATCACACAAAACTCATACATAGCTAAAACCCATCGACACTCACATAAATCATACAAAATGTTCACGAAATCAAAGCGATTGCCACCTACCAGTAAAAAAATAGCCAAGAGCGCTTTTAAAATTCGCAAACTGTCACGGCGAACACAATAAACACGACACAAGTCACAAACATTTCATTGCAAATATATTGAATATTAATTTCTCGTATTTTGGTCGTCTATTCTGATGGCCCATTTGACGGCCCATTTTAATTCAATTTGTGCAATTTGTGCAAAAATATGCAAATATCGCGTACGGTGAAATATGAACAATTTTATAACAAATGACATTGATGGATATTTCAAGATTGACAGCTTTAGACAATTTGAAGGCAATTTACGTTCAAGTATTAGCTATTAGAGCTGAAGTGCTCTTTGGGTCCTATAACTTATATCAAGCTAACTTGACGAGTAAGCATGCCAATTGCATTTTTTTTTTGACCCGACATCAGTGAGAAGAGAATATTAATTTCGAGATCAATTTGTTTTTTTTTAGACTAATATGTGTCCGAGTTGAATGGAGGCTAAGCAAAATCTAATGATGATACTGAAATCCAAGAGAATATAAGATAATAAAATGATAGTACGTTTTGGCTGCGCCTATTGGCAACTATATTGCTCATTGATACATAAAAGGAAAATTGATAGACAAATTAAAAGAATACCATTGAAACATTGATAGTGCTGGTTAAAGATAAAAGCTGACTGAACTTCAGTTACAAGACTACTCCGGATTAGAGATTCTTAGGCAGCATAGCAAATATACCAGGCTTCAGATTGTTGACATCCTGAACAGTAAAGTCGCCAGTGTAGTGATCATTCATAATGAGCGTTCGCTTCTTGCTGGCATCCAGAAGATTGGCTTCGAAACGAATTTCGAACTCGAGTTCAGGCAGAATGGACGTGGTTGGATCCTCCGGCCACCAGAACTTATTGATGAAGTATGATCCCTGCAATTTTCGTTTAAAGCGTAAGTGATGAAATTTGTATTTACCCTAGAAATGGAGTGTAGGATGAACAGATCTGCAGCGAACTGGGACTTACCTTGGGAATTGGACAGGTATCGATGATGTTGCCATACTCGCGTATGAAGCCGTGAATAAATCTACCAACTGGTGACTGGTTGGCATAGTTGAGGATGCGACAAACATTCAGGGTAGTATTCAAAGTGGTTGAATACATCGGATCCAGTTTGTTGGTTATGCGCACCTCTAAGTGCACATCCACATCGTGCAGCTCCTGATGCACTTCCATCGAGAAATTCAAATGTGGATCGGCGTGGTCATAGGTCACCTTGTGGCTGACGATCTTTTCTTCGCTCCAGATTTTGATTTCCTTGAATTTAGGCCGCAACATTTTCTACCAAACAAAATGGATTTATTAAAGGACAAAGTATTAGGATTGTGTTTGATTACTCACTTCGGCAAAGGCACCATGGCAAAGAGCCAAAAGGATTTGCAACAAAACGAGAACGTTCAACAACATGATGAACTCTCATTGATGTCTGTCAACTCTCGATAGACCTGATCTATTTATAGCGATGGAAAAATACAACTGAAATGGACAAACTAATTTAGATTCGATGATATCGGAAAACGAGCTAACCTTTATATGCCTGAATGATTTTTAATTGACTTCGATATAAAAATAGCACTTAGCCTACTAAATGTTCCATGGTATTCCGTGATTCTTATCTAATCAGATTTTTCTAATACCTAACATATTTAGTGCTCTATTCATCCTTGACTTGTAGGTAAGGGCCTATTATGGATATAATAAAACGTGAGTTTAATTGAAAAAAATATCAGAAGATAATTGAAAAAAGATGCGTGCAGTACTTTTTCTTAGTGCTTACATCCTAGGACTGGTTCTCCTACTAAGGTGTCCCACTACATCGGCCTGGGTAAGTTGAGATATAACCAACATTCGAACATTTCCTGAATAAGTTCCCACCATAATTTAAACAATTGCTTTTCCCCAATTTCAGCGCTCGTTCAAGATAATCTTTACGCACTTCGACTACGAGGCGAATGCCAAGCTCGTTGATGTAAAAGCAGAAGTTCACAATAAAAGTGATAGCAGCTCTCTCAATGTTGTTATCAATGTTCTTGAGATCTTGGATGACGTTGATCTCTCTGGTAACATTGCCTTGCAGACGGAACAGGCCAACTATACGAACCTCTTTACTAAGAATGTGAACTTTTGCAAGATGCTGAAAGATCGTAACGCAGACCCTTTTACACGCCTCATCTATCAGGATCTGTTAAAGTATGGCAAGTGGTTCAAGGAGTGTCCCATACAGAAAGGCACCTACACACTGCAGGATTATCGAATGGATGAGGAAATACTGCCTAGCTTTCTGCCAGAGACTAGTTTCAAGTTTAGCATGCGTCTGAGCAAGCCCAAAGGTGAACAGATCTTCAAAGGCATTCTCTTTGGACGCATCGATAAATCCAAAGGCTTCAACAATCTTAAAATGTTTAGCTTGGGCTAAGAAGAGAACATATCTCTAATGTCGTATTCTGTGTGTTAATGTTTTTTTTAATGTTCAATACTGGTGTCTTTAATGTCATAAATTTGTCAGCACTTCAGTCTTCAATATAAATTCTTCAGATGATTTTCTGTTTGTTTGATTTTAGTATGCAAAATGCCTTTTGTCGCACAATTGACATCATTGTCGGCTATGAGGCGTCATCATCATTGGATAGTCGGACGCCTCGTCCTCTCCTGCCTGCTCATCAGTCAGACCCACAACCAGAGCCAAAAGCACTTGCAGAGGGAGAGACACAGGTAGAGTCACCGTCAACGTCACGTGTTTGCCTGCTCGACTGCGAAATTCGCATGTTTACCCGACGGTGACAAGCTGTCTGCAGGCAGCGAATTGATGACGCTGATAATGGCAACGGACGACCGACGACTGGCGGAGGCGAAGGCACATATAGAGATAGAGGGGGTGTGGTAAATGGAGGCCAAGACGTTTATGTACCCGATGAGAAACAGACGACAATGATTTAGAGCGATTGTTGCCGCCTGGCGTGTGTTTGGAGGTTTGGAGAACTCGTGTGTTGATTGGACTGATAGCGTTGCTGGCATAAATTAAGAGTACTTGGAGCATGGTTTGCTCGAAGATGAATCCGGCTACTGTTGCCGAAACTAGATAACACAGAGGAGTTTGCCTATTAAATAATGCCAGCATAACTCATTGATGCACTTTACAACAAACTGATCTTTCAGAAGCTCATTAATCATGCAGAAAGTGTCAAAACAAAAGCCACGTAATGGAGCCTACAAACTACATAGATATCCAGATAGATATATGAACAAAGTTAACCGACATCTTTTCAAAGACAATAAAAACTTGCAAATAGTTGAGTTTCTGTACTCTCTTTGCAATTCCAGTGTTTATCCCAGAAAACAAGCAACAAACCAACGGAATGTGCTGATGTTGAGTATACAAGGGTTTCTAGTCTCTGTTCTCTACTTTCTGTAATTAAGGATGCACTGCACATCGTTTAAGCTAAAAGTCGTTGACAGCAGTAATGTCTCGTTGAATCTCGTGACTCAGCAGCCGGCGGAGATAGTAAAAAATGTACCCCTCCTACCCACATATAAATGTTGTCTAAGTTAACTCGTAAAAAGACGGTAGTAAATTCATGAAAAGGCCTTATTGCACTCAAATAAATTTCTAAATTTTATAATTATTCGTGAATACTCACTGAGGACTGAAGTCCACGCTAGTGATGGAAGCAGACCTCGATATATAAAAAATTTATATATCTAATGGAATGCATTTGCATCTATATAGTATAGCACAAATATGTATGACTCAAAACTAGTAAAATAACTGCAAATACTTATTTCATTCTTACAGCAATATTCTCTGAACATTCCCACACTCTATTTTTAAAGTCCCGACGAATTTAACATTCACACCAATCTCGTCGGTTTTAAAGCCAAGGCCCAACTTTGTTTTGTTCTTACAGAAATTTAGAAAAATATGTTCTTAAGTCTTAGTTATTCCCCTGAACTTAAAAGTCGTTAAAATGTCTTGGAAATCTGCATATTAAATATCATTTACATTTCTTCAGGATTAACTCTTAATTATGTTTATTGGCCTCAATAATATTTACATAACCGTTCAATTTCACATTTCTATGGCATATAAATACTATTTAATTTGTCTTCTTTCAATTTGTCTGCTTTTCACACCTGTTTCAATGTCCTTCCGTCAACGACTGGTCAGCTAAATTTATGCCACTTGTGTTTCGCTGGAGTTGTCGAAATTAAATTTGTTACATAAAAATGTAAATTTTTTCGTTCTTTGGTTTTTTTTCCCTTACGTTACGCATTTCAATTATTGACATTTCAATGATTTTTATTGAATTTATTTGGCCAGTTTACCGTTTCGTTTTTATATTGGTTCCATACCAATATTTAGATAAGACCTACGTTTATAATAATTTAATGGAACATACTTTATTTGATGTCGTAAGATTATGAAATGAATGTGCAATCTAAAACAATTATTATTGCAACAATGTAGTAGTCCAAAGGCCAAGTGAATAAAAATTACTCCAAATAAGCTTCAAAACTGGAGCAGTCTGTTCTCCATTAGTCTTTGAATTCTTCTCACATACAAATTGACGGCTTACCTCTATATAATGACTCAGCTTAGAACTGATATAAAGATCAAGAAATATTAGCTTCCTTTTGACTAACGAAGATTATACACCCTTCCGGATGGATCATATGAAATTAATTTTAAATAGAGCTTAGTGAATCGGCGAAATTAGACTATGATCAGGATATCTTGCCTATATCAGATGGTATATATTGGTATATAACTAGGAACGGATAGTTAGTCAAAGGCGAATCAGTGTGCAATATCGATATAGTTCCTGGATATTTTGACAAATATATAATTTCTGGAGCGCAAATACTCTGTAAGGGTATAACAACTGAAATCCGTCTATAAATGGCAAATAAACAAGTTCCACTGGGAATTCCCAAGTATAAATTATGTGAGGTAAAATAAAAGCAAAGACAAAATGGAATAAAAATAATGTGAAGCATTTCAAGCATCCGGATCAATAAGAAGATCGTTTTAAAATCGATTTCTAAGCAATTGAATAGCAAAGTGTTAGAAACGAAGAAATATGTGGGGAATACATGCAAATTTCAGTATTTGAGTGGCATGAGAAATTTGAGCTTTCAGGCACGTGACTGGCGGAGCAATCGATAAGCAGAAATCAACAAGCTGATGCACAGGGCTTAGCATTAATGTATGCTACGTTCATTTATGATGAGTTTATTGAACTATGAATTAATATGAAAGAAATTATATGATTATATCATAATTTGAACGAAGTTGGTCGAACATTTCAAACGATTTCACGTTAGTTTTGACGACAGCTTCTACATTTTAATGATGTGCGATTCTGGACGATTCAACCCCTTAACCTCGAAAACTAAGCAACATTCGCATGGTTCTGTGGGTTAGCACGGCTCTGGACTTTTCAATTTGCATACTCCGCAAGTTTTTTGGTTTTTTTTTTGTCGCAGTCTGTCGAAATCGCAATCGCAATCGCATTGGCAATGACAATCGCAATCTCTCGGCATATGAAGTTGGCATAATAATTTTTGTCACACAATTGAAGTGCTGGCAAATGCAAATGGCTCAAGGCGGCAAGAGCAAAAAGAAAGGCGAAAGGGTGTTAGCTCGGTTTACAGTCAAACTCGGTCTTCATAGATGTCTTATCGTGGGGTCTATGAATATCACGAATCTCACGAATTTTGATTAAATTGCCATTGCGAGTTCAATGGCCATTGCAAAGTTTCTCTTAAGCGCAGGCGAATTTAAAGTTTTTAATTCGCAATTCGCTCAACTATGAAAATCCACTTACAAAAATTATGTTAATTGCCATGAAAAGACAGTCGGAGAAATGAAATCTTATTAAATCAGCCTGGGCATGGCCAACAAAAAGGATAAGCATAACCGGCAGACAATTGGCAAACAAACAAATTGCCAAAAATAACAGTCGGCAATGAGAAAAATATAAGCGAGTAGAAATTTTGATGAAATGAAATGTTGTCTGCCAACTGCTTGAGTACTCCTAGAACCAAGAGCTGGTGAGTGAAAAGACGAAGACTGAGGTTGATGCTGATGCTGAGGCTGAGGCTGAGACTCAGGCAGTTTTCCTTCAGTTGGCTCAATATTTGCACTTTGAGGCGTTGCCAGCTGAGAGCTAATTTTGACAGTCGTTGACTTGGGGGCATAGGGTTGGGATAGGGTTGAGGGTTGATTGCATCTTTCTCTACATAAGTATATTCCTTAAGACGTTTTGTACATTATTGGCTTGGCACTGCCGACAGACTCACAATCAGGCTCATGGAGTGCTTGGTAAATACTCATGAAGAAACTCAGTTTTTCGTAAAGTTTTTAATGACATTTTGCATTTAAAATATGCCTGTATTTAAGCAAATTGACTTGTATTTTACTGCACCTAACAATATCATTTTACACTGAAAGCTATTCAAGATCTCGTATTAAAGATATCATAACCTGTCGTAGCTCAAAGCATTCGCTCCTCTCGTGAGTATATTTAAAATGCGCATAAAAATGCGTCTAGAATCGCAAAATTTATTTGTTCCTCCACACAAATTGCCCTATCTTCTAAAGAATGTTGCTTCTGGGCGCCGAACTTATTGCAATTGCTACAAATTTTTACATAAATTTACGATATGACAAGCCTCAGTCGCAGTCCTAGTTCTGTCCTGGCCTTCAGCCTCTCCATATCCTCGTATTATGCAGGCCGTTAGCATTTTTTCAACACCTTTTCGTTCGTTTTATGAGTTTTAGCATTTCGTCCTCAGTCTCTTCTACCTTTTGAGCAATTTTTTAAGCCGGAAATCCACTTTCAATTGTTTGGGGCGCTGCCTTTGGCGTCCTGGAGGTTTACATATTGCTCATTTCAGCGGCAGGAGCAGATTCAGCTTCATCTTCTGTTTCATGCTCCGCTTATTGCCGCTGTCTGTTGAAGTGTAAACATTTTCAAAGTAGGTGTAAATAAAATCTTGTAAAACGACGCCGTTGCCTCTGCCGTTGCCTCTGCCGTTGCCTCTACCATTGCCGTTGCCGTTGGCGGACATCTTTAGCTTAGTTCGCATTGAGCGGAAGTCAGTAAAATTCTTATTACGATGGGGTTTTTTCATGGCCATCGCTGATTGTTTGTCTTTCGTTCCTTAGAATCAATCTGTATTCTTTTTGCTAGTCTCATTGTCAACAAATTATTCAAGGATTTTGCAATTATTTTCAATTGCCATAATCGTTGGGTTTTTAAAGCATTGTTTGTTTCGCATATTCAGATTTCCTACCAGATAATTGCTAATGCTTTATACACGCTATAAACAGTTTAATGATACGGTACAATGATCAAATTCAACAGCAACAACGCATCGATTAAAACGAAATGTTGTTTATTTTCATGAGATTATTGTTTGGGTTGCAGAGCTCACTGATTGTCATTAAATCGGAGTCTACCACAAAATGTCTGCTAAAATTACACCAAAAGAGTTTTACAACATACATGGGCATATATGTATGTAAAACAGCAACTCAATTATTTCAAATAAATTAACAGAACTTGCATTTTAAATGAGATAAACACAACAAAGTAATTGTACAGTGGCAAAAATATAAAACAAGTGTCACACATGGTTTAAACAGACACAATTGGAAATAGCAGAGCAAGGTTTCGATCCTCGGACCTCTGGGTTATGGGCCCAGCACGCTTCCACTGCGCCACTCTGCTGCTTGCCGAATTGCTGCCAAAATGCTTATGTCAACTAGAGCTGCAAAAGGTTTGTGTGTTTTATTAATTTGAAAATGTGTAGCATTCTTTTAGGATCAATTTAAATATTTGTCATCTTAGCATTTCTTTAAACCTTTTTCATTTGTCAATATAAAATGTTAATTTTCATATGTATAGTAATTTAGATACGTTTTTAGAACGTTATTACTAAAAATGTATATTAATAGTATTTTCTATTGGTAGTAGTAATTTAGTTTCGCTTTTAAAACTTATTGTTAAAAATTAATAACATTGATATTTAATGTACAATAGATATGTACGTAAAATTAAATGTTCTAAAAATAAAACAAAAAATAGAAACTGTACTAACAACTAGCAGAGCAAGGTTTCGATCCTCGGACCTCTGGGTTATGGGCCCAGCACGCTTCCACTGCGCCACTCTGCTGTTTGTAAATTTGCCGTCAGAGTGCTTATCTCGTCACAATTGAAAAAATGTCAAACCTTCGAATGATTTAATATTAAGGGTTTTGATGGGTTAAATATGTATATATTAACTAAGTGTTGAAAAATAATAACTATTTGTTTTATATACTTAATAATTAATAAAACTAGTAAGAACATTGATTTTTTGTATATTATTTTTGGTGATTCTTGCGTTTATTCCACTGTTCATAAGCAGTAGAGCAACAAGATTGTATAAGTATCTCATTGAGCATCATTGAAGCTTTTCCTCTTGCCCAACCCCAACTGGCGTCCAATATTACATACATACGTATCCAGAGGACCGGAGCATCAGCCATGTGTGGTGTCTATTTAATTACAATTGTCGCCGCAATCCGTGTCCGTGTGCGCTGCGATGCTATGGTAAAAGCGCCAACAGAATCGCTGCAATTAACACGCATTGCAACTGGGAGCAATTGGAGGGCAGTGGGCAGGAAGTTGGGATGTGCCGTTCATGAAAGGACTTTATCGATGCCCGGAACATTTCGTGCGATTATTTTACGCTCAATTATTGTTAAATATTTTACAAAATGCGGATATTTATATTTGCGCATTCCCCAAATGGCACTGACTCTACTAAATTGCCGGGATTGCAGTGTGTGCGGTGTCATGTCCGTGTTCTGTTCTTTATATAGGGGTGTCCTAATGAGATTGCAATTATTTGGTCATAAATTTTTATTATTTGGGCTTTAAAGTTCATGTGTGTATTTTTATGGCACATTTTTAACATGCAATTGTTTGTATTTTTAATCCACAAAAATGTGCGTTAAATTTGCAATGACATCATTTAATTTGAAATTATTTTATAATTAATTGGCCAACTACGCTGAGTGGACATAATAATTAAATATTTAATTTATGGGCATGCGTTGAATTCCCGCTGATCTAATTAGGGTTGTTTCGTATTTGTGGGATGTTCAGTTAAAACGAATTTCAACAGAGTAATCGAAATGTGTAGCATTATTGTGATTTCTGATTCCTATTCTATTTAAGTGACTAAAACTGGTCATAGCCCAACCTAAAACAATACCAAAATTCTTTCGCAACCACAGCTGATGTCGGATCTTACATGAAGTTGACTGCTGCCTGCATTTTAAGACAATAATATAACTAAAAAGTTCCTATAAAATGAGCACAGAAGGCAGCCATTATACGGGAATGCTAGCAACTTCCGCTGTCCACTCCAATTGGAATTGGAAAGAATAAAGTGGTATAGTTCCGTAATTATTTGCGCAAAGTTGCTTTTCAAATTAAATTTAAAGCATACTTTTTTGCTGTACGTTTAAAAGAGAATTTCAAAGTTTACAACTGTGACTTTAAAAGAGAATTGCATGCTTGTAGGCTGTTGTTTCATAAAACTATCAGAGCACGAAGACAAAAAAAAAGAGGGGATGGGATGCAGGCTTTGCAAATATTGAACAACATTGGCTGCGAATATTGAAATACTCTCAACTTCCTCTGCAGAGTTGTGGTACCCGATACACATACACAAACTGACGGGTTCTCTAGATCCATCCCCTGTGTCATGAAAGGTATTATAACTATTTCGTAATTGTTGTAACTCTGAAATGTTTCTGGAGTTTTATGGAACCTAGAGAACATTATTCAAAATATTTCAAAGTATTGACTAAAAAGACTTGAGGATACCAGCTCATCGTTTGATGCTCTAGAAAGGGTATATAGGATTATGTTTGATGATGTGATGTTTTCCGACTTGTTTGTCTTTAGTTTTTGTGCGACCACAATTTCAACTGTCTGCCATTTCGCATCTCGTTGTTTACCTTGTGTGCGACTGCATTTTGTTAGCCTGGCTTGCTGCAAGTCTCCAAATTTATTGCAATCACGCACAGGATTTGTCGCTTTGGTATGCAGATCCTAAAAAATGGCGAACAGTAACCGCAAAATGCTGCAACTATGTAAAAGGTACGTTATGGGAAGGGGCAATTTAAAAACTCGCTGCGCATTAAATTTAAACTAATTGCCGGACATTTGTAATGGTTGCCACTGCGTCAAATGTTTTAATTGCGGTGCGGGCAATTTAAAAACAGCAACAACAGCAACAACAGTAACAACATCAGCAGCCGCTGCAATTACAAATTATTGGCAGACTTCAAAAAGCCAATGCGCCAAAAAAATATAATTAATTTGGGGTTTGGGTCTGTTTGCGGCAATTAATTTAAATACACAGCTTTAGCTTTGCCGTATTTGCGGTTAACCCCAGCGACCCACCGACTGCTTGTTCTTCCCTTGCCCCTGTGTTGGTTTTTCATATTTACGATTCAATTTCCTCAACTGCAGTCAAAATCACTGTCCTGTACGTTCCAAATCTCAAAATACACATATGAAATAAAGGGCATCAGCGAATCTATAAACTGTGCAGCATATATTTTTAAATATATAAAGAACAGCATATTGAATAGTAATAACTAATAAGTATAAGCCAATTACTTGGAAATTAAGCATCATACATATAATTAATGACTTCTAATTTTATAACTACCAAATACTTAAATACGCCTGTAAGATTTGTGCATGTGAATATCTATAAATGAATTGGATAACACAGGGTTAAAAATGGAATATGATGATTTCGAAAATTATATATTTATTCAATTATTTAAATATTAATCATAATTCATAATCAGTGAAGAATATTAAAACCAATAGAATAATAGAGTAACGAGTATCGAGATCTTAGACTCCGCAAATTATAATTTTTCATCTTGCTTCTAATAGCCGTATTCCGCAGAGCTCTCATATCTTAATATGTACATGCTTTTTATAAAAGGGCGATTCCATTGCTTTTTTACATATTTTTGTGAAGTCGACAGTTAAACAGCTTGTTTTGATATTTTATATGTAATATAATACACAAGAATGTTGGTGAAATAAGGATTATGGTCTCGCTTTATTACATTGAAAAATTATAAGCAACAGGCAGAAAATTGATCTCCAAACTTAATCAGTGGAGCCGATTCCATTTTTTTCCGATAGACAAATAGTCCATAGCATGGTCTTAGAGACTATAGATTCAAGATTCTAAGCTTTTCTGGCAGATCGAGTTTTATCCGATTCTATAAAGCAAATACTTGATCAACATGAACAGCCGCGTCGATACAGCCATACTTATAAAAGCGGTGACTAAAAGAGATATCGGTACTAACTAAGAGTGTGAGATGGAGCAGTATCAAGTTCCCCTCTATCGCATAATCGATGCAATTGATGTTTTAAATCCATGCCTTACAATCGAGTTCACGAATTTATTTTATTTATGTATTTTTATTAAACTTTCGTGTGTTAATCGGATACATGAAATGGTGTTTATACAAAGACTCTTGGCACGATTAGAAGTAGGGATGTGGAAAACTATGGATTACTGTAGACGATACCTCGATGTTACTCAATATTTTTACATCGGCTAATTCAATAAATATTTTTATACTCGTTACTCGTAGTGGAAATGCGTGTATTTTATTCGTTGTAATGTATGTAACAGCCAGAAGGAGGCAATTCTGAACCTATAAAGTATAAATGTTATTAACTAACATCGACAGTCGAGCTGTCTGTCCGCCTGAATGAACACTTAGATCTCAGAGACTGTAAGAGCTATCAAATATGGCACACAAACTTCAATGAGTGTGGAGAAGATTAGGATTGCTAAAAATCTAGAACACGTCCCTTTCCGCTTCCGAAATCCAATAAAAAGGTCTTGAAACTACACTTTAAAAGTTAAAATTTGGTGCTTTCAAAAACTTGTTACGTCCCCTTCTAATATATAATATTCTATCAAGACCGCTATTTGGACTCAAGTGAACGAATAAACAGGACTGACTCCATAAAGTATACCTATTCATTATCAGTATCAATAGCCAAGTCGATTGACACCTGTCCGTCTGTCCATCAATACGTCTGTCCATCCGTACGTCTGTCCATCCGTACGTCTGTCCGTCCGTCTGTATAAACACGTCGATCTCAGGAACTATAAGAACTAGAGACTTCAAATTAGGGATGTAGGTTCGTGAATACCATACGCAGGTGAAGTTTATTTTCAATTTTCGATATCTCACACCGCGCTCACGCAAATCGAAATGAATTATCACAGCCTCAAATTTTAAAATAACTCAGCTTAACTTAACGGCAAGCTTTGTAGCGAACGATTCACAAATAATTGAGATGTTCAGGAATTTGTTTTAAATCCATTATTATACCCTGGGGGGTATATTAAGTTTGTTAAAAATATGTAACGGGCAGAAGGAAGCATGGCCGACCCAATAAAGTATATATATTCTTGATCAGCATCAATAGCCGAGTCGATATAGCCATGTCCGTCTGTCCGTCGGTCCGTCGGTCCGTCGGTCCGTTGGTCCGTTGGTCCGTCGGTCTGTCGGTCCGTCGGTCCGTCGGTCCGTCCGCATGAACGAAAGGATCTCAGAGATGGTAAGAGCTAGAAGCTTGAACTTGGTGTCCCAGCACTGGAAATTTTTGCAGGCAGATCAAGTTTATCTTTTTTTTTTGGATGCCACGCCCTCTTTGCCCACAAATTAAGTAAAAGCTTATAAAGCAAGCAGTTTTGTAGCTCAAAAACCTCATACCAAGGGCAGTTTTGTAGCTAGAGACTTGAGATTTGGCACATATGATCAATATTTTGTGGTCAATGTTTCCAGAAAATTTGATCACGATGCCACGCCCCCCTTGCCTACAAAACGGAAAGGCTTATAACAAGAGCAATATTACAGTAAGAGACTTGAGATTTGGCACATATGATAAGAATCTTAGGGTCAATGTGTTCAGAAAATTTAATCGCGATGCCACGCCCCCTTCGCCATCAAATTAAGTAAAAGCTCATAAAGCAAGCAGTTTTCTAGCTCAAAAACCTCATTACAAAAGCAGTTTTGTAGCTAGAGACTTGAGATTTAGCACACATGATGAGTATCTTGAGGTCGATTTGTCCAGAAAATTTTATCACGATGCCACGCCCCCTTCGCCCACAAATTAAAAAATAAAGAATTACTAGAGAATTTCATCTAGAGTGAATTTGAGCGGGTTCCTGTAGACCCACAGGGTATATTACGGTCGGGGTCCCGACTGTTCCGCTTGTTTTACATATATTTTGTACATATATTTGCGCAAACGAGGGCGCATACATACTATGATAATCTGATTTGCGCTGTTGGCCGCTTTGGCGCTATACATTGTTCTGCAAATAAGCTGAAGGCCAAACTCAAGACTATACATTGTGTGAAAAGCTGAATGCTACTGGCGATGAAAAGCTTAATAAAATATCTAGCTTTTGTGTCGGTGACGAAAAGCTGAGTGCTACTGGGAAACGTAAAAATAATATTAGCGATGGCTTTCACACATGATTGTTAACATAACACAGTTTAACTTAACAGTATAACAATAAATAACAATTTGATACAAGTTTCATAACGATTGACCCATAAATAAAGGAATTTGATTTAAATCAACTATTTTATATTTAAAACATTTTTTTTATCAACAGTCGCAATCCAGTGTTATCAGACTATCGCAAGCAATCGCGATTCAAGCATTCAAAATCAATCCCATTTTAAATACATAAAATTACGTTTTCTATAAGACCTGTACAGGGTATCCTGCTGTAGCGCGCGCTCGACTGATCGGCTTGTTTAAAGTGAGGATTTTAAAAACATTTTATTTTATAATGTATATCGATTCATTTGATTCAAGGGTTTTGTGTCTTGTAATCTTGTTTGATGAGTTTCCATACCGAACCGTCTAAAATGTTTTATATAACTTCAGTCCGCTACCCACTAAAAAATTATTGTATGTTTTGATCTGTACAGTTAAAATCATATTTTCCCCATTTTCAAGCACAATTTTGGGTATTCTTCTCCACAAAAACGATAGTAAATAGTCTTGTTATCAATTTAAAATTAAATTAAATGAATTTAATTTATTCAGCCGAAACCAATAAATATATCTGAACCGTTAAGTTTTTAAGGGCTTTGCCTTTGGTCTACCATATAGTTGTTCCGGCGTAGGAATGTCGCTGACAAAGTAGTTGGCCGGAATGTAGTGGAATATCTTTTTCAGAACGTCTAGCAGAATATCCTCGATGGTCTGTGTGATCACCGTGTAGAGAGCATCGGCCAGCATGCGCCAGTTGTCGTTGAAGAACTTGTTGGTGCTGTCCTCTGCAAAGATGTAAGCATTGGCGAGAGGAACCAGGCGGTCCAATTACTTACCTAGCTGTTTGTTGCCGTTAAACAAATTGGAGAAATGTGACTTGAGCCCGTCCATTTTGAAGTCCACGCGACAGCTGGTCACATTGTAAAAGGTGAAGCCGCCTTTCTCATACAACCGCGTTTTTGTGTGCATGATGACAGTCATATTGTCTGTGTGGATATATGAAGAACCGATTAGCTTGTAGGGACAAGCTATATAGATATACTCAATGGGTTGGGGTGCAAGAAAAGGCTTACCTGCATCCAGAAACACCTGACCACGCCCATTCAGAGGTATGAGGAGAATGCGCCCAAATAAACTGTAATCACCTTGGAGCTTCATCACCGGCAACGTGAATGTTGTCTTCCAGCTGTAATCCTTTTTGAAAACACTGTCGGGCAGAGGCAATGCAATTAACTGGTATTCGCTCAGTGGGCCCACTGTGGGGCCAGTCCCACTTACAGACTCTCAATAACATTGGTGTGACCGAATCCAATGATTTTCACATTGGCCAGCTCGACTTTTAGATTAATCGCATTGCTGTTGCCCTGGGATATTCTGATGCGATTCAAGTGGAATGGATCGAAGCTTTTGATACTTGTCAGACCCGGAATGCCTGTAACACACAGTGTGTAGGTGTATGGATGTATGGGTGTATGATTACCGTTTGCTGAGCTCCACTGGGGTGTGCGACTCACCGTCGTTCAGTTTGTCGAAGAGCTGCTGTATACTCTGGGTGGAGCAGTTGACGAAACTCTTATCGGCGATTTTACATTGTTTAATGTAATCTGCTGCGGTTCGATTAGAATTTAAGTTGAGTTTTTGGGTTCAATTGAGTTGAATTTCAAGATAAAAAGACACATATATATGCAGAGAAACAAATCCGGTTTAGTGGTGCAATATTTGGCAAAAGCATTAAGTGGGTTAGTCACAGTTGTGTGTCGGCCATCCAAGCTTGGATTTCATTGGCCGTTCAGTGTGTGAGTGTGTTGTATTAAGAAATTTTAGATAATAATGGTAATTATTATCTTTATATTAATACGCTTAACGAGTCCCAACAAAATTGTTTAAACCCATTTCAGTGGGCGTTTATCATCCAATATGCTTAATTTTATGTTTGTTCGAAAGATTATAAAAAGATGCAGTGACGTAGCCTAAAGCTTGCTTCAATACGTGGAGTCTAATATATGGAAACATCGGTTAAATATATATGCTTGATCACGTACACTTAAGTAAAGCAAATGAGAGGTGGGTGGTAGATTTTCTGATAATTACATTTGAGTTGACAAGCACATATATCGATCAGACCACTTCCTTACCAAGAAGGTAATCACTTTTTGCTAGACTGTTCGATTGTCTTCACCTGAACCTTTACTAGACAAGCTTGCTAATTATATGCTACATTTCACTTGACACTTACGAGGCTCCGTCAAGAATGCATTGTCACCTCGAACTACGCGAATGGCCAATGCCAAAAGCACAACTCGCCCAAAATGCACTCTCATCATCATAATCTATGATCTAATTGATCTCTCGCTAAGTTTTCCCAACCAATTACACGTCTAGCTCCAGCAAGCTGTGAATGAAAACTAAATGAAACGCGCGTTAAACATTTTACAATTTTCATATTTTGCACTTCACTTTCATTGAAGCCGCTGGAGGAAAACTTGATTTGAGTGCGGCTCAAAGATTTCGCAACTTCAGCAGCCACTGCAACTGCAACAGCCGTAGACTGCGGCGTCGACGTTGCGCAGGCGCCACAGTCGAACAGCTGGCCAGTGGCCCACTGAGCTGAGCACAGAGAACAGATGCAGTTGACGCTACCATTTCATCATCGACAACTTGCCGTTTGTCGTTTGTTGTTTGTCGGTTTTCTCGTTTTTTTGTGGGGAAATAAAGCCACGCCAATAAAATTCACAAGTGTACGCAAAGTGTTGACACTTGGTTAGCGTTCAGGTTGCAACATATGTAGGTAACAAGCAATTGATTCTGCGATTGGTTTTGAAATCGATCCGAGGCGACACCAAGTTGGATACTGCTCTCGGAGATTCGAATTTTGAGTTGACTGGGCTTGAACTTGATATATCGCAATATCTGGGTGCAGCGTAATTGAAGTCGGATAAAATACTAACCAAACCCAAAAGCATTTATAATAAACCTTTATATAGTTTTATTAAAAGCTTACACTCTTATATTAATTGGATTTGATTATGGGATTCCTGAAACTGATTTAGAATTGATTTATATATCTTGAACAGCCGATTAAAAACTGGCGTAAAAGTAAACAAAATTGCGAAAGCATAATACATTGAAAAGCATATTGTAACGAATTTTTCCTTTCGTGGCAGATGGATAGTCGCATTATCAACTAGGATTACTTTAATTTGCGCAGATTTAATAACACTTGAGTTCCGATCATTACGAGCTTTTGTTTACAAGTGCCAGGAAGCACCGCCATCCTTCAATCTTGCAGGATTGCTCGAACTTTCAGGTTCGCTCCCCGTCCGTTTGTCCCAACTGTTGAGTTAAAAGCTACTCAATGGCAGCCTTGGGCGACATGTGGAGTAATGCCATTTTCGTTACAATATAATTATTAAATTTATTATTATTTATTAGTAACACAGAACTTAATTCTATATTACAACAATTGTTATAAAGCTCAATCACTTAAATTAATTTAATCTATTATTCAATATAAAAATCAATATAAAAACAATCAACATTATTCGGGGACGCATACTCGAAAATTTAATTATAATTTAGGGCCGTTCTGATAGTCATTTGATTATACATGTCCGCATAATTTCTTTTTTGCCAGATTTATTAAAATTGCTAAAAATAGGTAGAGATGGTGGGGCAAATATTTCTTAAATTCCTAATTAAATTAAGTTTTATGCCGATCATGCAGCAATGTTCAATCCAAGAAGGTGATATTATTAATTTAATTAATATTGTATTCATAAGCCTGAATAAATGTAACTAAATAGTACACACATAAGTCAAAATGTGTTTCAAATTTATTGAATATTCTTAAAGTTATGTGGGGGAAATTAGTCAAAGTCAAACGAAAGCAATTCATGAAACATCTTATAATAAATAAGAGACATCTATGCAGGTCCTAGGCAACATGGAAGTGCAACTTCTCAAGTCACGAGTCTTTCCTGCTGTCCAGTGGGCGCATTAGTGTCCTTCAAGTGGCTTCTTAGTGCCTACGCCAAGAAAACTGACCAGGAGAGCAAATGGCGCACCAAAACAAACGACGACAACTTAGTCAGACATAGTGCAACACACAACAAAAACGAGTTCATGCATGCCCGGCCATATATCAGGATAGATGTCATGCCCCTAGACGATGCCAAATCAGTGCTAGTTCCATTTCCACCAGTAGGCGAAGTCATTTTTCGAACCCCCTTGCGTGTATCCATAGCCAAGTATGTATTTTTTCACAATAAGTCCTTCTAGTGCCAGTAGGTGGGGACTTCTGGTGTCCAGTCTGTGCACTCCTTTAAGAAAAACTTTTGGTATCTCTTATCGTTGGTTGCATTGCCGTTTCTTGTTTACTTTTCAATGGATTTATGCTACCGCCCACACTCGGCTTTTCTAAAGTATTTCTTATTGCTTTGGCTGTTAAGCACATTTTTCAATTACTGCAAAGTTAAGTGCACATTTATTTTGAGGCAATTACTAAAATTAAATAATTTTCCAAAGTGAATTTTTGAGGGGAATCAATAATATCATTAAATAAAAAAATCGTAAATTAAATTGGATTATTTGTTTCATTATTTTTTTTGTTATTATTAATTAATTCTATTATACATATGTCATCATGTCATCCATGTCATCAGAACTTGAAGAATTTTTCGTAATCTTTCTGCATATAATATAAAACTAATTGTATTGTGGTTTTATTCGAATTCAACTCAGTCAAAGTTTCATTTGCAGAGGAGTTATGAAGTCAAATGTTGAATGAAAACTTGTTCTTTTCGTCGTATCATTTCATTCAAATTGAATTTGACCAACTGAACAACAGACTGGAACGATCTATTCATCGTTCATCGCTTAAGAATAACTGAACATCTGAATTGGAAGTCCCATTCATCATTCATGATGGTTTATTTGTTCATGGATTATACCGGTCAATTTATTCAATTGACAGACATTCAGAACTATCAATATGCAAGAAATTTAAAATTGTTTTTAAAGTGGTTCTTGTGTTTTTTTTTAGTTTAAGTAAACTTAAAAATTGCATTTAAAAACAAAAAAATATAAGAAAATATCATATTGTAAATGAATTATTAATAAAAAAATTCATATCTGTCATAAATGTTAAAGACAATTACATTTAAAATGACCAACTAAACAAAATGAACGATGAATGACTGAAGAAGTTCGTTCGTTAATTTTAATAACACGTGTATTTAATCTCGTGAAGAGCGAACACAACTCGAATGATATTGTTAAAAATGTATTGGAATTGTATTTTCAATAGATCACAATATCTGAGTAAATTCGTGATATTTTTTGGGGTTCTCTGGTATGTCGGTATGAATTTGTGATAAGATTCGGCTTAACGATAATGTTCTCGACTTTCAAACACTTGCTGACCCAACACTTGCGAACATTTCTAGACAAGCTTAATGAAAGTTGACCAATTCTGCTTATCGTAATAATAATTTGGCAAACGAAGCAAACAAAAGGTGCTCCCCACATGGGGCAGAGAGCCCCAAGACATTATTAAGTTCTAAAACAGTGAGCACAGCATTAAAAATAATTATCTTGGGCTTCAGATCGAAGGGGAACCCTTTGCCCAAACACCTTTTACAGAGATTCTGAACTGAAATCTTCAAATTTTTGGCCACACGACACACGGAGACTATTAAAAAATATGCGCATGTTAATTTATATAAAGTGCGGAGGCAAACAAAACAAACAAAAGGACGACAGGCAGGCAACGAGGCAAATAAAAGCGCAACCGGTCAGGGACAGGGACAGGTAGAAAGGACAGCAACAGCAACAGGGACAGGAGCAGAGCAAATATTAATCCGCAAAAAGGAATTGTCACAAATTGTGTGCTGGCTGAGGTGGCGGCAACTGCCCGCTGGGCAAACAACAGCTGCAGCAGCAGAAAAGAACAAAAAAGGGCAAAAGCTCTGTCCCTTTGACTAAGGGATAGGGTGAAGTTGGTTTTAGGGTGATAGGGTAATGGGGCCGGGAAGGGTGGTCTAACCTTGCCAACACTGATTGTTTCAAATCGCAAGTTTGGCTTACCTTTTTGGGAATTAATTTGGCAAATAAACGCTGACAAAATGCAGGCAACTGGACAAGGACAAAGCTGGATTCTGGTTGGGGCTATCATTGTATGGGCCAACTAATAGGATTTTGATGATAGTTGCCTTGGTTTGCCTTCTACTTGGGCCCTCTGGCGTTACAGCCACCGCCATAATCAATTTTTGGCCAGGTTTTTTCTGTTTTCTGTTGGTCTGTTGCTTGCTTGTTTCCCTCTCAGATGATTGTACCCTGTGACCCGTGAAATGAGTTTTGCAATGTGTGTGTGTGTGTGTGTGAGTATTAGGTGTGTGGTGAGAGTAGAGGATGCTGGTCAAATGAAATTACTAACACATTCAATGGAGAAAAATCTGCTGCCGCTGAGCCGGCAAAGCCAAAGCCAAATGCTGCACCGCATTTTGTATTCATAGCATTCTCTCACTCACTCCATCCGACACTCTTCCCGCTTCTCTCTTCTTCACTTTTAAATGCGATTTGTGTGTGTGCGGGTGGTGGCATTATAATTAATTTCAGTGGCCCAAATATGTAAATTTGATTATGAGTAGAAACAAAAATAAAGGCATAAATATTACGCATACGAAGAGTATTCACAGTCTCTATACTGAAAGGGGTAAAGGGCAGCTTCTAAGCCGCTTAAATTGACTGGTTTCGAGATGTACGGACAACGGAACTGCTGCCACATGTGCTCACGTCCATGTCCATGTCGCAGTTCATCAACGGACAACTTTAGCCGCAAGCCTCGTTACGAGAACCAAACTTCTGTTTCCCTTTGTCCTTTTTTCCCGCGACTTTTTGACTTCAACTTTAAATGAATTTCAGAACATTTTTTATGTGGTACGTTTTCCAGCTGCAGTTGTTGGAAGCCAACTTTGCATAGATTAGTCAGAGTACAAAAAGTTGCCCCACCGTCGCATTGCATACTTTTGGGGCTATTTTAATTAGCGGCAGAGTTTCCAGCTTGTTGAAGCTAATAATTAATATCCAGCGGTTTCCAAAGATAATCTTCAGTTGAAAAATAATTGTCTGCTTAATGTATATAAACACCGTCGAGTTAAAGATACGTTTTATCTATCCGAGGGTCTTAGGTATATTATCAAGACTTCAATATATTTCAAAATGAGAAGCTGTAAATGTTTTCGCTCTAAACGAAAATTATATTGAAGTTCGACTTTAGTTTAAATATACTAAGATTTCATAAACAGACACGCTAAAATTAAAGTTAGTTTTCGCGAATATTTTAAACTCGAACTGATCCTTAAGCCAAACTATTGAAGTTTCCCAACAAAACACACGAGGAAGCTAAACAAGAGAGACAAGTAAATTTTCGCAGGCAAAAAGAGTAAGGACAACAGCAACATGAACCACATAAATAAGAAGTATGACTAAATCTTTGCAAAGAAAACCTATTAGTTCTGTGCCATATGAAACCTTGAACTCAAAGCAACTAAAACTGCAAATTTCGATGGAGCGAGCTAAGCAAAGTTTAGAATAAACAACAAAACTGCTTAAACTGCTGACAGAACACTCGCCACCAACTATGTAAGTGCATATATGTCCATACGAATAGAACAAGGGAAATGGGACAATTTTAATGTTTAATAAATTATGTTGTTGCCACTCAAATATGTAAATCAAAAGTGAGCAGAAATCAATAAGCACTTTTCAATAAAACAAATCAAATATTGAATAAAGTATTATTACGATATTATTAAGATAATAATAAGTATCTAAAATGTTAAGAATAATTGTTATATTTGTATGGACACAGCTGTTGGTAAAAGACAGTTGCATAGAAAGGAACAAAGTCTTTTGTGCTGCATATTTGCAAGCAAACAGAGCAAAGTCATCAACGCCTCTTGGCTGTTGCCGGCTGGTTTAGGTTTTGGGGCTTCGGTGTGGGCTATCATCATTTGGGAACCTTGGCAAATAATTTGAAAAATCAACACTGACATTCAAACGATCCGCCTCAAGACGACAATTTGCGCCAAAAAGTAGACTGCAAATTGCGCCAAAGTTTATGCTGCTGTCCCGAGTTGTTATTGTTGTTGTTGGCCTTGAAATTGACGCAAAAGTCAGATTTGGAAAACATACTTTTGCCATTTTCGAAAATCACACTTAGCTGCTTGTTGTCGTTGCCCTTACTGCCTGTAGACTGTTTGGTTGCTTGTGTATTTTGCTGTTGCTACTTGAGCACTGAAGTAGATGAAAGGCTTTCGACATCGCCAGTGCGTAGACCGGAGTGTAGACAAGGTTCAGGGATGGGAATCGGTTTGCTTGTTGTTTATTTATCGCAGCGTGTGCGGCTTTTTTAGTCTAAACCCCTGCATGTCGCTTCCAAGCTGAAGTATGTTTGCCAATTGAAATGCTAGACAAAGTATCTATATACATTCACGATGATGACGTTGATGTCTGGGTAGAGATAGATGAACGGCATAGACATGGACTCCTTATAAATTGATGGGTTCGGATTGCTTCATTTTGTGGCTTTAAGGTGACACGTTGCGCTTTTGAAGAGCCACAATATATACTTTTTATTTGGGTGAAAGTTTAAATTGATTTCAATTCAGTAAATTCAAAGTACATTACCAAACGTATCATACGTACGTATTGTTAGAGAGTTTATCCATCGAGACAAGCTATACAAAACATTTACATATATCGTGATTGCATTTCAGAAAACGTTTTGCGCAATAAATTTCATTCAGTTTAAATCGACTTCGACAATAATATAAGAGTTGAATGCAGATTTCAATAAATCTAAAAAAGGGTTTAAGGCTAAGCTACTGCACTCGAGGACTCCATTCGACTATAGAATGTACCATATAAATAATTAAATCGTATTACCAGTCGGAAAATTTGCTGATTTTGACAAAAATAAAATAATTAAAGATTTTGTGGCTCAAAAAAATAATTGAAATTAAATGAGTGACAGTATTTTTGCAGAATGCAGTTTAAATGGGAATAAATGTCAAATGTATGCGACAACAACAACAATGATAGCGAGACCTGTATAAAATTTACTTTGAAAGCTAACGAAAATTTTATGCTGAGCGCGTGAAAATTAATTAAAATATTCCTGTTACTGCCAAACGCCGCCGGAGCATAACTGAATTTTAATTGAACGCAATCAATGCGAATTTATGAAGTCCATTTACCCTTCACTTCCCCCACAATCCCCTTTGTCTATCCCCTTTCGATGCCATCGCAGTTAAGCAGTTTGTCGGTCCTCTAAAGCTCTTTGCAATTGGTGTTAATTTGTCTGCGAGAAAATATTAAATGGAAAAATCAACTTTACCTTTAGCTTCAATTCAATGGGAATATCTGTATGATTTTACAAAAGGAACTCGGCTCTAGATAAGGGCAATGAAAACGTAATTAAATTCAAGGAATTTCAACGGGATAAAGTGTTCAATGGGTAGAGAATGTTTTTAGGGTGCCGCATTGATGTTTTTTGCATGAATATTGAAACTTGTTTATTTCACATTGATAAGACTCAGGGATATTGCTCTTGTTTTCCTTATTTTATTAAATTTATTTATTACATTGTTCATCCTTGTGCTACAAGTACATATATACTTATTATTTATTGCGCTAGTCACAAGTAATTATATATTTTCTTATTTTCTAAATATAATTTTAGCAGTAGTAAGTGGATAAATAAAGTAGACAGATTCTTGTAAATATGGTGTGATATAAATTAAAAATTAATATATTGATATTAAATCAAAATCCGTATATCTTTATGAAGATTGTGTTGGTTAGATTTGCAGAATATTTTCAAATATTACGCTTTAATATCTGTTTTAAAAACAAGCCTAATTAATTACATTGCAGACAATTGCTTTTGAAATCTACCGAAAGAAAAGTCTGTGTTCCTGAAATTTTACAGATTTTATTTTCGGACATATTTTAGAACTGATGACAGAAGACAGTTAAAACCAGCTGGCTGTGAAAAAATCAAATTTTGTAGCATCGACAGGGTTGCACCAGCTATGAAAAATTAATATAATATATGCAACCTCAATAAAATATAGTTTTGCACTACAATTTTAATAGTTTGCATACTTCAAATAAGAAACAAAACAAATTAATATATATTTAACGTCTTTTACCTTAGTTTGATAAGTATTAATTTAAATATTATTGGTCGCGAAGTATTTTCAATGCAATGACATTTTTGATTCTTACAGGGCTGTTCTTTTCATGGTTGCTTCTATTTGCTAGGCTGTTTTTGCGATGTTTAAATAGGAACTTAAAATTTCATACTAAAATGTAACCAATTTGAAATTGTTTGTAGGAATTCCAGCGGAGAATTGATTCAAGTATTTCAGGAACACCGACAATTAGTCTTGGGTTTGTTTCCGGTTGCTAGAGGTTTGAATGTATGTATTTAATTTGTAGACGACCCTAAATATATGCTATAGATTTTGTAGAATTCGAAAAGGGAATCTTTGTGTGTGTTATCTATGTATGAGCTAAATAGGGTTAATTAAATTATTATTTACTGTATTAAAATATGAGGTTTGGTCTATTTTTAATGTTCCACCCATGTGTTGTTAAGGTACATTTTATGTTAGTACAGGCTCTACACTTAATAAATAAAGAAAAAAAAAACTGAATAAAATAGGTAAATGTTAAGAGTTTTTAGCCGTATACTCAGTTAACCTTTGATACAAGATGCTACTGATTGAGTTATTTCAACAATTCCCCAAATACCTTTGGTTTACGAAGCAATTCTTAAGGTCTGTCAATATCATTTATAGTCTGAATATTTGACTCTTTCTTTAAATTTGTTAAGTTTCGTTTACATATGTCCTAGGTAAAAGTATCGAGTGTGTAAAGTAAATATGAATGTAATTGTCTCTGCACATACACGTAGTGCAATATTATGTAAATGTAAATGCAATTAAATATATTTGCACATACATATATCAGAGTGGTGCAATCTGATATTTATTTGGATTTTAAAGCTTGCAGTGCAATTGTTGTTCATGGCATTCGAGTATAAATGCATTTCGATATCAAAGAGCAACGAGCAGAAACAACAATGGAAAAGTCGAAATGAAATAAATCGAGTAGAGAAAATCAGTGTGACAGGAAGAAACAATTTAAGCACGTTGGACAGGATAAGCCGTTGGGCGTATTAGTGTCTGTAACAATGCAGTAATGCACTCACACACACACACACACACACACATGCATAAGTACATGTGGATGGCACTGCAGTTTACACAGTTTGATAGCGACATGGTCGTAGATTCTGCAAAAAGGATTTCAGGAGCAAACGAACCGAAAATTGTACACGTTGACGACGACGATGTAGCAGGATGACAATGAGAATGGCGACATTTTCTAATGCAATTGTTATTCGCCTAGGTGCGAGAGTGTGCGTGTGTGAGTTTGTATCTTGCAGATGCTGTAGCACCACTCAGTCTCTCAAATTCTCTCTCTGTATATGTGTGTGTGTGTGTGTAATTGATTTTATCGGTCATGTTAATTTTGATTAAATATGCAAATCGACGATACAAATTCGCATTTGCCACACACCCACCACACACACACACATGCACGTATGCATGCAAAGCTGAAATGGGAGACACGTGCAACCCAGGCCAGCTGAAAGGTGGATTACCTATGGAGGAGTCCCCCCATTGACAGTTATTATGTTACGGTATTATCTCGTTATTTATGCAGCAGATGACAAATGCAATTTGTTGTTTGCACACTGGACCTGCACTGCAAAATGGCAATAGGCAATGGCAATGGTCAGCGACTGGCAGCCAAAAATGGATGCAAGGACATGATAATTTCCAATCATTTGAATAATCTCTTCCTGGCATCACAGCCCGTTTTGAGTCCGAGTCCGAGTCTGTGTTCGTATTCGTGTCCGTGTCCGTGTCCGTGTCCACCGTGGGCTGTGAAAATATTAGCTTAAGAAAATGTCTAACGAGCTCTACGTGCTGCGGCATGCGAAAGTGTTCCTGACTGTGGCCAGTTGCCAATTGCCGCAGGGGGCGTTTTGAGAGAAGGGGGCGTGGTCTATTAGCTGCAGTGACAGTGGTTGACTTTGGTGCGGTTTTGAGCATTGATTAAAATTGTGGCATTTGCGTTTAGCTCAATGTGATAGAATGACATGAGATGCATCGATAATTAGCAATCGCATTTGGGCAACTTATTGCAGAGAAATTGCTTGCAAGAATATAATTTTGTACTCTAAGCTTGACTGCAACGAGTTTGAATTTACCCCAACACTTCATGAGCCCTCGAAAGAAATCCATTGATATTACGTGTGCGAGGTGGTTGTTATCTCCACTGCATAAGCTGTTTACCTATGTTCAAATTTCTAATCATAAATCGAAATCACTTGTTTAAAAGTGGCACAGGCAAACACGAATATGTCCGGCGACAGCATTGTATATACTTACTCGAAGTTCGTTATATCTTATCAGGGCTATAAACGGCTCTAATTTTTAATATAAATGGAAGAGGTATAAAAATGTGGGCCGTCAACTCGAAAGAAATAACTGTGTACAGTCCCAGCTAGTGAGCAAAGGCTTTTGAATTAAAAAAAAAGGTGAATACGAAGAATTATAGAAAATTCTTGAAGGGGTGTTTCTGAGACTGGTTTCCTGAGTTTTCTGGAATTGGACCCTGAGACAATGGCTGAAATTGATTGATGAGTGTAAATCGGTTTGGCTGCCAAAAACTTTATGATAAAGATCAATTATGAATGTTGTGTGATTGATGGGAGAAATTCTGGTTCTGGTGAACAATCCAATTTATCGATAAGGACAATGAATACTTACCTAGTAATTTTCAAGAACTTGCAGGTTTGCATAAGATTTACGAAGAAGGAAATGTGTTCATATACTTGCATTTATATAACTATGTAGATAAGGAAGCCCTGTATCGTTGACCTATGCATTGCCTACGTGCAGTTTATTCACCCTTTACTCGACTGCAATTCACTTGGTGCTAAAAAATTGAAATAGAAACAGTCATAAGGCAAATCTAATTGCCATGGAGTTTGACAAATGATGTTGGGTATATGACTGCTTTGCACAAAGCACAAGCGCCAAAGGACAAAGGACATCTGCAGGTAGCTTCCATTTCGATGGCGGCTGGAAAATGTTGCAATTGTTGCCTGCAGCTACAGCAGAGACATCCACATCCATTCTGCAACAGGCAGACACTCGAAACGGCTGCGAAAGGCAGCAAGGTGTGGAGGTACCCCCGAGTGTGTGAATGGTGTCATTAAACGATTTTTCATTGCAAGCTGCCGCAGGTGAAACCTGCCCAGGCTTAGGTCGATGTTACGCCACTCTGTTTGTCTGTTTGACTGTTTGACGGTTTGATGGTTTGATGGTTTGACTTTTACCGGTCCTCGACCTCTTGGCACAGCGACCGACCAACTATTAGACTTTAAACCGCTGCAATTTAACATTTTTATATTTCATTGCGCTGAATGAGTCCGGAAATTGAAAATCATCTTTACCTGTGTGCACTGGTGGGCGACAAGGGCGGAAATTATTATTTCTTTATCAATGAATTTCCACGCAATCCCTCTCCTTCGCCCAATATTGACAGGCCAAGTTTTTCATGAATTGTTAGCTTGGCTTCATCTTCCCACTCCTCGCACTACGCCCTCCATATTTTAGCCTATTATGAAAGTTACTGCACTGTCCAAGACCCAATCACAGAGCCCCTGTGCTCCTGCAGAGGCGTTTGTGCATTGACGATTATTATGCAATCACAACACGTAGTTTTTAATCAGTTTTACGTGCGAATATTCCCTAAATGTGCTCGGACCAGACGAGCAAAGCGTTGGCCTGTCATTTGTGGAATTCAATTAAGCTCTAGGAATTGTTAATGAAAGGCATTATGTATTGATTATTCGATTTCAATTTAATGGTCCACTTAACTGGTAAGTTTTTATTTTTCGGTGTATTAAAGAATGATTCTTCAAACGGATTCCGTCTTCTAATCTTCAACTCTCACATTGTTTCCTTGTATAAGCTATATAATTATCTCATCCCTAGCCTACTTAAGGTATTCTACTTTTGTCACTAAGTGTGTAGTACATTAAAATAGGCGTGTACATACCCTATTAAGAATATATACTCATGTCTGCATGCCTGTAAACTTCTTTCTCAGTTTTAAAGGAATCTGTAAAAAGCTTTAAACATTACCGTATTTTTACCGTAGGCAGTACATATGTCAAAACCGAGCGGATCGGTGTACTATATCATATGGAACGTTATATCACTAGAACGATTGTGATTAATCAAGGTTTATTATGAAAAGCTTTGTAATATTCAAGATTTTTCAACCAAATGAACAGTTTGTGAATTGTGTGTTGTCTTATCATGGCTAAGACCGGACTACTGTATCACATAGCTGTCATTTCAATTAGTACTCATAGCTAGAGTCCTTACCTTCGTTGTCATAAAGTCAGTCTCTCAAATTGTTAAATAGGCAAAACTAGATTGGATATAGTTTATGTGGCTATGCCTTACCGATCATATCAATCTTCCTTCTTCCTTTTGATACAATTATTTAGATTTATAGGAATTGTAATATTATCTCATATCGAATAACTTCACAATTGTAGTCCGTAATTCGTAATATAGGTAAATAGGTAATTCGTTAAATGAATGGGTATACACAAAAACAAAATAGCAAATAAAACACTTGTCGTTCCACTTGATAAATTATCAATAGTCGGTTGATTCACTTAACCTGGCGCCAATTTTGGAATGATGTGATAAATTGAACACGAATGTAATGGCGACCAGTCATATAAAGATTATTTGCTGTTGATTATATACATATTTCCAAAGAAGTATACCTGAAGTAAAATCTATTTTAAACAAACAAAGGGGTTCTTTCACAAGCTACCCACCTGTAACTTTTGATATAATATAATAAAAAGTGTATCGATCTTTTATTTATCAGAAATAAAGTAAGGTTTCCTACAATTAAAAATTCAGTGTGCTCGAAACGACAAACAAGAATTTGGCCAACGATCTACAGACAAGTTAATAGACTATGACTATAAAGTTGGAAGGAATATGAAATCTTAAAAAGTACATATCAATATATATTTTCGCCATGGTTCAAGATAAGATATGCCACATTCTTTCGTGTACCCAATTATCGAATGTGAAGAATAAAAACCATGAGGTAGAACCGGCAGAGTTGACTTATGCAATCGAAAATGTTAGTTTACTTAGTTGGTCGTGCTGGCGGAAATAGCCAAGCATAAAATTGATTAGACAAGAGATTTGGGTTAGTGTTTCTAAGGGCCGTGTTGCAATAGGTGTGAGTTTTGGTTGGACTCATTGGAAAAATCATGCTTAATAACTATGACTAATGTCTCCCCATGTCCCCAACTCCGTACACCTGTGAGAAGTGGATAACAAAACAGGTATGGTTAAGGTATATTGGTTTTCGTTCCAATTCTTGTTTTTGCCACTTCAATTCTACTACCATCTCGGCTGCTGACTAATTTAATTTTACTGAGTACTTTCATTGAGTTCTTTATGGCATTCCTAAAAACATAATTAAGATGAATTGATCGTTATGAAAAGTAGTCTATAAGACAAATTTCCGATGTCTGAAAAAGCAAAAAATAAAATAATAAATTATCTATACACTAAAAAAGTTTTAGACAAATGCATTGTATTTTCACTGGTCTTTACTATATTATTGCAAAGTTTGAACTAAGATGTAGTTCCATTATTATTTTCCAATTACGGCTCTAAAATATTATATCAGAAACAAATATTTATAGATATTTTGATATACATCAAGAACTCCAAATAAAATTACTACTCCTGGAAAATAATCAAAACTATTTATTTCGTAAAATTATTTTTTAAGGACTTATTCAAACTCTTTTATATTTGAAAAGTCCAAATGGTTTTTAAAACAGGAAGAATTACTTTGGGTTGTAGTAAACTAGTATTTATCTGATTTTGCTTAGTTTGCTTGAGTTTTATTTAAACATGTTTATGATTTTAGATTATGAAAATGCAACACTATTTTTTATCCGATACTTACATCTTGCATGCTTACAACACTTTATATTATACTCTGCAAGGGAATAATTAGCTAACGGTTATTAGTCGACTATGGGTTCTGGTAAATACTCTATACGCAGTTTGAAAATTCTCTTACAAAGTTATTTCATTTCCCAGTTTGATAATGATAAAAAAAACCGATAATGTATGGGTATATTTTTAGCATCTTACAATCACAGTTCTGATTTGAGCTTCGATATTGGACTTAGGGGCTCAGGTTAAAGAATACCTATGTGTGTGTCTCATTGATATAGGTGTGTACATATATATTTAGATAAGTAAGTGTGATTTACCCTTGCGTATCATATAGAGCAACACCTTCGACTTGAACGTTTAACACTCGTACTTGTTATGTTTGTCAAAACTGGCAATCGTTTTGATTGATCTAAAAGATAATAATTTCTAGTCGACAGACCTTTTCATAATTAAGTAGATCGAAACTCTTTTGATAATTTATATTTTGAATTTACAATATTTGATTATCCCATGAACTGAATTTTCAAATTGTGTTGCTACCTTCTTGAGTTCTTCACCCGATTGGTATTTATCAAAGGCAATGCCTGTATCTTATCTGCCAGAGTTTACTGGTAACTGCCGCAGTAGAAGCAACTATTGATATTATTACCGAAAAAACAGTATATATGGACATATGTATATAGGTGAAGTACATACGAGTACGTGTATGTACTTTCGTATATATGTATGAATATATATGTAGTTCGCTTTTGGGGTTTCTTATCAACAACAACGAGCCGACACGTTTGACGACCTTTTACACAATTTCTGTTTGCTACTCGCCCGTTGTTTGCTCAGTGACGACGACAAACACACAGTCAGTCAGAATCGCAGGTAGTGGCCGATGTTGTTCGATATATTCGTTGGGTTAAACTGGACACGGAGTACATGCTGATAAGGCAAGTAGGTGAGAAAAGCTATCAGTTGTAGTAAGTTGAGAAAGTAGCTGAACTAATAGTATAGTCCAACGTAGTATTAGTACTAAGTGCAATAATGGAGAAATACCACATAAAGACTAACCTGTTGTCTCGATTCCTCATAGTATCTACTATATCTAACCTTTTTCACTTGGCGCTTTTTATCCATGGCACAATCGTCGTGAGGCCGTCATATCTATATAAGTATGTGACTTGTCACCGTCAACGTTTACCACTATCGATAAGAGTGTCCAATCCAAATCCAGTTATCTACTCCGCACACACACTCGCACATTGCAGGAAAGATATTGCCTGAGTAAAAGGTAAAGTAAATAAAAAATGGTCGTCAGATAAGGCATATCATATAAAAAGCGATATCTATGAAAATATGTCATTATTTCGTTATTGAACTCCGAAGTATTCAGTTCACTCTGTGCTGTGCATTTCGTTCCGTGTCCCGTTACCAAATCCATATTATGAAATCTATGAATATATACTATAAGTCTGTGATTGATTCAATTGAGTGTCGGATTAAAGTGTTGTGAGTGTAAACTGTTCCTGTGGGGCAAGTGTGAACCCAAGAACCTAATATTCCGGTTGTGCTTACTTTGCGGTGTAGATTGGCAAGTAGAATAGCAGGCTTATCACATGTTCAATTCGACTAAATGTGAGATTCTTCTATTCTACTTTCGACAAACACCAGACAGCTTCGATTTGAAAAGACTTTCCTGAAACAAACCCAGTCCAAACGATCCAACGAAACAAAAGTAAGTTAACAATAACTGCCGCTGACAATAGTCCATATAGCACTTGGTGCTAATATCTTATGTAAATATACTGAAATGTATTTATCTTCCCGTAATGTTTGCTTCATATCAGTCAACCGTTAGGCGACTCATTCACTTTTTATACGATAATGATGTGGATAGGTATGGCTGGAATGCAATGAAGGGTTGGCTGTTTGCCCGATTTTGATGTCATATCTAGACCATCCGTCATGATGAAATATAATACAATATTTGCATTTGATATCTTAAATTTAAGAATAGTTTTTGTTAACAATTCCTGACTCGGCCCAGCACATTACCACTAACATAACCTAAAAGGAACATGTGATTTTACTGATCTTATCGATTCAGCGATTTGGGTTAGACAACCCATAAACAAGTTTTTATACAAACCTGCTTGTGAAATCAACTTCCCGCCGCGGTTGTGAAGATAAGAAATGTTCTTGCGGCATTTATATTTTTTATTGATCAATTTATAAGTCTTCGATAAGGGGATCCACTTCTGTTGCGCGTGTTTTAAAGTATTTCGTTTTGTGATTATGTGATATTGTATTCTTAGTAAGTGATTTAAAAGTGGGCTGGTTATGTAAGCATATGACTTTACTAAGGACTGTTAATATTGTACCTTCTCTGCCTTATTTACTTCATATCATCATCTCTCTTGCTTATTGTGATCAAATTAATCTGTCTTTAGGGCAGTTTACTCGTTTAGTCGAACCAACCCCTCGTACCCCTCGTACAAAAAAGACGCCTATATCCATGTCATTTGTCTGTCTGCTACTGCCTGTAGCCTGCAGCTTCCCCTCTGACTCTGCCAGTCAACATAATGAAAATGCAATTAATTTTTTCCAGCAATTTCTTTTTGCTCCCCCAAGTCAAAGCTGACACCGTCACCGTCACCGACACCGACTCCAACTCTATTTCTAGCTTTGACTGCGATCCCGATGCTGTTGCAATATTATGACTCCTGCTGTTTGTCCTGACAGTCAACTGGGCCAGCATAGCAGAAAAAAGAAATGTTGATGTTTATTGTGAAGCATATTCTATGACGGCGACGCAGCGATTGCAATGCTGTCGGCCCCCTTCGCTTCCCTTCCCTTCCCTTCCAGCTCTTCAGCTCTTCTGACCAACCATTCGCATTAAATGAGGAAACCAATTATTCGCGCTTATAAAGATTTACCGCCACACACAGTTAGACAGATACAGATACAGCTTCAACTACAGATACAGATACAATTTCGCGTAGTCGTTTATATGCCCAGTTAGCAGTTCAACTTGCACATCGAGTCTTTGCTTTGTTTTGCTTCGTGTTTGTTTCCTATTAAAGGTGTTTAACTCTGCAGGAGCTCTGATTAAAGTGAAAATTCATTCGTTTGAATGGGCATTGGAGTTTAGTTAGGGAAAACGGAGTTAGCAAGGCCTCAGAGGGTGAACACATGAAGACATCACTTCAGTTTTGTATCTTTTAGACTTGAGAAATTTTATTTCCCCCAAGCACTTATCCCTAAAGCAACCACAATTTCCGGTAACCGAAAAACGCTTTCATTATAATTTTGCACATTTTTAGCGTCCTTTTGGTTAGCAATTGCCAGCTAGCCAATTTTTTTGCATTAACGATCCACACAAAGCCTATTTGATGGCCCACACTACTCGGTCTGCTTTTGGCATAACTTGTCATTTGTCTAGGACACCCTGCAGTGGCGAAATCAGAGCGAGAATTTCGCTAAAATTACCTTTCATTTTGTCATCAAAAACCACTTGAATGGGCGCCAGCGACAACGACAACGACAACGGAAAACGGACAACGGACAACGACAACGGATTCAACAAGGACAACGGAGAAGGCAACAGTTACCGTCTATCCTGTACGGGTTCTGGCGTTAAGGGACTTGCCGCAGCCGCAGCAATTACAGACGGTAATGTCCAGCCCCTTAAACCATAGACGCCGACCGGGGAACGTCTTTGCCTTTTACTTAAAGCTTTTTAGCCTTGGCATCCGGTTTGCTTTTTTGGCTTTTGCTTTTCGCCTTTGTATTGCATTTCTTGAAACCGAAAGCGCATTGGCCATGCTTCCCAGTTCGCAGTTCCCAGTTCCCAGCTCCCAGTTCCCAACACTCATCGCCGAGCCCAAAAAGAAGCGTTAAATTAAAACGTAAATACCACTTAGTCGGCTATAAAGCAAGTGGCCAGCAGGCAGCTCCTCTTGGACTGGAGCTAACTGTAATCAGTGGGTAATTAACCAGACAACGGCGTGCTGGAGCGTGCAGGTGGCCCAGAGCATGGCACCTTGAAATTGCTTAATTTGTGCAAGGTAATTTAATCACTGAGCGTTCTATACCCCTGCAATGAGTTGATCCAAATGGGTGCCTATAACTGAGCTTACTACTATCAATTAATCTCAGGCCATTGTCAAACTTTAACTGACAGCCAAGTAAGCTCCTGTATATGTATGTATATTCGTATTCCCGATATCGCTGTAACTTCATTTTATGCCTTCACGCTTATCAAGCTTTTGGCGTCAAGTTTTTGGCACCCACTTCGAAAATTGTGTACGCCAAACTATAAATAAGTTTCTAAACGTTCATTTTGACAGTTTCATCTACACAAAACGAGCACAAAAAAGTACAGTTATCCCACAAGTTTCCTTTTTTTTGTAGCAACATGGCGTCGTATCGCAGTTTGAAATTTTTCCGTGCTTCATGTTTGGTTCTTTGGGAAAATTGCAACTGCTGCACATTGGGCAAAAAATTCTAAACTGCAATAAATTCATCAAATGTGCAATGGAACATGCTGTAATGTCACACCCACAACACCACCCCAGTACACCACACTGGGCCACCCGGGGGCACGAACTGCACATGCCTCGCCATGGACTGGGGACCCATCTGCATACTCCATTAAATGTGCGCTGCCCTGAATTGGGCGATATTTTGTAGGCAAATGTGCAATAAATTGTAAATGTTTGTGAAACGTTAGATGGTAGAATGGAGGCTGGCCCCAAAGTGGGGGCTGCAGGGGCGGTAGCTGTTCCGTTGTAAATTTGTGACGCACCAACGAGCCGAGCTGCCCGTAAAACTTGTCCGCTGCACGCCTGTCAAGTTTTACAAGTGTTCTGCAGATTGTTTTTCGTTCCGGCTTAGATGGGAAAAAATGACGCTCTTGTTGTGGAACTGCGATAACGTGGACTAGCAATATGCAATTTACTACCCCTTAAACACGACACGACAATGATTGCACAAATTTGCAATGAATTCAATGAATGAATAAGTACGAGAATCTTTATGTCAAACTAACAGACTTTGACAGTTTTAGGCATGAGAGAAATCCCAATTAACTGATATACACCTAAAAAATAAAATCTATAGCATCTTAAGCAATTTCAAGCATATAGTCTCTTTTTCCATATATTCTCCGGTTAACGGCCTACATTGCGATTGGAAACACAGGTAAGTCTAAGTAATTATAAATTTTGGGTTCGTTACGTGAATTTTTAACTAAAAATATCTTTGCTGTTAAATCAAACACTTCTGTAAGTAGATTTTTAATAGCAAGCGTAATCATATAAAAAAGAATAAAGTGTAAGTATTTTTGTAACAAACGATAGTTTCTCACAAAGGGATCAATATAAACTTTGAAGTTATTCAGAACAGCAGGAAAAGCGACACAAGTACCGTCCAGCCCCTCTCCATTTGATCGTCTGTCAAGCTTAGAGGAAAACAGCCAATTTATGGTTTCGAATGGGGTATTTCCCATTCATGTTTTAGAGCAAATGTTTTTATGTTTAACAGGTTAATCTGTTAGCTCTAAAAAGGGTATATATGTATTTATTTATATATATGTATATAACTAGATAAAATTGACCAGCGAGCCAATCTGTGGGTTCTGAATTGGCTTCTCTTCAATTGATGGTCAACAATTGTTGTGTCATTAATGTTATTATTTGCAGCAATAATGTGCAACCACGCAGCAAATTTTAACCCGCAGCGCATTGGCTGCATTCAATTATGCAATTATTATATGACTTTTATTTAATGCAATTAAAAGTCAAAAGCGTAGGGTCAGTCGACAATGGCCACGAAGCTTAAAATTCAGCTGCGTGTGCAGATTCCTGTCTCACACTTACATCCGCACAAAACATATACACTCACAAACACACACACACACACACTGAGATACAATGCAATCAGCCAAGAGCGTTTGGCTGAAAGGTGGCGCACAGGAGGAGCACATATTCAAGGGACGAATTCGTGGGATTCACAAAGTTGCCTAACGCAGCAGAAATGTTCGCACTTACACACAGATCGACACACATACACAAACACACACTCACACAGTATGGCTTAATTTAGCTATTAAAATCGTATTTTTATTTTTGGTAGGAACGCAGCAATTGGAATGACTAGACCTGCCCTCTGGTCTGCTCCCAGATTGCACACCCTTTTCCACACGTGTAGAAGCAACGAGTTCTTGCCACTTGCGGTGGCCATTTGTCTGTGGCAACATTTTTGCAACGTAACGGAAACGGAAAATGTTTCATTGGTCGGGCTACAAGTGCACTGCGCCCAAAAGCCAAGAGCCGCCATTGGAAAAGACTTATATGCAAATTTTGGCCGGCTTATTTCGAACAGTGTACCCACTGTACCCAACAACAGCTTGACACAGTGGAGCGTTAAATTAATCGTGGCAGCTGCCCAACTGCCTGATGCTGATGATGCCACAGAAGACTCGACTGTTCGCCCATTTTTATACCCTGTGGGGGTATATTAAGTTTGTTAAAAATATGTAACGGGCAGAAGGAAGCATGGCCGACCCCATAAAGTATATATATTCTTGATCAGCATCAATAGCCGAGTCGATATAGCCATGTCCGTCTGTCCGTCTGTCCGTCGGTCTGTCGGTCTGTCGGTCTGTCGGTCTGTCGGTCTGTCGGTCCGTCCGTATGAACGAAAGGATCTCAGAGATGGTAAGAGCTAGAAGCTTGAACTTGGTGTCCCAGCACTGGTAATTTTTGCAGGCAGATCAAGTTTATCTTTTTTTTTGGATGCCACGCCCTCTTTGCCCACAAACTAAGCAAGAAAAAAGTATGAAACAAGCAGTTTTGTAGCTCTAAACCCTCATAACAAGAGCAATATAACAACTAAAGACTTCACATTTAGCACACATAATAAATATCTTGTGGTCAATATGTCCAGAAAATATTATCACGATGCCACGCCCCCCTCGCCTACAATTCGGAAAAGCTTATAACAAGAGCAATATTACAGTTAGAGACTTCAGACTTGGGACACATGATGAATATTTTGTGGTCGATGTGTCCAGAAAAATGTATCACGATGCCACGCCCCCTTCACCCACAAATTAAGTAAAACCTCATAAAGCAAGCAGTTTTGTCACTCAAAAACCTCATAACAAAAGCAGTTTTGTAGCTGGAGACTTGAGATTTGGCACACATGATGAATATTTTGTGGTTGATGTGTCCAGAAAAATGTATCACGATGCCACGCCCCCTTCACCCACAAATTAAGTAAAACCTCATAAAGCAAGCAGTTTTGTCACTCAAAAACCTCATAACAAAAGCAGTTTTGTAGCTGGAGACTTGAGATTTGGCACACATGATGAATATTTTGTGGTTGATGTGTCCAGAAAAATTTATCACGATGCCACGCCCCCTTTGCCCACAAAAATTAAAAAACGAATTACTAGAGAATTTCATCTGGAGTGAATTTACGCGGGTTCCTGTAAACCCACAGGGTATATTACGGTCGGGGTCCCGACTGTTCGGCTTGTTTTTTTTGTTTCGAATTTTGGGGCTGTCCATATGAGCGCTTTATTGGTTTGATGCAATTTTTACTCTTCTGTTTTTTCTTTCTTTTATTTCACTCGGCTTCTTTGCTCCTTTGGGTAACATCGGAATTTAAAATATTAACCAAAGCAGACATTAATCTTGGTCAAAAAACAAAAAGTTAACTGCATCCATTTGGAGATTTTTAATGGCAAATTAATGACTTGGTAACGTTGCAAGGCTTCAACACAAATTATAAAATTTAAAGGTAAATTACAGTTAACTGTCTTAATAGTTAAATGAACATTAAATAAAGCTGGAAATTTAATTTCATTTTATGCTACGAAATTCTACTTTCTACAAAGAATATTAATATAGGTTCATTAAAGTTAAGGGCACTTTTAAATTTTTCACTTTAGCTTGACTGTAGCGTTTGTATTATTTGTTAAAGATTTATTTATTAGAGTCCACCTCTGTATTTCTAATTTGGTTTGAATCACAAACCTGTTCAACTCCGCATAATAGATCTTTTCTGCCACAACAAGTGAATGGAAATGCAGTTGGTTACAACACATATAGATAACAAATAACATTATTTATATATTTATATAAATAAATTAACAGCACATTTTGGATAACCGCTACACTTTTATTCCCAAAATAGCTTAGGCACTTACTGTAGTTTGCATTAAAATAGTGATACAATTTTGTTTTGCATATTTTTCAGCTTAATCATCTAGCCAAAAATATTTTCTGCATTTTAATAAAGAAAATAAGCAATTATGGACATTTGTCAATGTAATTTTAAGATATCGGTTTTAATACTTATCTTGGCTATCAGTTTTTCTTTTTACCAACTGATTATACTTTAGTCGAGCATGATCGACTCGTTTACATCTCATTAAATTTATTGCACAAATGAAACTTATTTGTAGATCCTGCAGGAGGAGATTTCCATCTGTTTCGAAAACATGAAGCAGTAAAACAACAAAAGTTTGGAAATTTTTCGCCATTTGAGGGACTTTTGCAATATTACGCCTATGTTGATTCTTTACAGCAACAAAAGCCAAATAATTAATTGCAGATAAACTCTTTAAATTAACAACTCTCTTTCAGCATTAATGTTAACTTATATGCGGCGAACAATTATCGCTGAAGCTAATTTGATGAAGACCAAAAGGATTTATTTAACATTTTTTTAGTTTTCAATCTTCATATGCTTTAATTAAGGTTGTATGCTAAGATTCTAGGCCAATGATCATACTCGAAAGCGTTACACTTTACCAATTAGAGCACTTGAACATGAGGCCACCCCACATGTGAAGGGATGGGAACTCAACCACAGGCTATGGCATATATACTTGTTCTGCATTGGCGCATTTTAATCTGAGAGTGCAACCACAGGCACAGGCACAGGGCATAGGAACAGGCTCAGGCGCAGACACTGACAATTAATATTCAAATTTATTAGCCACCTATGAACCGAGTGTGTGCATTATCAGCAGGCACTGTACGCTGCTGCTGATGACTTTGCACGTGTCGAGGGAAAGAAGCGACAAGAAGGAAGCACACTCAGACTCCAGCATGTCTATCTGGCACGCACATTGAAGGCATTGCATAGAGATAGACAAAAGTATAGGCGACAATTGCACGATGGGACCTAAGGGAAATATTTCAACGGCTGACCGTCAGTCCTGCCGTCTGTCCGTCCAGTCCGCAGTCAGTGCGCTTAATTATTTGCATATGATTAGACTTAATGGTCGAGTGAGCTACTGTGACTCCGACTGGGGGTAATCATACGAGCCAGCGCCGCTGCTATGTAATTGTTAATGATGATTAGATTCAATTTAGGGCATCATTAGTTAGCTGACATCGCTACAGTTGCCGTCATTGTCTATGTCCTCATCTCCAACCGAGTCGGCAGAGTCTCTTTAAATTTATGCCAACGCCGCATGTCAGCAGCCTCAGTCGTTGACGAGAAGGCGGGCGAAGGATATATAGCCATGGCAGTGCCAGTTACAAGGGGTCAGGGGACATTGGAAGGGGTGCAGAGGGCAGTGGGCTGACGTTGACCCAAGGGGGTTACGTGAGGCGCTGGCTGGTAAATTGCAACGTGACCTGAGGCCGCTGACTCGAGTCTGAGGTTAATTTCGCAAAATTGTCGAGTCAACGGGTAGCCCGCCCCTTGTCCCCGTGCTCGTCCTTGTCCTCATCCTCTTCCATGTCGATGTGGAGCTGTTTGAATAGTTCAAAGTGTATGTAAATGTGAGGCATTGTGTGGTTTTACTTTTGCCGGAAGGAGACGAAAAGGAAAGGAACAGTGGAAGGAGCGCAGTCATCACGCTGGTCATCTTGTGGGTGGCTGTCCATTGTGCGATTTTAATCACTCTGAAAGCATCGATGAAAAAGTCAACTAATCGCTGGCCGCTAGTTGTTCATGCTAATTGCTGTGGGCGTGGTCGAAGCTGAAGACCTCAAGAGGTACAATTAGTTTAATTGGGAGATGGCCATATATCCCCACATCGTATGTTCATCTTCCTGGGGCAAGGTACAACACACGATGATATCAATTAAGTTTAATCGTAGATCAGATTTAAGCAACTTTAAGATTTTGTAAGTTTTAATATAATATACAATTTTCTGGCTCTTCATTAGCAAATTTTTAAATTCCCAAATATTTGTATAATTCAGTGAAATCCAAGTTTTTAATATATTTTTAATTAAGCCCAGAAATTGTTTTTGCTAAAACTTTCAAACAGCTGGGCAGGCCTGGTCTGGTCCTGGATTGCTCCATTTGTCCAATGCTGCTGGCAATTTGCCTCAGTTTCAGTTTATTAACGCAAATTTATTGCAATTAGTGTTGGGAAATTGCAGCCGCAAGTGGAGACCATCTAAAAAAAGAAGTTTTCGGAGGGTGAAAAGTTTTTAATTTAAGCAGAGCTTATTATCAGCTCTCGGCATAACTTCGAATAGGTGTGGAAGTGATTAAAAAGTTGTGCCAACCGATTAGAAATGCAAAGTTATGCGCAAATTAAATTGCATTTGTTGTTTCAATTCGAGAAGAATAAAAAATTGCAAAAATACGCGTATTTCTGGATAAAATTTTACGATTACGATTATTATTCCCACATCATTCTCGTATTCGTACTCGTACTCGTAAGGCAGCCGCCATGGCACCTTTCAAGAAAAGAAATTGCTGCTATGAAAACACTAACCATTCACCCATGAAATTAACAACGCTCTCGAAAATATTGCAAAATGCAAAAATATTGCTCAGGCTTTCAACTAGTCACGTCGTTGTCGATGGCGAGGACACTTTTCAGCTACTTTTCTCTATTTTTTGGACGGCTCCAGACTGAGACATAAGGGAACAGGCAGGCAGCCACAAATTCTAAAGGTATTTAAATGAAAATTATATGCACTTTGGCTCAAGTTACTCGTCGAAATTGCAGCCCCAAAGATTTATGGTTATGCTGTGCTCCTCGATGAATTGGAAAATACGAATACGAGTATTTGCAGTTAAAATTGAGACCTGAGCCAGGGATTGACTACTGCGAGAGTATAAAATAAAAGGAATTAAGTTTTTATCCAGATTACTTATTACTCGACCAATTAAAATCCATTCTCAGTCAACGCAATCAACTTGAAGTAATTTTGAAATCACATTTCACATATAGAAGAATTTATATTTTCCCCACCTATGTGGGATGTGGATATTGTTTGGCTGACTGGCAAAAAAATGAACTTGTTGGGACCACACAACAACTAACAACACACAAGTTGCCTGGGGTGCAGTTGGATGATTTTTTTTATTCTGACTTCTCAAGTGCATTTCATGGCAAATGGAAAATTTGTATTGCCATTGTGTGTGTGTGTGTGTGTGTGTGTGTGTGTGTGAATGTGTGTTTGTGGCTGCTGCACTTGAGTTCACTTCATCGCAACATATGTGCAAAAATTGACCACGACTTGGACTCCTAGCTGGAGGTACTTGACTGGTTAGGTTTATTGCGAAGATGCTTCAGATTGCTGCCACGCGCTCCTACAACAAAAGTAGGGCTGAAACAGGAAGAAGAATGGGAAGTCAGGGAGTCGAATAAAAATATGAGTGATTGGATATTGGGAGAAAAGTAATTGCTAAGTGGAATACTTATTTCTGTATTTGAATTCCTTTCCTTCAAACTGTAATACATGTCTTTAAGCCAGAACTTGGCGTACTTTAAGCAGAGCAATAGCACAAGGCCTTTGTGAACTTGAACAGCTGTCAAAAAACTTGTCTCGCTTCAAATCGAATTAAGTTCAATTACATTTTGTGGGGTCTTGCTCGAGTCACAGTCGGGGACTAAACTGCCGAGCTGACGAGCTGCTGTTGCCGCTTTTTTGCAGGAAATGGGAATAAACTCGCACAAAACAGGACATGTTGCAAGCAGCAGAACAGACAACACTCATTCACACACATGTGTGTAGAATGGGGTGTTTACTGCTGAAAAAAGGTGAGCCAAAGTGTGAAAACATTTTTGATTCATTAAAAATTTAAAAAGTTCAAAGTGTTTTCAGACACAGAGCTCTGTGCTGTGCGCGTCGTCCATGGAAATGGGGCTGCCAACTCGGTTTTTTCCACTAGCAGCTGAAAATTTGCAATTGCATACCTTTAGGCGTATTTGAATAAAGGAAGCAAGGTGCACGTTTGTGTGTGTGCCAAATTGCAAATTGAAAAGTTTTAAAGTATCAAATGAAATGTTGATGAACTGAAGTGGGTGTCATTAGAAGGTAGTTCATTAATTTAAAGTTATTGCAAGCATTTTTGACAACGCGCACTAAACTAATCATGGTATTGAAATCAAATCTTAATTTTAGATTTTTATTAAACATTTTACTTAACGTTGTCTACGTTAATCATTTTATCATTTCATCATAGTGTTGACTAATTATAGTAGACAACAATAAAAATAAATAAAATTCAATAACAGTTTAAGGCTAAGTTCATAGTCAAAGTTACCATAAAACTTGCAGATCTGTGACAATTCAATAACTTAGCAGGCCAGGAATCTAAAGGACCCCAGTGCCCATTCAGTGTGGTAGCACTTGTCACGCAAATGTGACCGGAAATTGCTTGGCATGAAATGCGCTCAAAAAGGATTTCGAGGGTAAAATTATTAAAACGTTGCTTTTCATTTGTGTCCAAGCACTCTCAGAAATCCATGCAAAGGCGAAGACAGCTTGAGCATCTATTGCAAGATGCCTTGGTGGGAGGTGGAGCAGTAAGTGTGGGGCGGTAACTGGGACTGGGACAGGAACTTGGCTTTGATCTGATGTCGAGATTTTCGGCTTGTCCTCAAACGAAGTGCAGCCGAGCGGCAATAAGCGCACCTGCGTACATCAAGACGATGGTCCTGCTTCAGATTTGTCCATTCGTCATTTCGTCTTGTCGTGTTCGATGGGCGTGTAAGCAACGAGTGAGCGAATGAATGGGCGTTGTCACACTCACAGCTCAGAGTGTCCTCGCAGCTTGTCGTGTCCTTTTTTGGGCCGAACGATGCCGTCGAATGCAGTGAGGCATGTGACAAAACGATGAACACATTGCGGACGAGCTCTGCCTGCATTGTAATCACTTTGACATTTATGCATATCAAGCAAAAGACGATACGACACTGTCATCATCAAGGAGGGTACACGCCATCCCCTCTGGCCTGCTCCACACTCATTCAAATGTGGCATTTTTAATGATGTCCAAATATCCGACTTCTCTAAATATTTTTCCATATCGGCTCTCAATTCCTTTTGTACTCGTATTTTTATGCTGGTCTGATTTTCATTTCATTTTAAATGCAAATGAAGTAAATGCGCATTCATAAGTATCTCTCCGATTGCAAAAAAGGTAATACATCAAAGCCCGTTTGAGGGATTTATGCAATTTGTTTAGTCAGTGAATGTTTTTAATAGATGAAAATAGTAGATGAAAACAGCCATTTTTTTTTTAAATTTTTGAAATCGGAATAAGTTTTAAATGACTCTGCGTGAAAATGATTTAAATTTTAACTTAAAGTATCAAGGTAAACAGTTTAGGTTATGTGGCATCTGTTTATTTCGCAGTGATGAAATAATTTCAGAATCAACGTTGTGTTTATTAATGAACAATAATTTTAGAATGTGTGTGTGTCTTAAGCTTTAATGAATTTACGTTACGCTTCTTGCAAAGTGTGTTTTAATCTAGATCCCGGAACCTAATGAATGCAGATCGATTTCCTCTATTCTTAGTCTCTCGTTTACAGTGTTAATAATGCCGACCACTTCGTTTCTCTCGGTTGCTTTCTAACACTTGATCTTTTGATGTGTTGTCATTTCCCACATATATATTAGTAATTGTAGATTATTTCTCTATGTGTCAATATGTCAATAACATAGAGTGATATTTTAAGAAATTTAAATATAGTAATATTTTAATATATGAATATGAATATTTATGACTTTTAATACTAAAATATTTATTTGGTTCCAACTTAATTGATCTTTTGCAAACTCATGTAAGATGAGTTCTATGAAGACAGCGTTTTTTTAGACAATTTTTCTAAGCGACCTCAACATAATCAAACATTTATTAAAAAGATAAATCTTTAACAACCCAAAAGCAAAGCAAGCCAATGGACGATTTTCGTGGAATCAAATGTAGGATTTTATTGTAGAGCTGAAAATGCAGCTTGCAATTGTTTTATTTCCGTTGTTTTCAAGCAAAACACCGACTAATTTGAACCCTTTGCACCAGAACTGAGTAGTCAACTCGTTTGTGTTTGCATATTAAAGTCTCACACACCAAGGTCTATCGTAATACCATTCCCGCTTCTGAAACAGACCGTGTCTAACACAATAAAAGGGCTCTAAAAACAATGTAATGAAATAATTTTCATTGTTAAAATGATAACAATATATCAAGCAGACTGCCATCGACTACGACTCCGACACAGGAACAGGAGCACAACCTTAAATGACATTAACAATTCTGGTAGAAGCAGCAGCAACAACAGACAACAAACAACGTTGGTCGCGGCTGGCTTGACAGTTTTACAGTGTAATGTTGGGGGAAGGGGAGTTGTTGGTGTTTATGGGGATTGGTTGGATTGGGGGTGTGTAGAAGTAGAAGGCTTGTCTGCGTATGCCGTGAATTGTCTAAAGCACATGTTGGAGCTGCCAAAAAACCAATTTGTTATGCGCTGTACAATTTAACGGCTTCTGATTCGGCAAATTGCGTGGATGCATTTGAGAAGTGCAGCACAATGTGAGGCAGGACTAATTGCACCACTCTCAATGCCAAACACGTGGAACTTCCTTGGCATTTTATTGCAAAAGTTTTGCACTTAGCTTAGCTCGGGCTAGCGCAAAGCATAAGCCAAGAGTTAAGCCCAAGACCATTTGTTTTGTTGCCTAAACTCATTTGGCCATGTTAATTCATTAATACAGCCTTGACCCAACCTCTCTCAGACTCCCACTCAGTGGCTTAACTCCCACGCTAATTGCCATTTTCATGGCATTTTTTAGTTCCGGCGAAGGAGAAACAGAAAGAAGCAAAGCAAGAATAAAATGAAAGTTAAATTTTCTGTATTACGTATACGTCCCCACGTCACGCTCCCCGCGCTTGTGGCCAGCTATAGAAAACTGATTCTCTAGCGCATTGCTTCCGCAATTAGGCTCGTTGTTTTGCGCTTTTTAAAAATCGAGCACACAGCTAAGAGAGTGCCCAACCTTAGTTTATTCAATGTGCCACTGTCGATGTTATTGCCAGCCTTTGAAATGACAAACAGTGGATAGATATTGATAAAAAGTGCGTAATTTAATGTGTCAATGTGTTAGTTTAAAATAAATCCAGGAAATAATACCGAATCAAATACCGGTTCTGGATTCGGTATCAATACCGATGCGTACCGGTATAATGTAATTTTTATACCCTGTGGGGGTATATTAAGTTTGTTAAAAATATGTAACGGGCAGAAGGAAGCATGGCCGACCCCATAAAGTATATATATTCTTGATCAGCATCAATAGCCGAGTCGATATAGCCATGTCCGTCTGTCCGTCTGTCCGTCGGTCTGTCGGTCTGTCGGTCTGTCGGTCTGTCGGTCTGTCGGTCCGTCCGTATGAACGAAAGGATCTCAGAGATGGTAAGAGCTAGAAGCTTGAACTTGGTGTCCCAGCACTGGTAATTTTTGCAGGCAGATCAAGTTTATCTTTTTTTTTGGATGCCACGCCCTCTTTGCCCACAAACTAAGCAAGAAAAAAGTATGAAACAAGCAGTTTTGTAGCTCTAAACCCTCATAACAAGAGCAATATAACAACTAAAGACTTCACATTTAGCACACATAATAAATATCTTGTGGTCAATATGTCCAGAAAATATTATCACGATGCCACGCCCCCCTCGCCTACAATTCGGAAAAGCTTATAACAAGAGCAATATTACAGTTAGAGACTTCAGACTTGGGACACATGATGAATATTTTGTGGTCGATGTGTCCAGAAAAATGTATCACGATGCCACGCCCCCTTCACCCACAAATTAAGTAAAACCTCATAAAGCAAGCAGTTTTGTCACTCAAAAACCTCATAACAAAAGCAGTTTTGTAGCTGGAGACTTGAGATTTGGCACACATGATGAATATTTTGTGGTTGATGTGTCCAGAAAAATGTATCACGATGCCACGCCCCCTTCACCCACAAATTAAGTAAAACCTCATAAAGCAAGCAGTTTTGTCACTCAAAAACCTCATAACAAAAGCAGTTTTGTAGCTGGAGACTTGAGATTTGGCACACATGATGAATATTTTGTGGTTGATGTGTCCAGAAAAATTTATCACGATGCCACGCCCCCTTTGCCCACAAAAATTAAAAAACGAATTACTAGAGAATTTCATCTGGAGTGAATTTACGCGGGTTCCTGTAAACCCACAGGGTATATTACGGTCGGGGTCCCGACTGTTCGGCTTGTTGATAGTTCACAATGTTAAAGTGTAAAACTGTATTAAGTTATATAATCTAAAATTATATACTATATAATGATACCAAAAACGTTTGGAAAATGTTCCCAAAAAGGCGAGAATCTTTAATAATGTTAATGAAGGTGGTTCGAACCGTAATCATGCTCTATGGTTATTATTTAAGCTAATTTAAATGATTATGTATGATTAGAGGAAAGCACGTAGTGACTAATTTAGTATTAGTATTTTTTTTTTTTTAAATTAACGCCAATCGAATTCTTCGTTAATGAAAAGCAAGCAACAACAACGTACAGAAAATTATCGCTGGTTAACTAATATAAAATAATAAAGATGTATTTAGCTTTTGAGTTTTCTATTTCGCTTATGTTCACAAATAATCTTGTGTTCATTTTGCTTTTATTTATGTGTTTGTTGAAGACGTTGTGGTGGAGATCACTTTTAGAATTTGACTTTCCACAGATGATTTAGTTTATGAACAAAGTAATACACAAAGTCTTGCTTGTCGTTTTTTATTAATTACTCAGGACGCTAAGATTTCTTTGTTCTTGCAGGACTATATACTCGGTTTTTTAAATTCTATGTCTTGCCATTGTATTACATTAACTTCTCTTGTTATTTTGTTGGTGTCCCGCATAGAATACAAATCATTTTAATATGCGAATTAAATTTCAAAAGCTCACCATTAAAATATGCAAATAATCCCAAAATTTTTGAATTAACTACAAAATTCATATAAGAAGTTCGATGATCAAATATTTACGGAGAACAAAATCATAAATCGCATCGAATCAAGTATTTTTTAGTCGATTTAAGGGAATGAGTTCATGCAAACCCACATATTTGAACAAGTCAATTGACCTTCTGTTCCACTGTGCGGCCGTTGATTTTGTGCTGATTTTAGCGCTTCTGTAATTGGAAAATCGCAGCGTATATAAAATGAAATCAATCAAGTGTGCCAATGTGCACTATTGCGGACTATGCTCGGTTTTAGATACGACAACGAGGGTTGGCCTATGCCATTGGTATGCTCAACGCCATTTTGTCTAGCTGTTGAAATTAAGAGAAAAAGAAAAGTTTTTCTGTTTTTTGTCTATTTTTTTTTTTGGTTCGTTTCTTTATCTCTGGCTTCAGTTGATTTCCTTTCCCAGTGGTTTTTCTGTTGTTAGTTGCAACAGACAGCAAGGGGGGTGGAGGAGGGCGACGGAGGGCGGCGGTGTTGGCGTTAAATTAATTTGGTCGCTTTGTTCTTTACTGCCACATACTGGTGCACACAAAGCCAGTTACTCACACACCCACACGTATTTTCCTTAGATTCTGACGCTCTGTTATAAATATTAATGAACTGCTAGTTGAGGCAACATTTTACTTTTCTAATTTATTTTGCATAGTTTCAGAGGTTTTGAACAATTTGAATCAAATTTGCAGCAGTTGCAATTTGGTTCGATTAATTGCTCCATAAAGTTGTAATTAGAGTGGAATGAAGTGTAACTTATGTGTATATTGAAGACAGTTACTAAAAGGGGAATTGCTCAATTATGCAATAGACTCCTACTTGGATCTTACACTTTTCTGTGTTTGCTAGAATGATACTCGTACCTTTTACAAATAAATGAACCACAAGTAAATGCAATTCTTTACAACTCTCTTGCCAAGTTAACGCATTTGTAATGAAGCTGCGTTCCCAACACCCACCACAAATAAAGAACAGCATATACAAAAATGGCCAAACAAACAACTAGGAAAGGTTTTTGCCAGTTGCCTATGCAAAAACCCGAAAATTGTCTGTAAATTGAAAGCGAAATGTGAGCTCATTTTAATAAAACATATGCGACACTCGTACAGGACCAAAGACAAGGACGCACCAGGACACATTCTCAGGCACCGCATTACTTGCCAATAATTCTTGCACTATCTTAAGAGACCTCATGAAAGAAGTGCAGACAAAGCCGCAGTCGCATTCGCAGTCGCAGCCACTGCGCTTGAGTTATGTGCGGGGCGAGAGCAGAGGGCGAACCACACACACACACACACATACAACCGAGCTCATTCTCCAAGTGGGGCAAGTATGTGTTCGAGTGTGTCCGCAAAGTACACACAAAATTTGCCAAAATGTGCAAACGACACAGAACATTGCCACTGGCCCCAGTATGTGTGTGTGTGTGTGTTGCCTGCTTTTAGGCAGCAAGCATTGCCCAAGCGAACACATTTTGTGGCCAGCAACAATAAAATAAAATAACTTGACTGAAATGCGACAAGAAAATTGTATTACAACAATGGAAAGCGATTGCGGCGAAAAGTACAATAAAATGTCGCTAAATTAGACATGAAGGCAACCACAGCCACAGGCAGAACCACAGCCAGAGGCACAGCAGCGGAATGGGAGTGGCAGTTGCATGAAAATGGTGGGGCAACCACTTCCCCAATAGTTTGAAGTTGTGTTGGGTTTCAAATGCATTGTTATACTAGTTTTAGCTGAAGCAATGATTAGAGCATCAGAGTTTCTGCTGATAAAATAAAAATAAATAAATATGTACAAAATAATTACCGTGCTTAAACATTGACAACACTCGAGCGGAATTTCAATTCAAACTCAATTTTCAATTCACCATAAAAGCAACAGATGAGCTCCTCTGACAAATTAAAGCCAAAGTCACGTGCGTCATTAGGAAAACCATTTAACAAAACAGTTTTGACAAGAATAATATGCAATAAGTGGAGGCAGTGTGAGTGCAACCCCATAAACCTTGTCCTTAATAGGCACAACCCTCTCAGCCCCAGAAGACGATGTCCACAGGCCCTTGAAATTATGCGATTATCTTGATATTAAGGCGATAGAATAAAATCCACAGAAGCCGCTTAAAATGTTATCAAAGCTGCAGTGCATCGGTCGAGTGCTTTGTCTGGGAATCCAAAGAGACATCACAGTAAGACGGGAGGACAACAACAATACAGGTCGAGGGAAACGGACGCAGACGACAGACGACAGACAACAGACGAGAGCAACTTTACCCACTTTGTGTGAAATAATTGCTAGGAATTTTCACGCGTATTTCCCGTTCCGCTTTTCCCCTAACAGTGTCTATCTTCAGTTCAGCTCGTAGCAAGCCTGGTCGTCTGGCTGGGAAACTCCACAGATATTTTCAGCTCACCTGCGCGCAAAGCATTTCCACAGTTCGCTCGTTGCGATTTTAACAATTTTATTAAATTGAATTTATATCATTTACACGCTTGTCGACTTCAAGTCTCCTTCGCTATGTGCCATGTGCCTTTTAATTTCGCGCTTTCATTTTATGTGGCATTTTGCAGGCTTCCCGGCTCGGAAATACCCGTACTCTCATTATTTCTAGGCATGTAGCCCGCTTTGGCAATTTTTGCTTTCATGATTATTGATGCGAGTGAAATTTAATTGGTCGGCTTGAGCCAAATGTATCTGACTGCCTGTGTCTGGCTGTCTCACTGCCTGACTGTCTGCCTGTCTGTCTGTCTGTCTAGCTGGCTGGGCGGATGGAGGGAATGAGGCCTAAGACGGGAGACCTTTGTACCTTTTGCCTGCCTGCTTATTAGATCATATTTTTGCCGGTAAACGAGTTGAAGTAGAAGGCATATCCGTATTAGACTACTTGAGATGGCGTTTTCTAGAAAGGGCTCTAAGTGTGGTAGAATCTTTTTGAAAAATCAAATAAAGTGCGCTAATAAGGAGTAAAAAAAAGCTAAAAGAACATGTTACCAAAAATAATTTGATACTTATAAATATGAATTCGAGCTGCCACAATTCTAAATGGGAACTTGAAGTATTTCAATAGACAGGAAAACAAAACTTTAAACGAAACGCCCCGCGTCTTTGCGCCGAAAAATTAGTTTAAATAAAAAACTTTTCTTATTTCGCGTTAAGCGGGAAAGGAGTGAAAAAATAACAACAGTAGTCAAACAAATAAGCAAAGAAAAACTTCGACGCCGATACAATTTCGTAAAATGTCGAAAACTGTGATTGCGTAGAAGGCACAGCCTCTTTCCTTGGCCCCTTTACAATTCAGAATGTGTTCAGACGGGAAAAGGGAAATGCAAAGATGAGACAAGGAGAAAAACGAACTTTGAGTAAAATGTAAATACTTTTCCGGGCAAATATTATCACAGTCACAGTTCCATGCGGCTTCTGCCAGAGATACTAAATAAACCAAGAGGTAAGTGCTGAACAGAAGGAGATTGCATTTATCTTGTAGAAAAGAAAGAGTTTCTTCTATTGCTGTGTATCAATGGAAAATAATGTGTTTTTGCGTATGTTTGAGTTGGATTAAATCTAAGCACTAACGAGTGTCCATTAGCCAGCAATGCAATGCATAATTAGCCATGTACTGAGTAGACCAAACTCACGGGGCTCATAAAAATTCATTGGTCCAAAATTGCGTTTACGCCGCGTGACGCTCGACAAACTGCAATGTGATAAACTTGAAGTGTCTGCAATGACGATTACCAGGATACCGATGATGATGATAATGACGAACAGGATGACCACATGGCCATTGAGGGGCAACGGCAATGACAATGTCTAGAACATGCCCAGCATGGACATCGATTACCATTTCGAGAACGGGCTGCGGATGCGGATGCGGCTTGGGACTACGATGGCCTGGACCTGCCATATTGTGGCTGTCAGTAGTAGCGCCGGGCCATATTAATCTGGTTAATGATGAAACTGAATCAGCGTTTTAAACGAGCCACTGCACAATGAAGTGCTGTGCTGTGCCGTTCTGGCCTGGCCTGGCCTGGACGATGTCCTCCTCTGACTCGTGTCGCATAGACGGTCGAGCCTGCAAATAAATTAGCTGCGGCTTTGCCTGTGCTCGGCCATTGCCCATAAAGTTGGTCGAATGTCTTTTTTTCCCAGCCATTTTGTCGTTGACTGAACTTTAACGCAACTTTATTTGGTTAGCAGCCGAAGGGATTGCATATTTAATGGCTTCATTGCTGGAAGGACTCCGTTGTCTTTTTTCCATAAACAAAATTCGTTGAATAGCTTATGGATACCATCAGTGATATCTTTATTCTGATTTATGCTCATGGAGGGCTCTTAAAGCGGGGCTACCGATATCGTTTAGCTATTGAGTCTTTTCTTAAACGTTTTTTGATATTCAATTCCGTTTGCACCTTTAAAATAAACAAGTTGTCAACTATTGGGCTAAATTGCCTGTATTGCGCCCCTTCCATGTTCGGAAAAATTGCTCAATTATTCAAACGAATTTCACGCATTTAATTGTGTAAATTTAGCCAGGCATGACATGCACGCCGGCTGGTCACCCCAATGGGCAGCTCCAACTCTTCCCCCTCTCTGAACATGGGTTCAGAATCAGATTCAGATGCAGAGCGATGCCAAACGAGTGGGCTGGCTAACGGAACGTAACGTCATAATCACCCCGAAGCGCACGTAATTGGCCAATCAATTGTGTCATTGTTCGCATTTATAACGCGGCCTCCGTTTGGACCCGCTGTGATTTATGCGCTGTTGTGGGCGGATTGGCGCTGAGTCTGGAGTGGCAAAAGCGGGGGCTGCGGCATTGCATTGCGTTGCAAGTATATACTAGGCCTAACTGACTGAGAATACTCGAAATAAAAAGAGTGCATGTCGCTTTAGATGCTTGTACAACAGAAGTTTTTATGCAGTTGTGGGTTTGTTTCTTTCTTTCGGCTGTAACTTTCAACAAATGCACAAAACGAATGACAACTTCCGCTTCCGGCGCGGTAGGGAAGGAAGAGGGGAACCACGGCCGGCTGTCACTGCGAAAAATTACATGCCTTGCGCAAAAGTTTTGCCTCTTCATTATTCTAACATCAAGTCGAGCTGGAACGGCAAGTCGACACGAGTTGTGGCTTGCAATTTTTCTTCGGTTTCCCTTGTCTCTGTCCCCTTCCCTTACCACTCTTCCACCACCCTATTGCCTATCCGCGCCCGCATTTTAGCACAGTCAGACAAAAAGTGTGAACCGAGGCAAAAAGTTCTTGGGACGCACATGCTGCCAGACTCAGACTCAGACTAAGACTCGGTCTCAAACTGCCTGCCAAGGCGTGCCAAAAAATTATACGCTGCATTTTAATCACAATTCAAATCAACGAAATCATCGTCATTATTCCAACAGCGAATTGCGAGTTGAAATGCGTCGCCTGCATGTGGAAAATGGAAAAACGCCACTTGAGCAAAACTTTTCCTCATTCCCCACGTGAAACCAATGTTGCTCTTGTTCCTCATTAACTTGCCGAGCGCCAGTTGGTGACAACAAATATGCACGAGTCTGAAAAACAGAGTTCTTTCAGTTCTTCAATTGTCAAAGTAATATTTGCACAGACTGAGAGTGGAAATGGCAGATGAGTTGGATCGTTGAGGGTTTCCACTTTCCATCAGTTACATATTACACAGTTTTCTTATTCTAAAGTTTTTTAAGACTATAAGTGATAAGAGTTAATCGGAAATGATCTGAACCTATATGTGTTTTTTTTACCCAAAGATTAAGACCGATTGAGTATTAAACATAGTCGAATTTTAAGATATTCTTACAAATATATTATTAAGATTATTATTAAGTCGAGGTAGCTATGTGTAGATTTATGCAGACTTAATAAATTCAGAATGTCTTTTACGGTCTATAAACAACTCTTCGAAGCAGACCCGAACCGCTTTCTTCCAAAAGTTAGGAGACTACAGTTTCAATGGTTAAAATAATAATAATAAGGTTTCAGGAACCAGGAGCCTATTGAATAGCAATAATACTGATAATAAGAATACGATTTATTAAATAAATATTGTTCGATAGGCACTTTAAGCTTTTCGTGTCACTTTTAAGGTTGAATACCAAACAAATCAAAAATAATGATATTGTTAAAAATTATTTTCCATTCGTAATCTTTCGAGTGTAAAATTTACGAATCAAATTAAGCAAACAATTGCGCGTTTATTCACAGCAGAAACAGCGTAAACATTTTTAATAGGCGAAAAATTACAGCAGCAATCTATAATGACGAAATACATACATTTGAATTGGATTCGAGAATATAAGTAGTATAAAATTGTTTTTTGTATGCAGTCGCAACATTGAAGCGACGTTAATTACGTTTTGCATTAGGGAAAACTTTAGGTTATACTTTATGATTTATTGTGATGTGGCAAATGAGATTTTCATAGTTTGACACATTGCCTTTCCGATAAGCAGCAGAAATCGGGAAGAAGCGAGAAATGAAACTGTCAAAAGTAAGCAAAATTCATTGACAGCTGCATTTTGAAAAAGTTTTGGTCCAGAAAGTGGAAAAAAACAGGAGGTTGCTGTGCACTACCTCGATCGTATCGTGCGGCAATTAGCATTTTGTGGCAATGTTGCACAATAATTTAACGAGCCAGTTGGGGACGCGCAGCAGGAGAATTCAAGCCACAAAAAAGATGCCTGCAATTGTGTGAAAGGCAGCAAGACGACGACGATGAGGAAAAAATTATTTGATTATCCTGCGGCCATGCGCTGTCACAATTTCGTAGACTGCCCGCCGAGCGTGTCCGTGTCCGCGTCCGTGTCCTTTCCCGTGTCCATGTCTGGGTGGGTCGCTCTGCAGCTCTAGTGGCAAGTTGCACAGTTCCACGTCCTCCTGTAGTGGCAGCAACACGAAAACTGCCACATCAGCGAAAGTCTGTTAACTTCCGGTTTATGGTTGCAGCAGCTTATGGAGTCATTTCCGCTGCCCCGTCTTTCCCATTCATTCGACTCAGCCAACCAGCTGGCGGTGCCCGCAGACCATTCTATTAAATCATCATTTCATTTTGTGTTCGCTTCTCTTTTTTCTTTCCTCTGTGCTTCCTCCCTTTCTTCCCTCCTCCTGCAACCCAATGCCCCGGACAGCGCACTGCGCTTGCGGTAATTTTTTCCAAGTGCTTCCTTAGATTTATAATTAAGATTTGGTTAGCAGCAATAGCGGCTCTTTTTGAATTTATGTGCCGGCAAATGTTGCCCGACTGCGACTGCGACTGCCACAGTGTCTATCCTGGCTGCCCGGCTACTGAATCTGCCTTTAGAAGCGGCAATTTATCATATTTGCAGCGAAGGTCTCCGGCAAATGTGCCTGGATGAACAATCTGCTGGGTAAACTGAAGCGGTGCAATTTAATTACGCTGATAGATACTTACCTGAAGTGGCCGGATGAATACGACAATATACCAAAACTATTGCAACTGGCCAAAATGGTACCATATCTTAAACTATATTGTTTTTATTGTAAGGATGATTATAAATTACAATGACTTTAAGATTCAAGAATGGGAATAGAACTGGAATTGTCGGTTCTTCATAGGGATGGGGATGCCAATCATCACTACACATATATCATTACAGCTATATGTAGATCACAGACTGAATATTTTTCAGACATGCGTATGTTAAATAAGAAATAATGATGCGATCGTTCATATACTTCATTATTCAGTGTTTATTTTACCCTGGGGCGGTATATTATGGTTGTTAAAGGTACAAGACCGAAGGCGGTGTGACCGGGCCAATAAAGCTTATATATATTCATGATCAGGTTTATCTTATTACTGGACGTCACGCAAATGTTGCACAAAAATGGAATCAATTATTCCGCTAAGTAAACCGATTCATGACATGTCGATTTGTATTCTGGCGTTTGTTTACTTCAAATGTCAAAACCGAATTGACAAACTGAATTGGCACCATGCAAAAGTAGTAGCATTTACTTGTGCTTCACACTGATGAAAGTTGGGATTTGGTACACATGATGGTGTTGCAAAACAACCAATTACAAGAGAATTACATCGAGTATACTGCAACAAGATATATTAGTCGAGCTTACGACAATCGGCTTGTTTTTTTATACAATCCCTAAAATACTTATCGCTTTCTGTGTAATGATATTTTTAAATCTAAGAGTTGTTGCTACCCAAAAAATTGCATTAGTATTATTGTTGCTTGGCGATCGAGTAAATGATTATGTGTTTGCTTGGTTCTGAGCTTTTATGTCTGCATTTCCATTTTTGGTGTGTATGTCTGCGTGTTATTTTGTGTTTATCATATTGGATAATGTATAACCATAAAAAACAGCAGCACTTAAGTCGAGTCTAATATACTCTTTTGCTTAATTTAAATATGCATTGATTGAGTATATGAGTTTAAAACGTTACATATACTACAACGTTCTAAATTTAATCGATTAAACACTCGAGTCTATTGAAGCTGATCAAGAATATGTTTAGTTTATGGGGTCTGCCACGATTACTTCTGCCTGCTACATACTTTTATCAATCCTAATATACCCTCGACCGAGTATACAAATATTAAATATGTAGGTATAGGGATACACTTGAATATAGTTTCTGTGTTCTGTCGAAACACTGTGTTAAAAATTCTGAAGAATTTTCCAATTGGTTGAAATGAAAGTATAATTCTTTCATTTTATAATATCCAAGTTATTTAGTTTCACAGTTTGTAAGTAAAGAACTATTGTTAAAAAATGCTGATCGAAAATATAGTTGACTTATAAAATGCGCATTATTTAGAAAACTATTAAACATAATCCAATCTTCGGATAATAAATATGTTGAACCATGAACACTTAAGTAAATCAATTGGCAGGCGAGTGGATAAATTTTGACCACCCTGCGAATAAAATTATTATTATGCTGTTAAATTATTTACAATAAGATATTAGGTGAAAGATGGGGCCATTAAATATTACCAAATTGTTAATCAAATTATTCATCAGGCGTTAACAAAATGTTGGTGTAAATATGCCTAAAATTTAACACTGATCTCTGAAAGATTGAATTACAAAGAGATAGCTATATCGAATATCTACCGAAATATCATTGCCCATGACATGTGCCTATGAAGTTTGATAGGCAAAAGTACAGGGATAAGTGCATTCCCGATAAGGATGCAGAATATCTATAGGTATACAAAGTAATAGTCAGAGGTAAATCTTCAATTCAAATTATAAGCGTAAATAACTATATGAAAAGCATATCGGCATTTATTATTACAGCAAATTTTTGCATTGATGCCCTGTTTTATATGCAGGACTGGGGCAATAATATGCCAACTATTGAAGAAAATCTACATAACTGCTCAATTTGTCACACATCAGATATTGAATCCTTCTAAGCTCTGAGTTATCCCTCCAAATCGGATCGCCAACACAATTTTTCACTTCCAATTGAGTAAACCGTGGCACGTGCACTTCACATAAATAAATTAATGAGCCTCAAACTGGCAACCTGGCAATGTCTGGATTTGTTCCGCACGCGACACGCGCGCCAATACTGGACAGGGATATTGACAAGACTACGGCACGGAAATGGACGTGGACTGGACACGGATACGGACAAGGACATGGACACGCAACGGCGGACAAGTTCAGCTGTGCTGTTGGCTGCGATTTATGCGAGTGGCAAACTAAGCGCAAAATAATTTAAACACTGACAATAACAGTTGGCCAAAGTATTTCCCTCGACAACTCGACAAGTTTGCTGCACCGCCTGCACCACGCCTCCTGTGCTCTACTCCCATTGCTCCCCCTGCACTCGACACGTTCGCACGCGCTGAGAAGAATGCAACGTGTTCAGTGCTTTCCTTTGCTTTTCGTCTCCTTTCCTGTTGCTATCATTGCACTTCCGCTGAAATCAAGGCAAAACCAAAGCGCAATTTCTTGTATTTTGTCGCCATCGACAAGCGAAATGCGAAGAGAAGGCAACGAGCAGAGTCATTGGAAACAATCGCAGTGCATTACAGCGTTTTCGGGGGCGTCTTTCAGAGACAATAATGGCGGGGGTGTGGCATCGTGTACTCAAGGAAATTGCCATCATTATAGTTGTCGTGCTTTGTGTTAAATAACGTTTAACGTTTGTTTGGCGTGAAATTGATTTACAATAGGAAAGCCAAGTGCTTCGGTTCCTCAATTCAAGAACTAACTAGACTTTGTGTTTCTAACAGAGGTTATTTTTAAAGCCGCCTGTTTATTTAAATAATGGTGTCACTTTTCTTTAAACTCTCTAAAAATATCTTTTAAAGATTTACCAACGAACAATAATAGTTGCCGTTTAATAAATATTATATACATTATTTTGATATATTTTAGCGACATTTTTATCCTTTTACTTAAAAAAAAAGATATGTGTGTAACAAGTCTAAGGAAGACTCCATAAAGTTTTCTTGATAAGCATCAACAGCCGAGTAGATATAGCCATGTCCGTCTGTCCTTCGGTCGGTCTGCATGATCGAAAGGATCTCAGAGACGGTAAGAGCTAGAAACTTGAAATTGGTCTCCCAGCACTGGTAATTTATGCAGGCAGATCAAGAAAAAGCTCATAACAAAAGCAGTTGTGTAGCTAGAGACTTGAGATTTGGCACACATGATGAGTACCTTAGTGTCGATGTGTCCAAAAATTTTCATCGCGATGCCACGCCCCTTCGACCACAATAAAACGAATTGCATGCGAATTACATCGGGAGTGAATTTGAGCGGGTTCCTCTAGACCTCTAGGATATATTACGGTCGTGCTCCCGACTGTTCGGCTTGTTTTTACTGTATTCATTTTAAATCAAAGTGTTTTATAGTTTTAATAATTAATTATGGTATTTCAGAAGTTATTACACACATATTTAAATATTCAACCTTTTTTCAGTCAGTGTCGAATGCCATTGCCAAGATCATTTAGTTATCAATATAACAGAGTTGATTCTAATTAATAAAGTGCCAATATTACACATACGAAACGTTGTACTGTGCAATTACACTGGTATCTCATTACTCACCACCCAAACTGCTCTGAATTGAAAGATTCTAACAAATATGCTAAGTGAAGTATAAACTGAACAAGCTTATTGAAATTGTTATATAATTGCTCTAAAACCAAAAAATAGATATACCAGCAAATAGATTTATATATAGCATTTATAGCTTTAGCCAAATACATTTTAGAAATAGTTAAAGCTCTCCAAATAATTGAATCCATTTGAGAATTACACAAATCAAATTTTGATTCATACGCCTCGGACAAGGGCAATTAAATGCCTCAGTAGGCATTGAACTAATTAAACAAAGCTTACCTGTCTTTCAGTCATTAGCACAAGTCAAACGGACAGCTGAAATGACCGAAGGCGCTGCCAGGCACAGGACACAGGACGACACAGATGAGGCCATCCTCGTAGAGACCATAATTATACCAGCGGGAATCGTGGCAAATTGGCGAGCACATGCAACCACATACATTCGCACACAGAGGCTGGGGGCAAATCAATGGAAAAATGTGTGAAAATTATGCCAGGACTCGAGGCAGACCTCCCGGGATGCCACGCTTGAGACTGTGGAGCGTGACGGCGGCAATTAGGAAACGATAAAGTTAAAGGCACACACGCAACTGAGACACATCGGAAGGCGGAAGCGGAGACGGCGACAAGTCAAATGCAGTTAAAGAAGCCGGTAACAGCAGCGCTTTTTTGCTGCTTGCTGCTTGCTGCATGCGACAGCTGCCAAGCGTAAGGGACACGGAGGATCGGATGATGACATCGAGGACATTGTAGCTAAATTGAATGTTCCATTTTCGATTTTTATTCTTCGCTATTCTCTTGACTGCAGCGCAGAATGTGCAGAATGTGTCCCATCGATAATCAACACCGCATCATGCCACATGTTGCAGCCATGTACAGGATATTATTATTTCTCATGAAGCTGCTGGCTTCATCCGCAGCAGACGGTGGAAGGACACGCAGTTTGCCCTACCCAGGAGTGGTTGAGGAATAATAATATATGAGCTATAATGAATATACACTTGAAGGAAATGTCAACATCATTGGTTCGATTATGCTTAAGCCGTGGCTGTAGCTGTTGCAGATATGAACGTTTATTAAGTTTACAAGGGTGACTATGTGCAACCTCGCTGTCATTTCGGAGCAAGACTTAAGAGGAGACACTAGCTCAGCCATGTATAACTGACTCCATTATTATGGAGAGCACTCGGTCTTCTGTCTTGGTCTGGTACTTGCCATAGAAGAAGTTAACTCTGCTGCGATACTCGCCAGGATGCAGAAACTGGTGTGTCATGGAAGATCCCATTTTCCAGTTGTGCATGTAGTAATGACCCACCACAACTGGACAGTTGTGCATGAAGTTACTGTACTTGGTCATGCTCTTGAACCAACTTTTAAGTAGACCATCTTTGACAGTTTCCACCATTGCACAAACATCGACGTGACGGCTGAAGATCGATTGATAGTTCTTTGCATTTGCCATTCGTAGTTGGTAGTCGATGTGGACCTTGAATCCTCGAGTAATTGGCTTCAGCAATTCCATATCCATGTCGATTGTTTTGTTTACAATCGAAACCGAAAAATTCTTAAAATATATCGGACTGAACGTATAGTTGATATTCATAAAATCGACACGCCGTTCCTGCAATAGTTCTCATTTATGGTGATGATAATCAGGATCTGTACCAGACTCACCCCATGACTAAGATCCACCCGCAGTATTAGCAAAACACTGGCAAAGATGATTGGAATCCATAGATTGCGCAACTGAACCATTTTCACACGATACTCCTAAATGGCTAAATTACAATGAAATAACTTAGGAATATTTTCAATTTATGTGGTCATCAACGAATTTCATTAATGTCGAAATCAATTAGACACACTTGGCTTGAGTTACTGTAATAATAATTTATTTCATCTCTCTCCATCAATCGTTATAATGAATCAATCGTTTATTTTGGCATCAGTAATGCAGCTCATTATAAAAACCTCGGCTTTGTCCCTGTACCTGCCTTATAAATTATTGGTGTCCAAGTTATCAAAAATAGGGGCGATAGGTTATTATCAAACGCCAAGTTATAATAATGGCTGCCATTTAAAGGGCATTGTCGGATGTTTCCCAATATTTTTGTTGATCTCGATGTTTACCGATGCCTCGATTTTATGGTAAAACATCGGTCAGTTCACTAAATATTGTTCAACTATGTAAAAGCCAGAAGGATGCTTGGCCAACGCCATAAATCATATATGTTCTTGATCAGCATCAATAGCCGAGCCAATATATCCGCGTCCGTATGAACGATAGGATCTCAGAGATGGTAAGAGCTAAAAGCTTCAGCTTGGTTCCCAAATATGCTAATATTTGCAGGCAGATCAGGCAGATTTATCTTTAATGTTGGATGCCGCAAATCAATAAAAGGTTAGGGACTTCAGATTTGACACACATTATGATTATTTTGGGGTCGATGTGTTCAGTAAATTTCAGCACGATATCACGAACCTTCGGCCACAAATTGATATTGTTATCTTTATTATCTTATTAATTCGTCTGTCTGTCCATCTGACCGTCCGTCTGTCCGTCCGTCTGTATGACCGTGTCGATCTCAGCAACTATAAGACCTGAATACCACAAGCAGATAAAGTATATTTTCAATTTTTAATATCTCACAGCCTCAAATTCTCAAATACCACAGCTTATCTGCACAGGTAGTGTAAGTTTAACAATCGTTGAGTAATTTGCTTCAAGTATCATAGCGATAAAGGAGATATTAAGGACTTTGTTTTAAATAAGTTATTTCATAGCTGCTGTAAAATGATTGTCTCATTTGCAATAACGCTCGCCTTGTCTCGCTTTGGCTCGAGGTATTATGCCCATCAAAAGCTGAAAGTTTCTAGCGAATGTAAAATTAATATTAGCGATTGCTAAACGATTGACCAATTAATTAAGGAGATACCAAGAATTCAGTTTTAAATCAATTACTTAATAATTGTTGGCCAGAGCGAGAGCCCTTATGATAGTATTTTCCAGCACTATTTTTTATAAGTTGTCGAGCACTGAAAACTCAAATTGATGGATATACTCTACACATGTTTGACAATATTACATTTCTATCATAGTATTAAAAAAAATAATCTATATCCGCATCACCTGTCGTAGTTCACTGCTGACAGACTATCGCATGCAAGCTACTCTCGATTCAAACATAATTTCGAGCGATATAATTAAATATATGTACACATAAGTAACAGTTAACCACATTTTATTAAAATAAAAGTTATTTTTTGAAGACTTGCACAGTGCAACTTGCTACTTGTATGCTACAGTCGCGCGAGTTTCCGTTCCGTTTTACTTCAGTTTGGCGAGTCTCCACTGTAGTGGAATCCAATATCGAGTTTCCACGATACACAAAAATTCTTAGAATCAATAATCAATGCTGACTGTCAACATCAGCATAAACACGGGATGCTGTGTCGACACCGTTGAGATTTGGTTGCACTAAGAAGGGCAAACTAAGCACATTCCCTTAGGCACGACAGCCTATAACTTGGGCTGGTCTCGGACGATGAGTTAGTTGAGAATCAGACGAAAATAACACAGATAATGCTATAAATTTTATACTTCCAACATTTTAGTATACACATATTATAGTAAATTGTATTAAACCTACTAAACGGCCTTTTGTATCCATTAATACGTTCTCACAACTGGATAGCTCGCACGCTCAACTGACCGGCTTGTTGACGAGAGTGGTTGTGAAGATATCTGCACTTAATTTATTAGAACTGCTTCAATTATACACTCTAACAAGGGATTGTCGTTTTTTTTCCAGATTTTTCCAAAATATAAGCTGCTTCTAATCCGATAGTCACCGAAGTATAAAAATGAAGGTACCAAATTTCCATTAAAATTCCAGCCCTTTAAGTAGTAGTAGCCCGGCTGAAGAGGACAACTATCAGCGAAGTTGGCCACCTTTAGCATGCTGAGGTACCATCGACGATAAAGTGTTTCCTGGTTAGCTCTGAGCAAGCCACAATAATTAAAATCGTGCTGAAATAAGCTCTGGTATGATTTGGCTTTAGCCATACGAAATTCGAAGCTGAGATGACCCTTTAGGCCATTAACTAGGGCTCTTACAAGACACATGTCCATTTGAACTTTTCCATCGACGATTTGAAGTGAAAAGTTCGAAAAGACTTCTCGGTTGTAATTACAATCTCCGTTTTTGAAAACCATTTTACTTGCCTAATGAAATAATTGAGAATAGTGAGTTTTACACTGATTTAAAAACAGTTCTGAAGACATACCAAAACATTCTCTGTTATTCTGAATACAGCAAAAGTTAATATTATTTTATTAATAATAAAAAACATTGCAGATGCTACGATTGACACGGTAAACAGTTATATAAAATTGAACCATTTTCTCAATACCTAGTACAATTCTATTGAACTAAATTTTGTATCATATCCAACGATGCGTTAAGAAAATTATTTTTAATTATTACAATTATGTTTGTATTTTTCAGGTTGTTTACATTTAACAGTCGAGAGACATATCTATATAGATATCAATATGGGATTCACCAATTAATCGATGAATATCTGCAAAATCAAGTATACTTGAAATATTTACTAATAATTTGTTTTGCCATATTCATTTTGAGCGTATTGTTGATGATGTCAATGGTAAAGTTGTTTAAGTATTTGAGGCTGTACTTACTTTCGCCAGATTGAAAAAGAAAACTAGACTCTACTCTGAATAATGAATTTGACAAGAGACTTACAGCTTCGGTTACTGACAGAACGAAGACACACAGAAGCTGCATTATTTCCAGGCAGTTCGAGATGTTACAAAATATGAAAATTTTTCTACAATGTGCCCAATAAAATTGCGTTAAAATAGGTATGCGGGATTTGTGCAAATGTATGTAACAGGGAAAGGAGCCATCTCTGACCTTATATTCTTGGTCAGTATTAATAGCCGAGCCGACTAACGTCCTTCTGTACGTATGTATAAACGCGTTCATCTCAGCAACTTTAAGAGCTGAATATCATATGCAGGTAAAGTTTATTTTATATTTTCGATATCTCACACCACGCCCACGCAAATCGATAAAAAAAACTATTACAGCGTCAAATTTTCAAATAACGCATCTTAACTGAACATGTAGTGTAAGTATAGCAAACGTTAAGCAATTTGTTTCAAGTCAATACACATGTTTGAAAATTATACATTTGTATCATAGTATGTATTTAAATAATAAATACTATAATATTATTTTTTAAGACTTGCACAGGGTATTCTACTGTCGAACGCTCTCTGTCTTGTTGACGAGAGATGTTGTGAAGATATCTGCACTTAATTTATTAGAACTGCTTCAATTATACACTCTAACAAGGGATTGTCGTTTTTTTTCCATTCTTTTCCATAGTAAAAGCTTCCTCCAATCCGATAGTCACCGATGGACAGAAATGAAGGTACCAAATTTCCATTAAAATTCCAGCCCTTTAAGTAGTAGTAGCCCGGCTGAATAGGACAACTCCTAGCAAAGTTTCCCACCTTTAGCACGCTGAGGTACCATCGACGATAAATCGTTTCCTGCTTACCTCTGAGCAAGTCACAATAATTAAAATCGTGCTGAAATACGCTGTGGTATGATTTGTCTTTAGTCATACGAAGTTCCAAGCTGAGATGACCCTTTAGGCCATTAACTAGAGCTCTTACAATACTTATGTCCATTTGGAGTTTTCCATCGGCGATTTGGAGTGAAAAGTTCGAAAATTCTTCTCGGCTGTACTTGCAATCACCGTTTTTGAATACCATTTTACTTCCCTAATGAAATAATTGAGAATAAAAAGTTTTACACTGATTTAAAAACAGTTCTGAAGACATACCAAAACATTCTCTGTTATTCTCAATACAGCAAGAGTTAAGATTATTTTATTAATAATGGAAAACATTGCAGGTGCTTCGATGGACACGGACTTTACTGGTAAACAGCTATAAAAATTTGAACAATTTTCTCAATATTACAATTCTATTGAACTAAATTTTGTATCATATCCAACGATGCGTTAAGAAAATTATTTTTAATGATTAAAATTATGTTTGTATTTTTCAGGTTGTTTGCATTCAACAGTCGAGAGACATATCTATGTAGATATCAATATGTGATTCAACATTTAACTTGAAATATTTTGTACAAAATGTTGTTAAACCAGTCGGAATGGCTACAGTCGAAGTCGACTATGAGAGACCACTTACTTATTCTTCAAATAAGAAAATAATAGTAACAATAGTGGTACCCCATACTGCGTTGTAATGTCAATGTGTTCTTCTTCTTTCTTTGGCTGCATACTGAGTAATATTGTATTTTGAATAACTTCCGAGCTTGTTATCCGATCACGATTAAATTTTCAGGATACATTAGGACTCCGAAGCTTGTCCTGTGTGCCAAAATTCAAGGCACCAGTTTTGAAATTATCTATTATATGCCTATGCCCATTAAAAATTGGCAAAAAAAGGTATAATGAATATGTGTGAATTTATGTAACAGGCAGAAGGAAGCATCTCCGACCCTATAAAGTACATATATTCTTGATCAGTATCAATAGCCGATTTGATTGACAGCTGTCCGTCTGTCTGTCCGTCCATCCGTCCGTCTGCCCGTCCGTCCGTCCGTCCGTCTGTATGAACTCGTGGATCTCAGCAACTATAAGAGCTAGAGACTTCAAACTTGGAATGTGGGTAGGAACCTACAGGAGAATACCATACGCAGATCAAATTAATTTTCAATTTTCTATATCAAGCACCGTTGGTTTTTAAATTAGACAAATCACAATAACATAAGCAATGTTAAAGTTAGAGACTTGAGATTTGGCACTGTTAAAAATAATTGGAATTATTATTATTGGAATTATCGAATTAGCTTCCGGTTTAATTTATCCGGTTCCCAGGGAACACCACGGGGTGGCCAATAAACTTTTCCAACTTATTTGAATTATTTGAATTAGATCGAATAAATTGAAGATCGTTATCGGAATCGCTCGAAATCGATGTTGCTTGTGTCCAGAATTGCAACAAACACCACATGTTTTTCTCTCTCACACACAGCACTTATTGCGCGCCAAACCATTTATTTTTGAAATTAATGAAATGTTTATATATATGGGTTTTTGTAATGCAGACAAATTAAATTATTTTAATACTTTGATAGAAACGTGAATTTGTCAACCATACGTGTAAGCAATCGCAAATATAAATTAATATAATAATAGTAATTATTCAGTTTATCAGGACTGGACAAACTGTTGTTGGACAGTGTTGGACAACTGGCCAATTATAATGAAATAATGGCAAGAAAAGAGATTCCATAATATCTCCTTTATTTGTGGGTCGATCGCTTTGAAATTTGCAGCAAATTGCTTACCGTTGTTATTCTGTCAATTTAAGCTGTATTGTCTTAACGAACATGCGTATAAACAATCGCTAATATTAATTTACATTACAATGTATAGTTCTGAGTGTGGCCGATGGATGGCGCCACATGCCACATGACACAATGCGCCACACAGCGACCGACAGCGCAAATCATCAGATTATCAAATGCTTTCTCGTTTGCGCAAATGGAATTTTCATATGCTCTCTCGCTTTTGCCAAAAAATGGAATTAAAACAAATTCCGTAATATCTCCCTTATTTATGGGTCGATCGCGATGAAACTTGCAGCAAATTGCTCAGCGTTATACTTCAACTATCAGTCATGTTAGGCTGAATTATCTTGGAATTGCAGGTTTTCTTCTATTTTAACTGAAATTTACTTCCCATAGATGCTCCACCATACCAACTTTAGTGACTCTGGCTCTTATAGTCTCTAAAATCTAGGTGCTCATACAGACAGACGAACAGACGGACATGACTCGGCTGTTGATTCTTATCAAGAATATATATACTTTATGGGGTCTGCCAGACTTCCTTCGACCTGTTACGCGCATTTTTTTTTGACAAACTCAAAAATTTAAGTTTTAAAACCAAATGGTGAATGGATTCCGCTTTTATTTGGATTTATTACACATTTTTCCAGGCATTATTAAAATTCCATTAGAAATTAATTCGATTTTAAAAGTGCATAGACAGCCAAGTCCAGCACAAATTCCTCTTGTTTTGTCTTCAGTTTCCCGAAGAAAAAGTGCGCAGTTATACGATAATCCCCTGCATACAAGTACTGAGGAACCATCTGTGAATCCATCTTCCAGTTGTGCAGAAAATAATGACCTTCAATCACTGGGCAGTTATACATGAAGTTGCCATGATCCAACATGCTCTGGAACCAGGTCTTAAAAATATTATTTTTCACGGCTAGCACAACTCGACATGGGTCTATAATGTGGGAGAAGACGCTTTGGTAGTGCTTCGTTTTGCCCAGGCTGATCGAGAAGTCTAGGTGAACCTTAAAGCCACGGGTTAAAGGCTTAATGGTTACCATATCCATGTTCAGCGTATTGTTGATGATGTCAATGGTAAAGTTGTTAAAGTATTTGGGGCTGTACTTACTTTCGCCAGATTGAAAGAAGAAACTAGACTTTACTCTGAATAATGAATTTGATATCAATGGATAAGCACAAAAGACTTACAGCTTCCATAACTGACAGCTCGTAGACGCAAAGAAGCACCATTATTTCCAGGCAGTACGACAAGTTGCAAAATCTGAACATTTTTATATAATGGATACCATCCAAGTGGATTTTGTCATTATATTGTTTGCTCATAAAACTATCGGACTAGAACCTAAACGGACTAATTGAATTTTAATTGACATTAATAATATCTAGTACTTTACTTTAATATATTGCAGTCAAATCATGGTAGCCACTAATGTTCTGTTAGAATTTGAATATTTAAGTTAACGAGTTGGTCTTGGAAATTTGCAATAAATTATTATGTGCCATTTAAGCGTATAAATTAACAAGCCGGGTAGTCGAGCGGGCATGGCGATAGAATTGCCTGTGCAAGTCTTCAAAAAAGGTTCTTTGATTACACTAGTTTACAAATTAATATCTTTTTTTTGCAAAGTAAATGTAAGTATGATTTTCTTATGGACTTTGGCCTACTAAACACGAAAATGGCACTTAAAATTTTTTTCATGGAAGCGTTTTCGAAATATTAATTTTTTTTCGAATTTTCGAAGTTGCTCCAACATTTTTGAATATATTTCCATTTCTAATTAACCGATTTGGCCATGCAAGCACTTAAATTAAAGGTAAGTAAATTCTCTACAAGTTGTTCTCAAACAGTCTTAAGATCGGCTCAGTAGTTCAGATGCTAGCGATTGTAATATGTTCAAAAATACGGTTGCTTTGAGTTCGAAGGCTCACATATTGTCCTGAAAAAAATAGAAATCGTAGAATTAAAATTTTTCTTTTCGATTCTGCGTAAAGCTGATGCTGTTTCGAAGAAAATAAGCTATTATTGATGCAAATCCAACAGTAAATGGCAAAGTAATGCAAATTTTAGTAAAAAATATGAGTAAGATTTTTATGTTTTTATACCCTGTGGGGGTATATTAAGTTTGTTAAAAATATGTAACGGGCAGAAGGAAGCATGGCCGACCCAATAAAGTATATATATTCTTGATCAGCATCAATAGCCGAGTCGATATAGCCATGTCCGTCTGTCCGTCGGTCTGTCGGTCTGTCGGTCCGTCGGTCCGTCCGTATGAACGAAAGGATCTCAGAGATGGTAAGAGCTAGAAGCTTGAACTTGGTGTCCCAGCACTGGAAATTTTTGCAGGCAGATCAAGTTTATCTTTTTTTTTTGGATGCCACGCCCTCTTTGCCCACAATTTAAGTAAAAGCTTATAAAGCAAGCAGTTTTGTAGCTCAAAAACCTCATACCAAGGGCAGTTTTGTAGCTAGAGACTTGAGATTTGGCACATATGATAAATATTTTGTGGTCAATGTGTCCAGAAAATTTTATCACGATGCCACGCCCCCCTTGCCTACAAAACGGAAAGGCTTATAACAAGAGCAATATTTCAGTAAGAGACTTGAGATTTGGCACATATGATAAGAATCTTAGGGTCAATGTGTCCAGAAAATTTAATCGCGATGCCACGCCCCCTTCGCCCTCAAATTAAGTAAAAGCTCATAAAGCAAGCAGTTTTCTAGCTCAAAAACCTCATAGCAAAAGCAGTTTTGTAGCTAGAGACTTGAGATTTAGCACACATGATGAGTATCTTGAGCTCGATTTGTCCACAAATTTTTATCACGATGCCACGCCCCCTTCGCCCACAAATTAAAAAATAAAGAACTACTAGAGAATTTCATCTGGAGTGAATTTGAACGGGTTCCTGTAGACCCACAGGGTATATTACGGTCGGGGTCCCGACTGTTCCGCTTGTTTTTCTTTCTTTATGTTAACATTATGAATGCTAGAAACAATTGTCAGTCTTTCTTTGCTTTTTGTTGATCTTGCACTCCGTTTCTCGTATGAGAGACCAAATGTAGTCGCCCATCATAGCTTCATCCCAAAATCCGTGATACCGCCGCTCCATGGCCTTCATTTGTTGGTGGAAACGTTCTCCGTGCTCATCACTTACGTCACCCAAATTCGGGGCCTGCGAAGACGCCCTCTTTAATTTTTGCGTATGACAAATGCGGAAAAATGCATTGTAAATGAGCGAACGCTTTACCCTCTTAACTAAGTTTTTTAAAAAAACATAAAAATCTTACTCATATTTTTTTACTAAAATTTGCATTACTTTGCCATTTACTGTTGGATTTGCATCAATAATAGCTTATTTTCTTCGAAACAGTATCAGCTTTACGCAGAATCGAAAAGAAAAATTTTAATTCTACGATTTCTATTTTTTCCAGGACAATATGTGAGCCTTCGAACTCAAAGCAACCGTATTTTTGAACATATTACAATCGCTAGCATCTGAACTACTGAGCCGATCTTAAGACTGTTTGAGAACAACTTGTAGAGAATTTACTTACCTTTAATTTAAGTGCTTGCATGGCCAAATCGGTTAATTAGAAATGGAAATATATTCAAAAATGTTGGAGCAACTTCGAAAATTCGAAAAAAAATTAATATTTCGAAAACGCTTCCATGGAAAAAATTTTAAGTGCCATTTTCGTGTTTAGTAGGCCAAAGTCCATAAGAAAATCATACTTACATTTACTTTGCAAACCTAGTGTAAACTAGTGTTATAAAAAGATTGCATTTAATTATGTCGTAAATATATCTAATAATGTATATCACTCGAAAGCGATGTTGCTTGCATCGAGAGTACATTGTTTGCGATAGTCTGTCAACACTGTTTATTATTTTATAGATAGAAATTTAAAATAATCAATTATGTGTATAGTCGGTCATATTATTTATTATCTTATAACCATCAGTTTGAATTTTCAGTGGTCGGAAACTTCTAAGAAATATGAAATAATTAATTTTATGCAAATTCATGAGATCCATCATACAGACGAACGGAAAGACGAAAAGACGGACAGACGAACATATGGACAGATAGACGGACAGGTGTCTATCTCGTCTATTGATATTGATCAAGAATAAATTTACTTTATAATGCCGAAGATAACCCTTATGCCTGTTACATACATTTTCAGAAATATTGTAATAAATAAGTTCTGTTTCAAAATTTTTTGCCATTTATTTTTATCCGCTTCATTATTAGGTTATCGTTTATAACAAACTTTACGTAACCACAGATATTTATCCAAATGAATTTTGTTGGGGAATTTTGTTTTACTATGCTTTTTTACTTAAAGACAAGTTCAACTGCAGCACTCGGCCAAGGGAGAATGACTATAGAGTACACTGGGCGACAGTCGAAGCCGACTTTAAGAGACCATGTACTTATACTGTAAGCTCGCTGTTCGCTTTGTGCGTTGTAGCGTCTGTGTACTCTGATTATTCCTTCTCTGACCCAATAAAGTGTAAATATTTGTGATCAGTATCAATAGCCGAGTCGATTAACACTTGTCCGCCTGTCCGTCCGTCCGTCCGTACATTTTCACCAGCGAGAGCGTATATAATAATAATTTTCCCTGTTGCTCGTTTTGGGGCTATACATTGTGTCGGTGAAAATAAGCTGAAGGCTACACTGAAAGCTATGCATTGTGTAGGCTAAGAAAATCTGAATGATACGATTGCTTTCACACATTTTCGTTAAGATCACATTGTTTATCATAACAGTTTAACAAAATATTCCAATTTGCTGAAAGTTTCATAATGATTGATCCATAAATAAAGAAAACATTAAGGAATTTGTTTTAATTAATCAATTTTTTAATAAGAATAATATTTTCCAGCACTATTGTTTACGAGTTGTCGGTTATAATATAATTATTTATACGATGACAATTTTACATTTCTATCATACTATTTAAATAATAAACAATTTTCGCATCAACAGTCGCATTCCAGTGTTATCGCAAGCAAGCTACTCTCTATGCAAGCAATATAACTAAAAGTAATCCCAATATTCTCAAAATATATGTTGTGAAATATCTGCATTTAATTTATTAGAATTGCTTCAATCATACACTCTACCAAGGGCTTGTCGTTTTTTTTCCAGTGCTTTCCATAATAAAAGCTACCTCCAATCCGATAGTCACCCAAGTATAAAAATGAAGGTACCAAGTTTCCATTAAAATTCCAGCCCTTTAAGTAGTAGTAGCCCGGCTGAATAGGACAACTCCTAGCAAAGTTTCCCACCTTTAGCATGCTGAGGTACCATCGACGATACAGTGTTTCTTGGTTACCTCTGAGCAATCCACAATAATTTATGTCGTGCTGAAATACGCTCTGGTATGAGTTTGCTTTAGCCATACGAAATTCGAAGCTCACATGACCCTTTAGGCCATTAACTAGAGCTCTTACAAGACACATGTCCATTTCTAGTTTTCCATCGGCGATTTGAAGGGAAAAGTTCGAAAATACTTCTCGGTTGTAATTGCAGTCTCCGTTTTTGAATACCATTTTACTTCCCTAATGAAATAATTGAGAATAGAAAGTTTTACACTGATTTAAAAACAGTTCTGAAGACATACCAAAACATTATCTGTTATTCTCAATACAGCAAAAGTTAATATTATTTTATTAATATTGGAAAACATTGCAGGTGCTTCAATGGACACGGACTTTATTGGTAAACAGATTTAACAATTTGAACCAATTTTTCAATAGTACTATTCAATAGATCTAAATTTTGTCTCATATCCAACGATGCGTAAAGAAAATTATTTTTCAATTACGATTGTATTTTTTTAGAGTGTTTACACTCAACAGTCGAGAGACATATCGACATAGATATCAACATGTGGTTCACCATTTAATTGAAGAATATATGCAACATCAGTATACTTGATATATTTACTAATAACTCGTTTTGCCCAGGCTGATCGAGAAGTCTAGGTGAACCTTAAAGCCACGGGTAAAAGTCTTTATGGTTACCATATCCATGTTGAGCGTATTGTTGATGATGTCAATGGTACAGTTGTTAAAGTATTTGGGGCTGTACTTACTTTCCCCAGATTGAAAGAGAAAACCTCACTTTAAACTTAATAATGAATTTGATATCCATGGATTAGCACAAGAGACTTACAGCTTCGGTTACTGACGGCTGATAGACGGAAAGAAGCTCCATTGTTTCCAGGCAGTAAGAGAAATTACAAAATCTGAACATTTTTATACAATGTGTCCATTGAAATTGAGTTAAAATAGATATGTAGGAAAATGAGCTATCTCCGACCTTATATTCTTGGTCAGTATAAATAGCCGAGTCGATTGACGCCTGTCAGTCTGTCTGTACGAGCATTAATAGGTCTGTACGAACGCGTGGATCTGAGCAGGTATTGGAGCTAGAGTCTTCAATATATTTTCCTGAATACAGTACGTGGGTAAAGTTTATTTTTACTTTTCGATATCTCAACACGCGCCCACCCAAATCAAAAATAAAATTCTAAAAGACTCAAACATTCAAATAAATCAGCTTAACTTACCAGATAGGTAAAGTATAAGCAACGCTGAACTATTTCCTGCATTCATAGCGATTGATCTATAAATAAGAGAGATATTAACTTGTTTAAAATAAATTATTTCATAATTGTTGGCCAAAACGAGAGCGCATATGATAATATTTCTATATGATAATATTGTCGAGCTCTGAAAATAATTAATACTTATAACCGATTGCCTATAGACATGTTTTTTCTGTCATAATATTTAAATAATAAACAATCGATCAAAATATTTTTACTAAGTATTTCGAAAGCTACAAATATTGACCGTAGTTGAATCGATAACTTAAGAACATTGGCCATTGTAAATTGGCGTTTTGTAAACTTAAATAGTATTTGTAATAAAGTTGAACACATAGGCAATACCATATTTTTTTTAAATATTTGTCAACAGATCAGAGTCACAATAAATGTGATATTAAAATTATCTTTACTAATAAATTATCAAAGTAATTTGGTTGTTCAATGAAATATAATAATTTAAACGTGTAGTGTCGGCAATTTAAGTATATCAACCAATTCGAGAATATTGCTTATTAGGTCGAGTTCAATTGAAATTTAAATCAGTATTTAAAGAACTCCTCGCAATACAAAATGAGCTCTCAAAACATTCTAAAATATGCAGTCGGAATAATATCTGTAATTTATATACTTGAAATTCCCGAATTTCTCGCAGTAAGCAGTACTTTCGAATATTACCTGTGTATAGATTAATTTCCAAATATCAAGTTTTTTGTTTCAGAAAAACATGGAATTGCTAAGCGATGAGTGTCACCACAATAAAAAGCATTTTGATATATTCAATGTTTCGGTAATTAAGAACAGAGTTTATGCTGAAATGGGAACCAGATCCAAAATAATGCAGGGCTTTAGGATCTATATTGACATAAAGCTGCGATTACAAAATTCGAAGAAATACAACAGCGTCTTCACTTATGATATGGATATATGTAGAGCCCTTTTGTCACTTCGAAGAAATATTTACAAGAAGTGGTTTCTCAGTATTCTAAAGTATGGAAATTTTTCGGATAAGTGTCCTGTTTTGCCTGGTTATTATTATCTGAAGGATTGGATATTGGATGATGATCTAATACCCGGGTTTATGTTCTCAGGTGATTATCGAATACAATTAAATGGCTCTTACGGCCGCTTCAAGACTAATTCCGAAAATGTGTTTATGCATTGTGCATTCGGTTTAAGGATCGCCTAATGTAGTCAACTTTTCTTTATAAATAAAGTTATTAACTAGTATACATTTTATTTTGAAATACCTTAACTGTTTTATGAGTCTCATGTCAAAAATTTTTATTATATATATTTTGTTTGACATGAGAGTCATGAGACAGTACTGTATCTTATCCAAAGGTCGAAGTGCGGGTATTTTAATGAATATGTCATCACACATAAATATATATTCTATTTTTCAAATTGTTAACAGTCACTTCAACTTGATGATTATCCGTATAAGTGCTGCAATCGCTTTTAGTGATTCAACTACTTTAATTGCCTGACACTCTAATCGCAGCATTGAAGTAACACGCGCCAGCAAATACGCAACATTTATTTGCACAAACTGGCTGACTTGGCTCACATCGCTCATCCGAAATGCAGTCAATGTGTCTTTGTTTACTCAGTGCAGAACGTGGTATCCGCATCTCGTATTTATGTACACGAACTGCACTGCGGAGAACAATTGCACGTAATTCTGCTTACGCCGTAGCATTGGAACAATGCACGGAGGCCGCCGTCGTATTTGTTTGATTCCTTTTTTTCATTCTCTTCTGCGGTTGCGGTAGTCTAATGGCCAGACAGACAGTCGGACAGTCGGACAGTCGGACAGACAGGCAGACAGACGGTCTTTTGGATGACAGGCGACCTCTGCCCTTAATCAGAATCGGTCCCGTAAAACTAAGGCGCAATTTTCAATTGTACTCGCAGTTCCACCGACATTGACGTCGACGTCGACGTCAACGTCAACGTCAACGTTTACGTTACCCGGCTGTTGTCTCGTTCTCAGTCTGGCCAAAAAAAGTCTTTCCTGGTTTTTTTCTGCCTCTGCTTTGCTTTCACTCTGACTCTGTGCCTGTGAATTGCATTTATTTACATAGGCCTGGTGGCTAACTGTCTGCCAGGCTGGCTGACTTTTGATTTAAAGCTCTTAGCTCCTAACTCAATTCCCTTTCGACTTTGCAGCTGTCAGTTCGCCAGGTACTTACTCGGGTGTGCACGTGTGTCTTGTTTTTCCTCATACATATATATTTGCAGATGCATTTACGTGCTCCTCCCTTTGTGTGTGCCGTGTAAATAGGCACACAGGTTGCAGTTTCCAGCCTCAACCAAAGTCCGTGACCATCATCTAGCTACGGGCTTGACTTATGTGACTTTTGTTTCTTGAAACTGGAAATATATGGGTTGGAGCATACATAAGTATATGTACGAGTATGTGCGTCTATAGAGAGTCAAAGTTGTAAGCCTTCTGCTCTAATAACATGATTTAAGTTGAAATGTCGGTTTTCAATGATTCAGACACAAAAATAAACAGAGTACAACTTTATAAGAAAGTTGTAAAGTCTCTTCAAATGGAATACTTGATCTTATTGAAGAGTTAAGTGCATCTTGGAATGAATATATATAATGGCGACTTAATTTTGATGGAATCTTATAGAGAAAGATGTTATTCTACTATTAAATCCATTTATTGACCATTCTAGAATACGAATCGTGGCATTCATTGAATTCTAAAGCACCCAGAGTTCACTGATTGCCCCCTCGACTAGGAAATGGAATGCATAGTCAACTATTTTGACCGCATTTTTGATTCACACAGAATACTAAAGATAGTCATTTCTATGGATTGCAATATTTTTTGTGCCCGGCATTGTCACTTTTTGTGGCACTCCAATTTAAACAGCAATCAAAAGTGCAACGGAGGAAAACGTTTTCACACTTGGCTCTGGCAATGGAGGAATATTTTGCTGGCAAACAGGCTGACCCCAAAATAAACAAGAAGAATGCAATCCCAGCCAGTCGGAGCACTCGTGCGCGCCAAAGAAGACATCATCATAATTCCCCGAGAGTGTTGCCCAGAGTTTGCCGCAGAAGACGACAGAAGCAGCTGCCTCGTAATCAGAGGCAGGAGCAGCAGCTGCCTCAAAATATGCAATGCGAAAAATCAACACAGCAAAAGACGACAACAACGAAGATGAAGACGGCGAGGACGAAGACGAGGACGAGGACGAGAATGAGTATGACGATGTCGCCCTCAATTACCCTCGTTTTGCAATGTGAAAATGGTTGAAGGAAAAAATCAGTGCATATTTACAGGCGTTGGCATGAAAATTTGTCACCTAGCCTGAGCAGGCAACAAAGCGAATGGCACAGAGCAAACACCTTCTGTGCATGTGTGTGTGCCTAGGTCTGCATGTGTAGGTGTGTTTACGTGTAATTGAGCCTACAGATATGCAAGGATTGCAGGTTGTTGCTGTTGTAATCGACACTTGGGCGGCGCCCACTGAGGCAAACAGTTGCATTAATTCAACGCTGCGATTGCGCGCTCTTCGAGCTCCTCGGCATCGGTTCCTCCGACGCATTCAGTGCAATTGTAGGGGCAATATTGCAGAGCGATTTTCGGCTGACTGGAAATGTGCAAGGCTGTGATTGGACGGCGCAACACGTGCTCATAAAGTTTGCAAGGGTATTGCTGATTGGCCAAGTCTTGCTTAAGGGCAACTTTCAGAGCGCATGCGGGGAGAGAGCGACAGAGAGACAGAGAGATAGCGAGAGACAGAGAGGGAGAGCGCTTGTGATTTGCTCAGCAAATAGTAGGAGCTCTTTTACAGGCGCCCTACGCTATGCTACAATATTTTGTTTGTCCTCTTTTTTGACTATTTGCACCCGTTGTCTGGCTGGCTGGCTGGCCGACTGTTTCTGTCGCTGTGTGTGTGCGAGTGCGTGTGAATGTGTATCTGCGCTTGTGTGTGTCTGTCGGTGATTAAAGCTTAGCGCGTGGTGAAAAATGGTTGGGGAATCGATGCTCGCTAAAGTGGTGGTAGTTTTATTACTGTCTTTATATTCATGTGACAGTGTGTGTGCGTGTTCGTATGTTTGTGTGTGCACTAATTGCACTGGAATGTTACTGTGCTCAGTTATGCAGGTGTCTGTGTTTGCATTTGCTTTTCAAATGTTGACATAGATGTCATTTCAATTTGTATCAATGGGACAAACTCTTCACTTTTCTGCTCTGACGCTTGTATTACATTTAAAATCTGTTTTCACAGTGTTTACAATCAATATAATAATTTCTTTATTTACCTGAAGTCTATTGTATGCATTTATCATGTCAATATTTAATTGAATTATTCTTATTTACAAAGAGGCGTTTTTATTCAATTAGACTTACTTTCCTCCTAGCATTCATGTTTATACTTGCAGTTCAACCCCTAGAAATTCTCTCGGGCTTAGCTTTTGTGTAGACTTTGCTATCTCGCTCTTCATCTGAGAGTGTGCTCTCTCACAGTCTCCACCATCTTGTGTTGACTTCGAGAGCTTTTGTGCACTGCAAACATTTACTGGAGTTGTTCGGAGACAAGGATGATGGAATGTAAAGATGAATGAAACAAAGAATGTAACGCTGATAAGGATAAGGATAAGGGAAACAGCAAATGAGGAGATATACAAGATAGATATGACGATATAACGATAAATTGTTAATTATTAAAGTATTTATTGAAGTATATTTTTCTAGTTGATCAAAGGACTTGAATGTAAATGTGAATATATTTCCTTGTCAGTATTACTTTACTAACATTATATTTTTTTCAGTGTAGTAAATGCGAGCTTTGATTACTCTGAAGCGAAATGCTGATAGGTTACTGTAGAGAAAGTTTTGTATGGATGCTTGTACTTGTTGCCGTTACTAGATGAGCGCTTGAATTTGCGGCGAATTCCAACAGGCAACATGTTCGACGTTGTATCTTTCAGGACACACAGTGATAAACATTGGCAATTTAATGGAGTATAAGTCTTAATCTGTCAAAGCAATGATAATAAATGATAAAACATATATATTTGATATATTTGTAAATTATATTCACTGTTTTGTGTGCTCTGAATTGTATTGGAAATCTACTCCGTATGGGATACATGTTGCGTGTGTGAATGCAACACATCTTCATTATTGGTCCAGGTGACGTCGTCCGGTTGCAATCGTCGCCTCGTTAGCTCGTCGTTATTTGCCGAGATTTGCACTTGGCCAAAAGTAGTAAGGACAAGCCCGGAGTTGTTGGTAACAAAGGCCGTTGTCTGCTGCCCCGTTCAACTCTGCTGTCGTTCATTTGCCGGCAACGGTTCGTTGTTGTGCCTCGTGTGTCTCGTGTGCCGACATCCTCTTCGTCGTGGCTTTGTGTCGGCTGCCTCGTGCCACGCGCCTTGCCACGGCTCGTGCATTGTGGAAGGTTCGTGTTCGTTGCACATTCGACAGACGATGCCAAGCAGCAGATTTTTTCGGAATGCGTTAAGGATCAGTTTTGCGCGAAATACGGTTACGAAAGGTTGCTAACGACAAGGAGCCGGCAAACGTCTAAGCCAACATTTTCCTGTCTTTATCAGTGTCCCAGTGAGTGTGTGTGCGTGTGATTGTTTCTTGGTGTTTCGCGTTTTTTAGAACTTTCAATTGCATACTAGCGGGCAACAATTAACTGATTGTGAAACATTGAAAAACATGCGTTTAAATCAGCAGAAACTGAGCACTGACCTATGACAAGGTACTCAGAACGGTATTGACAATGTAACTGACCTAAGTGAAGCATAAACTCGAGATGCAAGGACCTGCAGGACAATACTAAATCGAATTAAGAAGCATTTGCATATTTTTAGGCGTTTTTGAACAAGATATTTACAGAGTAGACAGTTTTGAATCGGCAAAAGTTGAAACCACAGAGACTGGCTTGATAGTTTTGGCGACCTTAGCGTAAACTTCAAATATAATATTAAAGTATAATCAAAGCATCTTTAGATATAAGCTATAATCGGAATTAGGAAACCTAATAGAAATACGCCAATTATTCCTTTAAAGTACCATATCATTTGCATTTCAACGATTCGACAATAAGGTTCGAATACGAAGAGAATCCAAACTGTTATCGAATTCTTCGACAGATGCAATTTAAAATATCGCAAAAATTCTGAATCGCTCGCTTAAATATAAATGGTTGTGAAACAATAAAACAGATAAAAGGAAAGTGGACATAAGACGAAACCAAGTTAAGATCTCTACACCTATTAAATAATCAGTTACGCTTCCTTGATTATTTTTAAGTAGATCTTGCCTGTAGATCAGTACTTGCTCTAGAACTTCAAAAGTAGATGTGAATGTATGCTATTAAATATTTTCACCTAAAAAAAACATAAACAATATTTTCATATCAATACTTAATTATATATAAAGACTAAAGGAACTTTGGCAATACCAAGTGTGGTAGAAATTCAAATTAAACATGAGCATATAAGAAATTTCATTTTTAAGTGTTAAACAAGTGAAAAGATATTGATTTGAATTAAAACCTGAATCAGAGGCGCAAATAAACCTAAATGATGTGCTGAATGGTAAGCTCTAACATTTACTTTAATTATAAAAGTAGATATTGTAATGTCACTTATAACTATTATTACTTATAACTATTTAATGGTCTGTTGCCAAATAGAAAAGCGTGGCAACTGTTTCGCGGTTCTCCTTGTGTTATTGATTTTGTGATAGACTCCTTGACACTTCAGTTTCAATTTAAATTTATACAAAATTGTTGTTGCCCTTAAATGTGATGTCAACAAATTTTGTTGCCTTGCGACAGATTCTAAACAAACGTCCATCTCAGCAATTTCAAAGCTGACTGCACTGCATCCACATTATCCTCCATCCTCAATGTGAGTGAGACAATTTTCCAGGCCATGTAAGTGATTTTTGCATTGATCTGCCTAAATCGTTGTCAGACTGTTGATGTGGATGTGTGTGAGTTTTCATTTACATACGTGTGGCTGTTGTCTGTGTGAAATGAATTGCATAAATGTGCAAGCTGTTCAAGTGATTTCGAGTGAATCGGATGAGTCCCAAACTGAATGAGATGCATTTCCCTTGTCATATTATGTAGCATACTTTGCTGCGTCATTAAATCATTTGATGGGCTTAAAGATGCAGCTGGACAAAGCGTACGGCTTCGAGGGGCTTTTACTCGAAATCATTTGAATGGCGAATTAAATAATTATCAAAGTAATGTAACTAATTTCGAGTGTCTCTTGTTGATGAGGCTGCTGAGTGAAAATGTAGTAGACAAAAGTGTAAGTACCACTTAAACAGATCTTGAATATCCAAATTCAAATCTTTTTAAGCAGTTCTTGAAGCGCACTGTAGCAAAAGTGTCAGTGGGGGCTGTTGCTGAGGAAATAATCAAAACATTTCGTTAAAATCAACGAGCAACAAGCAACCAAAAACAAAAGAGACGACGAAATGTTGACAAAAAGCGTAAAAATACATACAGCTCAATAGTGTATAAAATGAAAATCGCACAACATGCAACAACATTACAAAAGCAACAGCAACAACGAGCAAATGCCCGGCTATACAAATAAATATGCAGTCAAAGGCAATCAATGTCTGTCCTTCTGCAGCTCAGTCCAGCCGCAGTTGTCGATATTTGATTTGAAAACATTTCGAAAAAATCAACAAAAATGATTTTTTTTTCAGTTTTGAATGCCTGCAACATTGCCCCAGCCTCCAACAAATAAACAACGCTGGCAGGCTCAGCAATTACAATTCGGGTAGACATTTTGTGCAATTTTGTATCCCATTGAAAGACTATTTTTTTATTCGTTGCTCGTAACAAAAAATTACAGCTGGTTCGTCACTTGATGTTTTAATTTGAAGACTGTGCTTTGTAATTTCGGCAAGTATTGTTTTTAAAAGCATCACAAAAAAACAAGCATGTAAAATAAACTTTAAAATAGTTTCCCACCACTTTTAAGTCGACGAATGTATATTTCTATTGAATTTAAAATTAAATAATAGTAAGATAAACTTTTAATAGCGTAAAAGGTTTCGAATATTTAAATTTGGTAGATTATTACCTGGTCTAGGATATATTGGTCAGTCTGCTGTACGAACTAACCAAATTCGACATAATTTTTTTTTATTTTTTGCACAATCAGACTTCGTAGAATATTAGATTTTACCATTTACAATATATCCATTAAATCGCATCAAGATCGTATTAGTTAAACCGTAGTTATGGCTAAATATATATTGCTTAGATATACTCGTATACATAATATTATATACCGATAGAGTTTCAAATTTATAGATAAACTTGATAAATATTTTAATTGAGTACCAGCTACATTGTAGTCGAAGAATTAACTATATTATTATTACTTCTTCTAATTAAGTTTTATCTTATATACGTTAAAGTCAAACAATTAATTAATATTTAACTATTAACTAAAATATTAATATATTGGCACTTGCAGAATAAAGTCAATGAAGAGATAAACAGTGAAAAAAATAAAATAGAAAAGAGGTTTACAAAATTCAATAGAGAATATACATTGCTGATTAGTCAAATGTGGTCCAGGGCTCTACCCCTTCTCACTCCTGCACATATGTTTGTATATATAGATAACTAATACTTAAAATAATTTTAATTAATGTAACGATTATTTATATATATTAACTGGCGCTCTAATTTATTAGCTCTGTAGCGCTGGTAATTTGAAGAAATAAATAAATAAATAATACATATAACGTAACATGATAAATACTATAAGCTATTATTTCTTCTAAATGTTTGTTTATTATTTAATTTGTAACGTACTAATTAAATGTAGATAAATTTCATTGTAGAACTTGGATTGACTATGTCTTGACGCTGAAAATACGATACTATTGCAAAGCCCTGTATTCAATTACAACTGATCGTTTATATAACAACCATCTGATATAGTAGTTCGATTTTAATTAAAATTGGGCAGGATGTGTAAGACAAAACCATATTCACAATCTGTGGAATTGGGGAAGATATCTAAGAAAAAGTCGTAGTTTCTATAACTAAGATTAGTTTTCAACCCATCGTTCCAAAATGGTATAGTGATACAATCCTTACCATTTGTATGTAGTGCCAGTAGCAATAAGATGGATCAATCAAATGGTAAACACAGAGCGAAAAAAATCGAGTATTTTGTATTTAAATTGCTAAAGTCAAGAATCTCGGTCTTAAGTTCAATTTCTTATGTCCGCAATTTATGTATTTAAGTATTTTAAATATTAAAGGTAAGTTCAAAATGTACTTGATGTAAGAATACTCAATCTTGATTTAAGTAAAATTCCAACTGTTTCTGAGTGCTTCAAATTCTGTAACTGAGTAAAAGAATATATTAATTACGAACATGATTCTTTATCTATATGTACAGCAGACTTAAATCAAAATTGTGTAAACCGAATTTGTAAGTGTATAATATTTTCGAAAGAACACTGATAAATATGACTTAATTTCTGAGTGTCCGTTGAAATGCTGAAAAAATCCTGTTTAAAGATTTTATGAACTTGCTTTGTGAGTATTCGTGGGGAAAGTCCGTTTCGAGCCCAATTTCCAATTTTATATCAAGGATTTTCACACACATTTCTTGTAAATCTAGATTTATATCTGATTCAAGATTCTCTTTCTTATATAATTAAATTTGTATACTCATTTTCTTCAATTTCTTACAATATTTAAGTAAGGCTTTTAATTTGTAGTTAGCCGAACTTAATTATTTTAATTTTTTATCTCTTTAACAAAAAAGGGGCGGAGCAGACTCTACAACCTATATATATTCTTGATCAGCAGCGACAGCCAATTCGATCTCCGTCTGACCTTATATATGAACAATCTGATCTCAGAGGCTATAAGAAAATTTGGCACAAATATGTCTACCCTACGCAGATCAAGTTGACTTAAAATTTTTGACGAGCTCAATGAAAACGTCCGGCACCTAAAATATAGAGACTTATATTTTATGCACAGAAGAGTATTCTTCCCTCGAACATTGGAGCGTTTCTAGAATTTTTATTTTTTAGATTAGATCGCTCTTTTTGGAAATGAGCTTTTCTTTATTTGTAATTATCGTATTTATACGCATTAATATACTATGTTATATAAGTTAAGAGTTAAAGATGTTTTTTTAGGCAACATAACGATGACGTTTAACATGCTGATATACAATTAAAATACAATTAGATTGAGTAACGGGTATCTTTTAGTCGGATACTCGACCAGAGCATTCTTACTTGTTCACTATTGTCAACTAGAAACTGCACAATTTTCAATTGTTAAAAAATTATAGGTTTAAAATTAGCATACATTAAATGAAAACTTAGGCAACTAACAATTACTGAGTGGAAAATATACCTAATTTAATGCTGGTTTAAATAATTAAAGTGCAGTATGTTATTGTTATTTACAAATTGAGTGATATTATATGATTTAGGACTTCCACGTGTAATTATCAAGTAAATGGTCAGTGAATGCATTAAGTGCTTTGTTTGAAAAATTTGTCAGACTATAAATCTTTCAGTCTCTGCGCATTAGGCGTACAAAATAATCTAGGGAAAAGGTAGCTTAGTTCAAACTCAGTCTGATCACAAGGGTCTCGACTGTGTCGGTCGTTTCGGTTCGTTTGAGTTGTCGTCCCATTGCATTGAAGTTGGGGAAAGGAGGCTCTGTACGGAAATCGTTTAAGCGTCTGCAGCCGTATAAAGTTTAATGAGCCGCAATTAATCGTACATGACAACACTATAAAAACGTTTACGAAAAATTATATCCTTTTTTTCCTTCTCGAATTGCTTCTCTTTTTTCCGCAAAATGTGTGTTGCTCCTGCCTTATTTTAGCCTTTGTTTGGCAAGTCTGTTGGATGCCTCTGATGTTGTAATTGAGGTGGTAGGATGTGAATGTCTTGCCAGAGCACAAGTGCAATCTGGGGAATAAGAGTGGGAATTTGCCAGTTGACGGAAGGTGGTCTACATGGTGTCTTACACTTAGTATGACTTGGGCAGGTTAAGTAAGTAGTACTTAGCTGCTCGTATAAATTAGTGTTAGAGTTTAGTTGACATCCTTCCCGCCGATTACAAAGATTCGGATCACAACATTTATTTAATTTGTCATCGGCGCAATGCAATTGCTTTTCCTAATTAACAATTTAAATAAATCGTGCAGCGTTTGTAATGAAATGTTGCAAAGTGAATGCAATTTAATTGGAAATTTAATTGCTTTTGTGGTCGGAATGTGCAACGAGTAGCCTTCTATATTTTTACCTTTTACCCTTCACCTGGCCAGTGATAATTTTTGTTTTTTATACCCTGTGGGGGTATATTAAGTTTGTTAAAAATATGTAACGGGCAGAAGGAAGCATGGCCGACCCCATAAAGTATATATATTCTTGATCAGCATCAATAGCCGAGTCGATATAGCCATGTCCGTCTGTCCGTCGGTCTGTCGGTCTGTCGGTCCGACCGTATGAACGAAAGGATCTCAGAGATGGTAAGAGCTAGAAGCTTGAACTTGGTGTCCCAGCACTGGTAATTTTTGCAGGCAGATCAAGTTTATTTTTTTTTTTGGATGCCACGCCCTCTTTGCCCACAAACTAAGCAAGAAAAAAGTATGAAACAAGCAGTTTTGTAGCTCTAAACCCTCATAACAAGAGCAATATAACAGCTAAAGACTTCACATTTAGCACACATAATAAATATCTTGTGGTCAATATGTCCAGAAAATATTATCACGATGCCACGCCCCCCTCGCCTACAATTCGGAAAAGCTTATAACAAGAGCAATATTACAGTTAGAGACTTCAGACTTGGGACACATGATGAATATTTTGTGGTCGATGTGTCCAGAAAATTGTATCGCGATGCCATGCCCCCTTCACCCACAAATTAAGTAAAACCTCATAAAGCAAGCAGTTTTGTCACTCAAAAACCTCATAACAAAAGCAGTTTTGTAGCTGGAGACTTGAGATTTGGCACACATGATGAATATTTTGTGGTTGATGTGTCCAGAAAAATGTATCACGATGCCACGCCCCCTTCACCCACAAATTAAGTAAAACCTCATAAAGCAAGCAGTTTTGTCACTCAAAAACCTCATAACAAAAGCAGTTTTGTAGCTGGAGACTTGAGATTTGGCACACATGATGAATATTTTGTGGTTGATGTGTCCAGAAAAATGTATCACGATGCCACGCCCCCTTCACCCACAAATTAAGTAAAACCTCATAAAGCAAGCAGTTTTGTCACTCAAAAACCTCATAACAAAAGCAGTTTTGTAGCTGGAGACTTGAGATTTGGCACACATAATGAATATTTTGTGGTTGATGTGTCCAGAAAAATTTATCACGATGCCACGCCCCCTTTGCCCACAAAAATTAAAAAACGAATTACTAGAGAATTTCATCTGGAGTGAATTTAAGCGGGTTCCTGTAAACCCACAGGGTATATTACGGTCGGGGTCCCGACTGTTCGGCTTGTTTTTTATTATTGTTGTTGCTGTCATTCATTTATGTTTGTCGAGCTCTTAATTTAGACGTGTCGTCCATTGAAATTTGTCACCAGTCGCGGCAACGTTTGGCTCTGTTGTTTTAATTATTTGCGGTTATATTTATTTAAATATTTACCAATTCAATTAGGGTTCGAGTTTTTTCTATGAACCGTTGTGACGTGTAATATATTATTTAATTGACGGGTCATTGGCAACATTTTTGATGGCTTTAATTGACTTTAATGCATTTGCGAGCATGAGCGCCCGTTGAACCCACGGAAGAAAATAATTTCAATCAATATAATGTCATATCTGACAAATAATATCTGCAGACATCTCTGCAAGATCTTAGGAAGAGACGAGACGAGACGGGTCAGGCAATAAGTTAACTGAAGACAGAGAGCCAAGATTTCTTCATTTCTTTTTGTTTTGTGCACTTTTTTGACATCATGGAGTTGCTTTTGGCTGGCTGCGTGCCAATTATAAAAGTGATTTTGCTGTAAGCTACACGTCCCAGGCAGACATAAGACCCAATAGCACACACACACACACACATACACACACTCACATGGCACACACTTCCGTCAACGGGAAGTCATAAGACGTATGAACTTGTCGACAGTCCAAAGCTAAAGCCATCGCCAACGCCAACGCCAACGTCAAAGTCGCTGACGTTTTGGGTGTTTGGTTTGGGCCAAGAAATGCGATAAATTGAATGACTGACGATGCCGTAAATACTTTTCAGACATGTCCCGAGTGCACAGAGAGAGACTCTGCGTGGGGGAGTCTTCAGTATCGGCAAATCGCTTGGATCAATTTCCACGGGCACACGACAAATTGCGCGTGGTTCGACTTTTCTTTTATTCTCGTAGTTGTCATGCAGGTCGGATGAGTGTTTTGCCACTGACAAGGTGAGAATACAAGCCAAGCTTTACCTGGAAAAAGTTACAAAATTCGTGACAGGATTATGTGAAACTTAACGCTGCAATCGAATTCATTGGCATTGTTTCGAGAGAGAATATATCGTTGAACTCTGAAAGTATGTGACAGCTCTTGTGATGCTTCCACTTCAATCCTTCCTAAAATAGATCTAATAGTAGCTCGCTTTCACACATTTCACAGCACATTTCAATTAAGGCAAATCCGTTGCATTTATCGGCTTATAAATAGAGTCCCCATACCGAGCATTAAGTACCCCAATTTTCCTGCCTGACGTAAGCAATACACTAATTTAAATGCATAAAAACTTACTCAAGCGTTGATTGTGTTTGCCCAAAGTCTCGTTTCATAATTTTTGCACAAATTGCGGTTTTTCAGCAACACCAACAACACTAACAACACCAACAACATCAACAACAGTAACAATATCAACGGCAGCAACAACAACAATCAACAGCCGCCAAAAGCTTTGGCAACTAATAAAAATGAGCACATTGCACATGTGTAAAAATTTACACCACGTTCAATGGGGAGAGGCATGTGGGAATGTTGGCCAGGCAGGAGAAGCGGAAAGTCTGGCCCAAAGCGACGGGCAAACGTTGCGCCAATTCGTTAGCCCCAGACGCGGTGGGGGGACTGGACAGCGATGTCCGAGGTGCGATGGCTGGTGGAGTGGATTGTAGGGGGTATTCGGTGGCCATTTTGTTGCCAACTCGACATATTTCAATCACGTAAATTTATTACGTAAACATTTGCTTTGCTTTTTGCACACAATTACGACGGCCAACTGCAGGAGGCAGCCACAGAAGATGAGATGAGGAGATCAGGAGGAGGTGCAGCATAGGTCTTTCCCCTCTTTCTCTCAGCAGCACAAATTTCAATTTCAATCTTTTTACAGTCAGCCCGCAATACGAACACGAACAGAGCCCCGTTGTTGCCATTCACTGCACACATGGACTGCGGGCTCATCGCTTTGGCTGCAAAACTGCCTTTTACTCTCCCGTAATATTCATAATGGATTTACCAATATGGTGAGCAATTTTTATTAATGCAGCCAAGCTATGGTCAGGGCTGAAGAGACGAGAGCGAGTGGGCGGGCTTAAAAAGCGAGTGGTCAGTCATTTTTCTGCCGATTCGCTCACTCCTTGTGCCAGTTTCCTCTTCTGCTCCTGACTCTGGTCTCTATGAACAGCAGGCGGCTGTTGGACGGAATGTACAGATGTTCATATGTGTGTGTGTCCCTTTTGACCATTTGGCCCAGCGGGTCAAATGGGCTTTTGGCTTTTTGATCTTTAAATGTTTGTACAACGCTTTGATGTCCATATGCTGACCTGAAAAGTGCAGCTGGTTTCATTTTTTCACGATTTTCCACATCTCATATTGCTGCTGTGTTTTTTTTTAAATTCTGTGAGCACTATGTTCTTAAAGTATGATGCAGAAAGAGTGTGGAGGAGTTCGAAGAATAGCTAATGGTTAACTGGATGACATCGAAAATTCTCCGTTTAATGTTTCTGTGTTAAACATTTCTTTATTGAGAATTTAAATTTCAAGTACTGTGGTCTTGAAATAAGCTCATCAACAATCACGATTTAAACATTGAATAATGATCAATTGATGGCGCTAAACTTCGCCTCGGGCAATTGATAAGACAGTTAATGGGGGGAGAAAAGTCTCAGAGCCTGCTTTTGAAATTGAGTGGATTTCTCGCTCGTTGACAGGTGAACTTCATAATAATCAATGTTGAGGTATAGTCGACAGAGATAACGAGATAATAAGTCGGTCCTGACGCGCGCTTGGAATAAACACCTGGCCGCAGAACTAAGGACCAAGGACCTTGCCTTGACGTGGGTATGTTTCGCCTGTCGACAGCGACAGCTATCGTAACTGAAAGTTCTGTGAACGATTTCAAGGGAAATAGAAAATTGAGAGATAGGCACTTATGAATGAAATTACTTCTTGGCCTCGTGAATTTGCATAATTATTTTGTCCGTTTAAAGAATTTAATTAAAATGCTGACAGACCTCGCATTAAAAAGCTCAGACTATGAGAATCTCAAGAAGCGCATAATACAGAGAAATATTTGTGAAAATAAAAACTTTTTAGATCTTAAATTTACTGGAAAATACAACTATAAAATAAGCAGGCTTTGCTCATGCCTAAAAGCACATAACTTTGCGTAGGAGTGGCCGGCTTTCCCCGACTTGCCACTACTAGGAGGAGTTGTAGTTGGAGTCGGAGTCGGAGTCGGGAGATGGAGTCGGGAGTTGGAGTCAAGAGCGGAGCGGCGCGGCGTCGTTGTCGGCAAGGCATATGAACATACAAAATATTCCCTACAAAGGAGTTGATTACACAAAGGAAAATTACGACGAATCATTTCCGCTGCTTGGCTGCTTACACGACCAGTGACTGCTCTGAGACCCACGAGTACGAGCAGGAGTTCTTTTCCGGGAAGGTGGTGCCAGGGAGGACCAGTCAGTAAACGGTGGCAGAAACAGCAGAAACAAAGCGTTCCACACGAGACGGCGTTTGGCTAAAAATCACAAGTGAGATACCAGAAAAAAGGCCAGCCCAGATTCTTTCCTATTTCGTTTTGTTTTTTTTTTTAGCTCGAAAACTACTAACGAGCAACAAACGACGCGGGAGTTGCATACTTTTTGGCGTTAAATGTGCTAGCGGCAGCAATTGTTAAATCTTCAAGGCCCACGTGTGGCACAGTGGTATAAAATATCTTAAATGCTACAAATTTAATTTTAATTCCGTTTTGTTTTCCGCTTTACTATCTTGCGCTTTCCTAACGGTCTATACTCATAGACTCATAGTTACCTAAATCGTTGGAACTAATGAGGTATTGATCAAGTTAACATTCTTTTACTAATGATCATTACAGCTGTATATCAATAACAAGCCGGATAGTCGGGGAGGGATTGAGAGTAGGGTGCCCTGAGTCAGGCTTCGTTGTTATTTTTGGCACTCTTTCCTATGGCTGCTATGTGATATTGTAATCTGATCCAAATCAAAGTTGGTAAGGATGTATAAGATATATCCAAATTCATAAACTGTGAGCTTGGTTGAGGTATGTCGAAAAAAAAAATGTTGTCATTTTAAAGTATGATTTTTGACCGATTGTTTCAATGACAGTTATATGACATAGTGATTCGATCTGGCCAGTTCCAACATATGACCTGCAGCAAAAAGTTTCATCCTAGCTTTAAAACTGAGAAACTTTGCATAGAAACAGACAGACTGACATAGCTATATAAAGAATATATATATACCTTATAGGATCGGACATGCCTCATTGCAGGCGCTACACATTTCGGGACAAAGTTATAATACCCTCTGCAAGGGAATAAATCGTGATAAAACGTACTTTAATTTTTTGTTCTATGTTTGAAAAGGTTTATTTTGGTTAGTGGTTTTGGTTCCGGATTTATTCGCTGAAAGAATCTGGGCTGGCCTTTTTCTGGTATCTCACTTGTGATTTTTAATAAAATTCTGGTATCTTAATTGTAGATTGATTATATATTTTACTTAACTGCATTAACAATAAACAATTTCAATTTAAACTTAAAGTTTACCCAAAGTTGGTTTTTCAATAGCAAATATTTTAAATCAATTTAATAAAAGCAGCACACTTACTTAGGTCATACTATATGTTGCTTAAGTGTATGGCGTTGTGTGTTGTTCTTAGAGCTAACTCATTTCATAGTCTTACAATGCACTTTGACAACTTTTGGGCCACATAAATTATATTTAATTGAAATTCTTTCGAGGTGCTCAACGAAAAAATTAGCGAGCTTACGCCAAAACAGACAACAACAAACACACAACTTTTGTGGGGCCCATAAATTGTTGGCGTCAGGACATTAGCATAGGCGAAAGCGACGTATCGTCCCGCCCCCTGCACACATTGAGGCGGCCCATATCAGAAGAAGAGGAAGAACGCGACGCGGACTTGTAAACGTCAACGATCGTCTAATGTTTCCATGCGTCATAAATTTCATTGAAAAGCGCTTCCGTTGCGCCATTTTATGCCGAGGGGGGTTGGGTCGAGTTTGGTCGGGGTTGAGTTCAGGTTGAGAACAGGTTGAGAACAGGTTGAGTCGGGTCTGCCAGGTCTGCGAGTAAGTCTGGGTCTACCTGGTTGCCGACCGTTGCTTTTAGCTGCTACAAAATGCATAAGGGAAATGAATTGCTTTACTGCCACCGCAGTCCCAGACGATGGGGCCCGCTTAAGAAATGTGCAACTGTAAATCAACACCCCAACTGACACACACCCACACACTCACACACACACAGTAAAATAGTTGTGGCGGCAGCCATTTTGTAGGCGTTTATAAGCTGTCGAAAGTAGTTAAGCGTTTTTCATAATTTATTTATGGACGATGTTGAATCACATTTAAGCATGTTTCATTTTAAGTGCGCAGTTTATGGCCTAGGAGGCCATAAAGTGGAATTAAGTAGTTGTATTAGTAGCGAGTGTGTGTGAGTGTATCTGTGTGTGAGTACGGCATACTTTTGCGTTTGTTGGTTATGCAAATTGGGATTGGCAAGTGTTTAAAGCTGGGTCAGGGATAATATGCGGCATAGAAACTTAAACTTGGCATCGCATTAGATGAAGTAAGCTGGAAATTCTCATTGCCCCCCGTTGGTCCCGCTTCTTAATTGCCACAATGGTAAACTTCATTTACAATTAGTGCCATGTACAAGTACTTCATCCTAAAGCACTTACTCACCCATTGGTAAACATTTATCCACAACTTTGGTTACTAACACGATTATAGCATTTACTGAAATAAAACTCCAATGCCGCAAAACTTACTTACTTGCGAATGAACGAACCCGTGTAACTATGAGAAAGTGCAGCACAGCAGAGCAGAACAAACTTAGACCGAACGACTCTCAATTGAAGTTGTTAATGAAATAATTTCTTATAACGGGCGAAAAGTTTTTGGGAGTGCAGACCCAGCACTAAGAAAGTGAAACTCGGCATTTCAGCTCATTTCAGCTATTTCAGCTTCAAGTTTTGTGGCTGCTAATAATTTGGCATAGATTTTATTTACCTGCAAAAAGAGAGCTCCAACTGGCAACTTCTTGACTGAACGACTTGCAACATTTGTAAGCCCCGTTCCAGATCCTGCAACGCTTTATGCATTGCTTCATTATGCGCAACTCGTTTTATTTGACTTGGCTGAAAAAACTCAAAACAAATTCTGTGTCCGTTGTCTGTTGTGTTGCCATGTTTCTCGTGCCTCTTGCCTTGTCCTGGGCTTGCACTTAACTTGTGTTTTATTGCCTCTCAGTCTTCCACTGTCCATTCACACTCATCAAAGGGGCGCCCAAGTCTTCCCTTCTCAGTCTCATTCCCATTCCCAATCCTATTGCCATTGTGCGCTTTGTTTAATGTTATGTAAACTTTTGCCTTGGCTACTTTTTGCCAGTTGGTTTTAGGGCCGTTGCTTTGTGCATTTCTTGGCCCTGGCCGCTCTTCAACTTGTGTTTCTATCTATTCAACCATTCATTTGCCTGTGTTTTTGTGGCCCTTCGTTATGCTTTGTTGTGTTTGCACGGAGCCGCACTTAAAGTTACTTAAAGCAGCTTGCAAATTGAGTCAAAGGAGGCTGGGCAAAATCCATAGCATACTCTTAGGCGCAGCAAGTTTCATGTCACGATTTAGGCGATATTCCTCCCTGCTCCATCCTTCCCTTGGCTTCTGCTAAGTTCTGCCACGCTGACAAATTTCGTGGTCTGCTGACTTTCCGAGCTTTATGATTGATGACTTTTCAATATAGACTCTGATTTTTATGTGGCAACCGCAGCCGCAACGTGTGCCCAAATGTAAATATTGAACGCTTCCATCTGTGTGTATGTGTGTGTGAGAAGGGTGGTATCTACGTACCATAGCTTATCGCTGGGGCAGACGGGAGACGCCCCCTTGGAAAATCAACTTAAGCACTCAATCGTGGATTACATGCGTTTTATTTATGATTTTCCATGCTGGTATTACAAAATGTTTTCCGTCGGTCTCATTTTATTGTCATTTCTATTTTAGCTGTTGTTGCTATCGCTGTACGGGCGTAGAGTTTTTATCACATTGGCCGGAGTTTATTTACAGCGTGTTGCCTTCGATTTGGCATTTTCATTTTCCTTTTGGCTGTCCAATTTCTGCTTGACAATTTTGTACAATTTCTGGCTTAACTTCGAGTTCTCAAACTTTTCTATGTGCAACTTTTTTACCAACTGGCAACATTTAATTGCTCAGAAAAATATTTTCAACCAACAAAAAAAAATGAAAATATTGTCAATTGTTGTATTTTATTATGTTGCCAGGACCCCCAGCTTAGACTGCATTTTGAGAGATTGACGAACACTTCAACAATTTGCAGTATTTCATATTTTGTTGTCACAAAAGTTCAGTTTAAAAACTTGCTCACTTATTTAGGGCGACAGCAAATAGATGACAAGTAAAGAGAAAGATTTTAAAAAAATATGAACTGATTTAATCGAGCATTTAACAGCTTATATTTAAGTTAGTTTCAACTTAATTATGTATCATTTACTGCTTATACCCATACACTTAATAACAAATCAAATAACTAAAGTAACAGTTAATTTGGCTTATAATCTATTTACTTTGCTAATTCTACATATTTTGAACGTTAATTGAGATACGAGCATAATTTAATATTGCACTTCAATTAAGATATAAGCACATAATTAAATATTTCCACAAGTGCTCACCTTAAGCGCATAATCATGAATGTCATGGCCCTCATTAAACTAAACGTTTTTGCCTGTGGACAACACAAATCGGCTAACAGCACGAAAACAGTTTAAAAAAGAAGTGCCGCATGGCACGACCTTTGACATGTGAGGCAAATAATTAAAGAATCTGCAAAAATAAGTGTGCTTGAAGAGCAGACGCTCTTAAAGCGCAAACATTACGAGGCGGACGGCACGGCAACAGTTGCATAGATCCTGCCTCGACCTTAACTTGCTGCGTGTGGACAGTGGACAATGGACAGTGGACAGTGGAGAGTGCATTGTGGGCGCTTTGTGTTTAGAATGATTCATTCTTTTGCCTGCCTGCCGATTGCTGATACTGTTTTGCTCAACTCGGCACTGCTTTGCTTTACTCTGGTCTGATGTTTGTTGTGCGCTTGCTGCACTTAATGTAATTAATTTTAATTAAAATCCAGCATAATGGCACGGCCCGAACCGACGGGGAACACATAAAAAATTGTTGCAGTAATGAGCAAGTTTCCCGAACGAAAGAGACTCCTTTCGTTTCGCATATCTTTTCGCGCCTGCAACTGCAAGCAAAAAATGTAGCATGCTTTTCAGCGTCGCTGTCCGCGGATTAAGCGCAAATAGACAGCACAGTTGAGCATACAGGCACACATACACACACACACACACACACACACAAGTGATAGCCTTGTGTGTATTTGCCTGTTTGTTTAGCTGCTGGCCCGTAAATTTACGTTACAACTAGGATGAAGCGTTTGGTAAACATTTTAAAGTTACCAGTTTAAATTATGTTGCATTTGCCGCAGCTGAAACAGTTGCTCAGATTTACGAGAGGAATATGGAGGTGCAGAGAGTGTTGGAAAACATCTGAAAGGGCACTTTGTTAAGGGCGCCTGTTTAAATTGTTGAACAAATACAGAATGAATAACAGATTAATGTAAACAGTTTCAAATGTTATAAATCAAGTGGGTCTGCACGAAGTGAAGCAGTCTAATTTAATGGATTCTATTGATAGTTCTAGATCAGTGTAACGAGTAAAGAATTGATCAATATTAGTATTAGTGAGAAAACGTAGATTCAAGAAAAATATTGTAAAATACAATATAAAGATTTGTTTGCACTAACAACAAAAGCAATATCGAAGCCTAAAATTTCTGATATAAAATTTTGTGAAATATATTTAATTTAATATGTGAATTACTTGAAAATTAAACAGTTGTTTGCCTTTTCGCATATTGCGCTTTTGTCTGTTTTGAATACTAACAACAAAAGCAATATCGAAGCCAAAAATTTGATTTCATGCTCCCATTAAAAATGGGCTAAAATAGGTATAATGAATTCTTAAAAAATTTATGTAGCAGGCATAAGGAGGCATCTCCGACCCTATAAATTCTTGATCTGTATCAATAGCCGAGTCGATTGACACCTGTCCGTCTATCTGTCCGTCTGTCCGTCCGCCTGTCCGTCTGTCTGTCCGTCTGTCTATGAGAGCTAGAGACTTCAAATTTGGAATATAGGTTCTTCAATACCATACGCAGGTCAAGTTTATTTTAAATTTTCGATTTCTCACCACCCGCCCACGTAAATTGAAAAACACTATCACAGCCTCAAATATTCAGATAACACACCCTAACGAGCAATTTCCTGCAAGTTTCATAGCGATCAACCCATAAATAAAGGAGATATTAAGAAACTTGTTTTTAATCAACTATGTATTTCATAATTGTTGGGAAGAGCCAGAGCCCATATTATGATAACATTTTCAGCACTATTATGTAGGAGTTGTCGAACACTGAAAACTCAAACTGATGTTTAGAATATAATTGCCTCTACGCATGTTTGACAATATTACATTTCTACCATTGTATTTAAACAATAAGTAATTTCCACAACAACATTCGCAGTCCAGTAATGCCAGACCATCGCAAGTTATCTACTCTCGATACAAGCAAAATCGATTTCAAGCGATATACACGAGCGATACGCTTTTCAGATAAAAACTTAATAAATAATAACTTTAAACAAAAAGTAACATATGCTGCAATTTTATAATTTTGTTCCACCCACTTACACTTCTCATGAATCTCATGATCCAGGTGAGTTAATAAAAGTCTTTGTATACAAGTAGAACAAATACCTATCGATCGATATACATAGTTATGACTCAATCTGATGAGACAATTGCGGCAAGTTTTAATTGTTTTTGTATACTTTTCCAACCCATCGTGATGCCTCGTCACTAGCGCTGACTGACTGAATTAGATGATCATTCGAAGAATAACTTGAAGTATTATTAAAATTTTCAAGATATATTAAAACAAAATAAAGCATTTAATATTTTTAACATAAATGACGTTTTTTCAATAGAAATATTTAATAATTGGTTTATTAGGTTTCCGAATTTTATTTTCTATTATTGTATTTTTAGAATTGTTTTATTTGTCTTTTAGGTTTTAATCACGAGCTGTGCGCGTTCAACGAATTCCCGAGAGAAAGTGAGTGCTGTTTTTACTGCGGTCAAACTTGTTAATTCTGATTGTCAAACATAATAACCACGCACATTGTGAGAGCACTCATTGCCATCTCACTCACACTCTAGGGACTACGTTCAGCAGCAGCTCGGCCCATCTCACTCGTTCGGACCTTTCTGAGCGACTCCATTTACAACACTCTTTTAGCAACACTGCAATAACTGACAAGACTTCGTCACGAATCAAGAGAGTAGGCCAACAAAATGAGTAGGATGTTAACAATTGAACAGTGCTACTACAAATATATTTTGTCGAATTTACAGAGGGAAATGTTTATGTTCCGTGTAGTATTTTAAATGTTATGTATGTTCAAAATATTTTTAAAATTGAATCCTTTTGGTATATAATACTATTGAAATTAATGAGCAACAACTCACTGTATTTTTATATGAGTATATATAAACCACTTTTATAAATAGCATGTAAATTAAACATTTAAATGCGATTTAAGTTAAGTGTCTGCATTTTCTACAGAATAACGATTTTACTTTAAGGTGGGACAATGCGCAACAAATTCTTTTCACTTTTTATACAATTTACGGCAGAGCAAACTGATTACGACGGTTTCAGCAACACACGACAGACAGACAATAGATACACACACACACAACCACACGCATACATAGACACACACATAAACTTGGCAAACATGGTTCGCCCACAGGAGTATTGACAATGAGTGTTGCACCTACGAAACGAGGCAAGAGTTTTACTCTTTGAATGCATTTGCTGCCTTTTAGCCGGCAGCTGCATTGCACTTTTTATAGCCTGTGCCCATTAAAAATGGGCAAAAAAGGCTATAATGAATTTGTGTGAATGTATGTAACAGGGAGAAGGAAGCATCTCCGACCATATAAAGTATATATATTCTTAATCAGTATCAATAGCCGAGTCGATTGACACCTGTCCGTCTGTCTGTCCGTCCGTCTGTCCGTCTGTCCGTCTGTCCGTCTGTCCGTCCGTCTGTATGAACGCGTGGATCTCAGCAACTATAAGAGCTAGAGACTTCAAATTTGGAATGTAGGCTCCTGAATACCATACGCAGATCAAGTTTATTTTCAATTTTCGATATCATGTCCCGTTGGTTTAAAAATTAGAAAAATCACCATAACATAAGCAATGTTAAAGATAGAAACTTGAGATTTGGCACACATGATAAAAAGCTTGAGCTTAATGTGTCCTGAAAATTTCATCGCGATGCCACGCCCCCTTCGCCCATAACTCGAAAAAGCTGATAACACGAGCAGTTTAATAGCTAGAGACTTGAGATTTGGCACACATGGCAAGTATCCTACTCTCAATGTGTGCTACAAATTTCAGTACGATCGGATATTGAACTCAAAAGTTATTCAAGAATCAAATTTATGCAGATGCGTCGCAGCGCAGTAGCAGCGCAGTCGCTGCGCCGCCCGACGATATAATGAACGAAAAGACGCGTTTGTTCATGTATGTTTGATTTGCCTTTCGTCTGCTGTGGCTCTAAACATGAACAATCAATAGCCGCAATCCAATGTTGCCAGACTATCGCAAGCTACCTACACTCGATAACAGCAAAATCGACTTCAAGCGATATATTTAAATTCAATTATAATGAAAATACTTTTCTTTGAAGACCTGCACAGGCTATCCTACTGTCGCGCCCGCTCGACTGATCGGCTTGTTGTGCTACCATTTGCGCTATAAACAAATAAAATGTTCCTGCTCCTCTAGCATTTTTCTATATACCTGCCGCCTAGACGTTGCACTTTTACCTCGTACAGCGATTCACGCGCTGCTGCACAAAGCAAAGTCGGCATTTGTCTGCACCGCCCCGCCTGCTGCCCCATTTGCCATTCCACAATTACGAAGGCTCTCAGCATGGGTGAAGCGAGCTTAATGCTGCGCGTCAAATGAATAGAAAAATGCAGCACGTGTTTGTTGAAATTTAAACACGACAACTTTATAGAAAATTTCAGGGATAAGACAATTACAATTTGAATTTATACCTCCTGGTGTTTGTCTGAAAAGTCATTTAATTGTGGCTTAAAGCCAAAGTCGCTAATCACCAAGCTTAACTACATGGCAAAGCAGCCACAGGCTAAGCAAATAAGCAGCTAACTCCGTAAAACAAACAGAGCCAAAGCCAAGTGCTGATTATGCCAATAAGGATAATGCTGCCAATGCGATTTACCGAACCTCAACCGAAACACAACATTTTCAAAAGCTGAGCACAATTTTTGTGACACAGACACATATACACGGTCACACACACACTTATACATATAGACACAATGGCCAAAGGGGGCTCCGACCTCAGTATCAAGTGAAACTCCAACACAGACGACGACGCCTAATCACATGCAAAACGCACGCAGGACGAGCACGAAGGATGCAAGGAACGGAACAGAGCACAAACACCAAACGTCAGCTGAAACTGACAGTGGCGCATTGGCAGTGGCAAGTGGCATAGTGGCAGTGGCAGCCGGCTGCAGTTTTTGCGGCGCTTGACAAAAGTCAAGAGCCTGGAGGACAAGGGCAGCCGGCGCAGTCACTGTCGAAAGGCGTCAGAGGCGATGGCGGCAGCATAACATTAATTAAGTTTGTAACGACAAATGCCAACACGACAGAGACGTAAACACACACATACCTACACACACACACACACACACACATCGTCACACATAAATCAGGCAGGCAAAACGCATACAAATGCAGAACGACAGCTCAAAGGATGTTTTGGAGCGTGACAAGTGATGAAGAGGGGTGAAGTGGGAAAAAAGGGTAGGTTGGAGGGGGATGGAGTAGTTTGACGAGCCAAGCAACAACAACGGTGGCTCCGCTCGAATGTCATGACGATGTTAATTTTATAAACTCTTCGGCTTTTGGACCCCTCTCAACACACTCTACTTGGTAACGTCACGAGATGAGGCAAAAGAATCTTACCTTTTATACCAACACCAAGGGTATTAAAATTTTGTTGCAAAGTATGCACATTTATTATATTCGAATGATTAGTTCTGGTGCAGTCTGTTTATTATGGTACAGTATTTGTATAATATAGAACGCGAGAACATAATGATATGGGGTATAAACATAAGTAGGAAATCGGAAGGTAAAAACAGATTATATATTTATGGGATACAACTAATTGTGAGCTAAGTAATTTAATAGCAAAATATTAAGTTGAAAAAATGGAGTAAGCATTTGAGAAAATATGAAAGAGTCAATAATAGTCTGAACATTAAGTTCTAAAAGATTCAAGCAATGCGTAATTTGATCTATAAAGACGAAGAAGAAGAGGGGTATAATTTCTAGATACTTGGAATTTTGTTGATTTTTATAATGCGAATAAAATCGAATAGCTATTATTCTTGAGTTGATCAATTAATTACAGTTGTCCGATATCTTCCAACAGAAAACAAACTAATATAACTAAATATTTGTAAGATATTTATTTTATTATTATTTTACTGCTTATATTCGGTCTTTATGACTTTAATTCAAAATTATAGGTAATTCTCCAAAGGATATTTGATAGTTTATGGCTCTCGTTTTATTAGCAATACAATTTTTCTCTTTTGTATCTTCAATCAAACGCAACCACATCTTACATTTTATAAATATGATAATTAAGACTTTGAACCGAAAAATAAAAACTGTAAAACCTATATCTTTCGTATTTATTGACTAGTTGATATCTTACCTCATAATACCATGTGAAAGTTTAGGAAAATTTTATATAAATATATTCTTATGACATTTATATTTTTGAGATTATTACAACTTATTTTGCAACAGGGATTCAAAATTACCTGAATGTACTCACAGATCCAGGTAATTTTAGTAATTTGTTAATGCCAACTGCTTTAGCTAGTCCTCAGTTACATATTTTCAGAGCTCTTGAGACCTGCTTGATTGTTTGCCCGCCTCGTAGTTCGTCCGACTGCGAGTCTCTTGTTTGTTATTTGACTTAATTTAATGAAAATGTTGCAACCTGCAATTTACAAAACTAATGCTAACACAGCTTGAGATTGTTTACACTAGACACCCTTGTCCTTTGCTATTTCCTCCTTCAGCTTGAGTTTCGACTCTTAGTTTGATGCGGGCTCACTTTTAAGTACACATCAAAATCCCCATCTTATCTCCCCGTCTGGAAGTTAAACAAATGAATGGATCCAAGAGGTTTTTGCGCTGAAGTTGCTAAAAAATAAAGCGATAAAGTGCCAAAAGATAGGAAACAAGATGATGATGTGAAAGTCTTACTTGCTGTGGGAGGAATAACAAATACCATGAGTTATGATATCTTTTTTAATCTTCTTGATTCCCCTTATATTGAAAGAATATTTATAAAGAAACACTTTATCTCAGTTTGTATATATTTCATTAGTTTCTCTTCTTTTTTCAGATATCATTCTGCATTTTACTGTCACTAATCAAATTGCATTCGTCTATGACCGCAACTAATTTGAAATGATGAGTTATCAGAAAGGTAAGTATCAAGCAGAAAATTAAACACTAACTCAATAGGTACCGTATGTGTGTATATACTTACGAGTGAATTATTTACTTTGCTGAGTATGACATGTGCTAAATTGCTTCAAGGAAAAACTACAGGTCACCCACAAATCATACAAATCAACTGGCATCTAACGATTTCCATCAATTCGAAAGGCAAATGCAAACCAATTCAAAATTAGTTGCCCATTTTGGGACCTCGTCCCAAGTCTCAATCAATTTATAAACGTCGGCAGCATTTTCTCTCCATTCTTGGGGCAAGTTCAGTTTATCTGCCGTTTCCCGAGCTCTATGCAATACAATTTACAGTAAATCAAGTAGAAATGAAATTTACGCGGGTCATTCTCCAACAATTTGCTAGAGCATTAACAAACGACTGCTTCGAAGACTACAAAAGATAAAATGCGTTGAAGCATTAAAAAGAGCTTGGCCAGAAGACGATACACAAGCTGCAGTTGAGAGCTGAGAATGCCAGACCACCAATACATCCTGTAATCCAGCAATGCTCGAATGGACAGCACAAAAGAATCAGCTGCATACTTTCGGGGGATGGCGATTCATACGACCCGTTGCCTAATGAGCTTGCATGAATCGGCGATTTGTTGCTGTGCCCGCTCTATTGAGCTGCGTAGGCCTAGGCCGCCTAGGGTGCTGCCAACTAGTTTCGAATATAATTGCCGCCATTTTGGACCCGGTCAGTGGCTTATGTTGAGAACGCCAGAACGCCGCGTCGTTCAATTAACTTGTGCGACAATCCAATCAAAAGTGTATTAAAGGCCCGCTTACAGCCGGCACAACGAGCCCATTTCGAGCGCTTGTCGATAACAGCAATTACATAAATGTTTTTATGGGCGTGGGAGGCGTGGGCGTGGTGACTGCGGCGGGTGCCTATCGCAAAGTGCCAACGCCAACGACAATCGGCTGACCAAATGCGCTTTAATGGCCTCGCCAGCTGCAGCTGCTGCATTGCAAAGGCTTTTTTCCACAAAATATCCATGGATGGGCTTTGCAATTAAGGCATAAATTCAAATTAACATGCATAGGATATGTTGGCCAAAGGCCCAGAAGGGTGAAAGGGAATCACGGCTATATGAGTAGACGGGAGTGTATTCAATGGGTCGATTAACAATTCGTTTAGTGAAAAATCTTTGTAAATAGCGTATTGTAATCATATTTTGATAAATGTTGATTATCGGTAGCCACTCTAGACATCGTGGCAAGTTCCCTCACTGTATTTGCTTTCGAAAACTTTTCCAATTCCGTTAAAATTAAGCTGAATACTTTCACAATACTAGTACAATCCAGCCCAGCTAATGACAATAAGTTGGCGAAACTTTTTCCCATACTACATTCCAATATAAATAATGCTAAATAAATTAAGGCGCATAGAAAAACAATCATTAGACTTGGGTCACAGGCCAATTTCGATTAGATATCCGCACCCTTCCATACTCTTGCAGTGCTGAAACAAAAGTAAAACTAACTTTAACTTACTCATTCATAAAGCAAATGAGCAGTGAATCGTTTGCGGGAGGAGAGAAGCTTTAGATAGATAGATAGATATACCATGTCTAGGCTGAATACGCACGTATGAGATTTCTTATTTACGATAAAGAGACACACAAAAAATAGCAAAATAGCAAAAATAAGAAAAGAAAATTGCAGACAAATGCTCCACTTTCACTCCCATTGCCACTCCCCGCTGCACCACCATCCTCTTCTCCACCCTCGACCACTATAACCTGCTCATTGCCCCAACTACACTTGGAAGCTAGTCAGGCAGAAAAAAGGCAGACAACGGGACACAAAACAAGAGACAGTAAAAAGGCCAAATATTGAATTGTGCGTAATTTACGATAAAAAGGGGAAAATTGGAAAAGTTTCTGCCGTCTCCCCAGGAACAAATCGCATGTGAGGGGCGAGACGGAGAGCATCTTTTGTCGTTCCCTTATTTATGTAGTTCGTGTCGAGAGGGCAACGCACGTGTGCAGCGAACCAGAGGAAGAAGTTGAGGTTTGAGGCATAGGAACCGACGTAAATAAAAATTGTGATTGCCTGAATTTAGGCGCTGAGACACGAGTGTGTAAGTGTGTGTCTTCAGAACCAATTGAGGCATTTTTATTAAATATTACAAGTATCCAAATAAATAAGATGGGTGTCTAAGTTGTTGCCTAGGATTCCTACACGTACGAAGATAAAGCGCAAATCGCTTAAAGAGGCGTAAATTCAGCGAATGTAGGAATACAGAAAATTGATGACTTTGATCTAATAGTAAGATGATGATTCATAAGTTTGTAAAGCTTAATTTGACGGGAAAAGGGAAACTGTATCTTTTTGATAATACAATTCCAATTACTGGAGATCTCAAAAGAAAGGGAAGCTATTAACCGATCTAATACACATTTTCCTATTTCAGTTCTCATTTAAACCAATTTTTCAGTTCAGTGTCTTTAAATCGGCAACAACAACAATGAGTTCTGCTCGCTCATTCAGTCTATAAAAAGCATGTTTTAAAATGGTTGTTGCTGCTGCATACAAAATCAGTGCATGACAACGACCTCAACACGTCGGCGTACCTACCATAGCCCTATGTCTCGTCTGGCCACACTCAAACAGACGCCATAGGCCGAGTCTTCTGTTGCTGCTGCTGCTGCTGCTGCACATGTGTGTGTGTGCAAGTGTGTGCGCCCAATTGTATGCAACGGCTTTTGTGTCAAATTTTTATGCCATGCATAGCACGCAAACGTGTGCGAAAAACGTAGACCCGAAACTACAGACACGCTGCGGCGGCAACAACAGCAGCAACACCAGCAACATCAACATCAGCAGCAACAGCAACAACATCATCTGTGGCTTGGGTAGTAAATTGAAAGACCGAAGACAAAAATGTTAGACATGGAGAGAGCTGAAAGATGGCGTAGAGGAGAGTAGAATCGGTAGACGAGCAAACTGATTCAATTAAATCAGTCCAATTGAAGCGACTGACGAAATGTGTGTTTGCGTGTGCATGGAATATTTAAGCTGGTACAGGTCCTGCCAAAAGACATTTACTGCCACACCAGTGCAGCGGACAGTGTTTAAATTTAAGCTTAAAGTCCCTGTTGCCCAACCGGTAAGTTTGCAGGAACGGTCATTAAGCAACAACTTCATTATCGGTCCGCGACTCTGACCAAATATTGCCCCGAAAAAGTTGTCGCCTGTCGCATTTTATACAAATAACTGCACATTTTGTTTGCGCAACACTTGTGAAACATTTTTTAATGTCTCGACTCTTTTTGCCACATGTTGAAATCAGCGAACCGACCAACAGCAGCAACAACAAGCATCGGCTGTGACTTCTGTCCCGTATCGTATTAATATCTCAATTTATAGCAATTTATAAAAATATGAAAAACGCCGATAGGCTTCAAAAATCCTGGACAGGGCCACGGGGGCATGAGGCAACAAATGGCGGAGCGATGCAAATAAAATTTAAATGCATATTTTTTGTTGCTTTCCCCATTTGCATCATTGCGTCGTCTGTGGAGCCAAATGAAGCCAATGGAATTGCCACTGGGAATCAGAGCCATATCATTTTAAAGCTGCTTTGACTAGCGCATTTTACTTTAAACACGGCTTGTTTATAATACAAGTATAGACACGTTTATTTAAACTGCGATAACTGCAACAAATTGCAAAAATTCAGTAAAACGTCAAATCGTACTGGGCAACTGAAAAGTCAGGGAACAACTCTTTAAAGAACAGAAAATTAAAACCAAATTGCAAATACTTTAAATGTTGAAGATTTTTAATCACATTATTATATTGGTATTTGATTCGTTTCCCTTGAATTATAGTTTAATGTAATCATGTTTTTTTTTATGTTCATTTTCTACTCATTTCGATCCCACTGTGCGACGCCTTCTGCCGAGACAAGGCAAAAGTTTCCAGCATCGAGCATTTTCTGTGTGAAAATCACTCAAAATTGTGTTTAACTAAGCGTAAAAATTATAAGCAAATTAATTTGCGAAATCACAGCAACGGCAACAGCAACAACAAAACAACAGCAACAACAAAACAGCAGAAACAACAACAATAGTTAGTTGGGCGGTTGCAGCACAAAACTTTTATGAAACAATCAGGCAAGCAGCCGACACTCTGGTTAGTTCCGTTGGGAACCATCCTCCTTCCTCCCGCCTCCTGCCTCCTGCCTCCTTTCTACATCCCTCCTACATTCCTTCTTCGGCCTGGCAAGAGCAACTGACGCGGCGCCTGCAAAACCAACCAAACGAAGCGTTACGCCAGCGGGAAGGACGACGCGACGGCAGTCAGTGAGCGAGGGGGTGGGAGTGTCAGGGGGGAAATAACCGACAATTTATCTGCATAAAAGCGCAGTGTGCAACTTTGACGTAGCCTTCATGGGATTGATGGGCGGGCCAAACTTTGTTGGCATTTAGTGAAAATTTAAAAACAGACTTCACAGTTTATAAGGAAGAGTATTCAGAAATAAAGCAGAAAAAATAAATTCCAATATTTATGGTGAATACTGTCATCAGAGATGCCAACCCTCCGTCTTTTTACGTAGATCTCCGTATTTTAAAGGAGATCTACGTGTCTACGTGTAAAGAGACTAAAACTACGTACTTTTTAAAAAATTGCAAAATACCCTAAAAACTAACATCTATGGTTAATGTTACGTACGCGGAGTCATGTTGTGACGCTTTGAGAGTAGGCATATATTACATGGTATGTGCGTAGCTATCGATATGTATGTGGTATGCGATATATGTAAGCGATATGTACAATGATCGATATAGCAGCGCTAAATTGCAAATAGATTGGCAGCTCTTACTTTGTAATTTGTGATTATTTGTGATTGAAAGTGAAAATGGACATCGAAAATTTAACAAGTGACAGCGAAGAAGATGTGGCAAACGCAACTCCAACCAAAAAAAGGAAAGTACACTACGATGTTAAGTACTCAGCAGCTTGGGAATGAGGAGCTGCAGAAAATGAAAAATTTAAACTTTTTAAATCCAGCGTCAATACTCAACAATAGTTTGAAAGCAAAGCTACCATCTATTGCACATTTGGGGCAAATGTTTCCAGGAACGTTTTTTATTGTTTTTTTAACAGAATTTTCAATTAGTTCTTATAATTTACAGGATTGTGTTCACAAAATATGACGGAGCTAGACCGCGAATGGCGACTTCTTCGAAACATGAGTTTTCCCTTTAAAGAGGAGGAAGCGGTACCGCCAGACGATTTTTGGCGTTATATTTTTCAAATGTTACAAAGGGAAATTCAACCCAGATGTTTCCGATTTTGACTGAGTTTACTCAAAATTTGCTTATTTTGCACATAGCAGTGCTAATGTTGAGCGACTATTTTCCGAAATAAATTTAATTAAAACTAATAATAGAAATAAGTTAGAAACGGACACTTTAAAAGGTTTACTTCACACACAAAGTGGGTTAAAGGAAAACTTAGAGCCTTCTGACAACCACCTAAAATACTTTAATAAAAACATGTATAAATTTTTGTAAAACTTGTACATTAATGTGTATAAGCAATCTAAAAAATGTAATTTTCTTTTTAAAACGTAACAGAAATTAATAACATTGAAGTACAAAGACAGTTAATTCAAAAATGTATTGTTTTATTATTTTTTTTTGTTTTTAAATTTAAAAAAAAAAGTACGTAGATCTACGTATTTCAGCAAAATTGTGCTACGGAAAAACACGTAGATTTTGGAGCCAGCCTACGTAATTTTAAAATTTTGAGTTGGCATCCCTGACTGTCATAGTGATTTCGATTAATACATCGTCCTTGTACCATATTGGAATAACCTTATTGTAAATTAAATTCTAAGGCAAATGAGAATATTGTCAGCTAAATTCGCCTGATTATCGAATGGGATCTATTATTTGTAAAGTTATGTAATTACCCCTTATTAAGAAAGTTGTATACATTCTACAAATTTGACAATCTGACTGATATAATGATTGACTGTGCAAATATTAAAGTACTAGAAAACTGAATTTTTTAATGTTAGCCCTTGTTAGGAAAATCAGTTTATAACTACGGTGACTTTTAGTCACCATCAAAGTTTAAGACAATAAATAATACTTTGTTCCTTTGAGTAAATTTATGTTATTTTATCTTCGTTTTAACACATTTATTTCTATTATTGAAATTTACGTTTGATCAGAATTTCACTGACAACATCGAGATGAATGCAAATGTTTCTATTTAAGCAATTTTCAAAACTTAACTTTCTTATTTATTAATTTAAGAAATATGCTTCTTATAATAAAATATTGCATGGAATTAAATTATCTTTTTTTTTCGCTGTATCAGATCTTTTGTAGACTTCAAGCTTATGAAGAAACATTCAGTGGAGACTCTGCCCTATCGCAAACTAATAACAATTTCAATTATAATTCATTGAAAACATTTTATTTTGAAAATAAATGAACTCACTGTTCCAACCGCGTTTCCCAGACCACCGCACAAATCATTACCATCATTAATTTGCATGCATAAGAAAAGGCGCGGAAAAGTGTCTGTTGAGAAGGGTCGGTCAGCTTGCGGCCACAAAGAAGGGGGTTAAATGAGTTAATGGAGTTCCCCAAAATACTGGGCTATTGTTTAGTTGAGAAAACTCTTGAAAATATTTAAGGAAAACTCGTCTGTTTTGAGCAATTGTTGTTTTTCAATTTTCAAAAATAAACACGAAATCACAAAGTTGCTCCCAACTCCTTTGAAACGATTTCCCGAGCCACATGTGGCATCAACCCACCCAAAAGTTGTCAATGATTTGCTGGCCCAACGCCTGCGGCTATGCTGCAAAAATATTCAAATTTATTCTTTGACTTGACGGCAGGCTCATTAGAACTCAGTTCCGAGTGAAGAGAGGAAAGAGAAGAATAACGCCCATTTACATTTATAAATTGTTGCCAAAGCATCTGAAATATTTGACATACTAAGGGGCGTGCCCGTCCGCCCCGGTTGAACGTTGGTATTGTCTGCGTTTAATTATGGGACCAAATAAATGTCTGTCATTCGGGTTATGGGGGTTATTTTAATGAGGTATTGACAATGGTCTGAGGCAAGCAGAGGAAACAGCAGGGAAGTAAATATCAAAAGATAACATTTATAAGGTAATCTGAAGGTGTTGCAGCAAATGATTTCTGTAAGTGGTTTCGTTACATAGTTTCTCTTACTATCGCTGCCCATTTAATCCCTGTGTATTTCATTCGTGACTCGTGACTCGTGACCGCTTCGCTGCCCCGTTAACGCCCCAATAATTAAACTCAATTAATGTCCAAGTGACCAGTCAACTGCACATCAAAGTTGTCGTAATGCAACGGAAATCAAGGCGACAGCCGATAAGTCCCATGCTCCAAACAGGCTAAAGACTCATCGCCAACAACTTCATTTGTCTTTGTTAAGTCCTGCGACAAACTCCGTTTTGGGAATCCCCTACCCAGGCCGTTATCTGCCAGAGCTGCCACCGAGTCGAGCAAATGAAACCACATGCTGTGTGGTGCTTATCTTGACAGCAAACATTTACAAAAATAAGCAGCTGGCAGAGACCGCGGAGGAAACACGTCTTTATCGCACCCAAACACAACAATTTCCAATTTTCCCTTTGACTTCTCTTTTGGCTTACCTCGTCCCGGTCCACCCAGGGCGCATCTTCTTTTTAAATACTCGAGAGGTAGATTAATCATTGCCCTGCTCGACTTTTGCCCCTTCATTGATGCTACCTGCTCCAGTAACAGTTCTTCTCCTTGAGTTGAGGAGCAACTTCTCCCAAATCCAATTATAATTGCGCTTATCAAAAATAAGTTTTCGATACTTTCTCCCTTGTCGGAGTTGTGCACTCGCTGGAGTCCTTGTTGTCTCCACTTTGACACCGTCGCTGCCAATTTCGCCAATATGGCAATTTAATCCACACAATCAGTTTAAGGCATCGCCATTTATCTTTGGGGAGAGCCTTCTTTCTATACGTGTATTCCTGCTGTGGTTTAATGCTTTGTTCGGGATTTCCTTTCCATCGCCGTCAATTACCTCAAGTTTAATTGAAGGTGAAATTGCGCAAAAGAAAAGTTGATGTGGTCATGCAGGAGTGAATGAAAGTCGATATGTTTGGGTATATGACATGGGACTGGATTAGCTAAGATCCTAAGCTGTTTGGAAGTACCAAAAAAGACAAAGTTGAACAAAGTTAATGTCAAAACCTGTGGATCTCTCTCCCGGAAATGCTAGCTTGTTGCATTTATATGCAAAATTCGTAGTAAAGATGATCTAACTGCGACTCGTGTTGGCAATTTCTTGAGTTGACTATAATTGGCACTTTCCTCATCTGACACTGGGAGTTGGTGTTAATGAGAAGTCCTGGTTTAATTACACTTAAAATATACATCCGGACAATGCACCCACCACCCAAATTGTGAAATAAATGAGGCAACTTGAGGGCTCGCACTTTTCATTTCAGTTTAGGCAAATAATAAATTTTCTCTTAAAATTCATTTCATTAAACATTTTCCATGAGCTACGACAATGAGACAAAAGCAGCGTGCCTGCCTGCCCCGGAAATCTTTTGTTTATGCTCCGGTCTCTTTCTTCCCTGTCTTCCTCGTTCTTCCCCGTCTCAATGCCTGTCCCAGACCCAGTCCTAGTCCCGGACTCGGCCAAATTAAGCAAGCTGACAATTTTCTCTCTAAACTGTATAACAACTTAATGAGCCTGCATAACTTTGCGACAACAGAGTCAGAGCAAGAGCCTGTCTTTCCTTTTTTGGGTGTGCGACTGATAAAAAAAGCTCGTAAACTTGGCCCGAAGGCATCGCAGCTCGACGTCGACGACAACGACGGTAAAAGTCATTATTCAGTGTACTAGAAACTGACTGCAATCCCCCCCCCACCCACTCAGCTGTACACTGCGTGCTAAAAATAATCAACTTTTCCAGGACTGTCACACGTTGGTTGTTCCAGCCTGGTGGCAAGTTTCGCGCAAAGTTTCGTGCCCGGCGTGGAGACAACTTCCGCTTTGGCAGGAGCACTTGCCTCTGGCCCATTTGGGTCGCATATGGCGTATGGCTATGTCCTGGCCATGTCCTGACGATGTCCTGGCTATGCTCCCTTACAAATGACGCATTAATGAAGTGATTTCGCCTTCGTCGTGGGGTTTGAATATGTATACACTTGCCGAGGATATTATAATTTTGCCACGAAATGTGAAACGCATTAAAGGATGTATGCCAGACCTCATAAAGCGTATATATTCTTTAGCAGGACCACGATTTGAGTCGCAATAGCCTTGTCCGAGTGACCGTCTGCTTCCTTGTAATAGGTTTGGTATAGGTTCGTATTTTTGCTGAAGGTAGTGCACTCGTCGGAACCTATCGGATCCCATCACAATACCGAACAGCTGTCTTAAACATTCTCAGATTGGAATTTTAATGATGTCTTCTAAAACCTAACCAAATTTTGTTGAAGTCGAACTACTACAGCCATAGAAACAATGGGTGAAAAATTATGTATTACAAAAAATAAATTTCTTTTGTTTTGAGATAGTTTAATCAAACTACAGATTCTGTAATTGACACTGGAATGCGATATCATATATCTGCCATCGGTCCAAAGTGAATGATTATTATGAAAATCTTTGTTGTTTCTTAAGGTATATCAATTAAACTCATATATTGTGTATTTGATATAGTTTTCCAAGTCCAATATGTAATAAAAGTCGCACATATCAACAATTAAAATTAAATACAAGCCCCCGCAAGGGTATAAGATCTTTGGTGTGCCAAAGACAACCTTTCCTTCTTGTTGGACTTTCTTTTGCCAGCAATGTCCCCATTCACCTCCCTACACGACAGCGCTCATTAACTTCCGTTTGAGGGCACCCACCACACCCACCGAGTCCTCCATCCTCCCAAAAGCAAACCTGTGAGCTGTTTGTTGCTTTATGCAAATGTTTTTCTTGTTATTATTGCTCGCGCTATGGCTGCGGCTTCTGTTGCTGTTGTTGTTTTTGGTTTTGGTTTTATAGAAAAACACGCAAAGTAAACAAACTTTTAGCTCTCAGTGGTGCTTCTACTCGTACGCCTTACACGACGAGAGATTGCCAGCTTCCCGGCTTGTTTGTACATATTTTAATTACGCGTCTCTGATTGGAGTAACATTTGAGCGAGGGAAACCGGGAAAGCGTGGAAAGCGTTGACATTTGTGCCCAGCTGTCGTCAGTCCGCAATTTTCGGTTGTTCCAAGTGGTTGCCCAGCATTGACATTGGTATCGCGTGTTGAGAGGGGGTCCAAAGGGGTGTTTCTCCCACATATATATATATTCTTTTAATGGCTGTATTTACTTTGTGTGAATGCAATTTGAATATTTATTCTTTAAAAGTGGTTCTTTGTCTTCCGAGATTTCTTTTTCAGAAACTTAAGACTCGAGTCGTAAGCTCAACTTCAAAATCCTAACGAAAACTATGATGTTTTTTCTAATTTATGTGGCTAATTGAGTCTAAGGGAAGTCGGCAACATTTGTTGCCAGGAAATTAGCATTTATGGGGCACAAGTATGTTGCAACTCATTCGCTCAGTCAACACTACAACACAATAAATAAATTTATATACAGAAGAGGCAGTTCAATAAACAATACTCTTAGTGTGTTCATGCAAACGGATAGTATCAAATCAGGCCAGGCACATGAGCAAGTCTGGAGCACATGGCGCACTTGGAGACGCAGAAAAGTGTGTAACAGTATTGAATTCCATATTTTTTGGCAGCTGCAAAATGAGAATCAACATTGGCAACATGTTGACTTGACAGAAAGAAACTGGGAAATTTCCAAGCAATTGACACCCTTTTTCAATCTGACACTTCAAGCTGAAGTCAACCCTCAACGGCAGCCTAGTTTATAAGGGTAATTTCAATAAATAGAGGCAGTCCCCCTTCAACGTCCTCCCTCTACAATATACATAAGTATTTTTGCATAACGCGAAATCTGATTATATTTTCTTTTATTTTTGCTTGTTGCCAATCTGAGTGATGGTTTTGGCTGAGTTAGGGTTGCTTTTTATGGGCCGACTGGCTGCCTGGCTGCTTGGGTGATTGGGTGAAACTCTCATACTTTACAATCAATAAATCGATGTGAAAAGTCATTAACATAAATTTCAGCAACAGACAATTAACAATCGACCTCCAATCATCATCAACAATTGGCATAATCCACTCAACGTCAACATGACTCGTTCGGTAAATTGCCTCGTTTTAAATTGTAAATAAATTTTGATGGCATTAAATGTTATTAAGCGCATATATATACGTATACAGCCGGAACAGGCACTATAATGCCATCAGCTCTGTTAATTGTGCGCTTAATTAAATTTTATGCAGGTGTAATAAATGATTTTCGCCCGTCGTCTAATTAGATTTCCGCTTTTTATGACTTCTGACATTCTGCGTTGCCCATTAACCATTGACTCGATTCTCAGTGTCAAATGCCTAAGGTCATAATTATGTCCGACTGGTTAAACAATTGAAAGATAGTGCAGATTGGTCACACAAGATGATTTAATAGATAATTAAAAGTTCATTTTTGTTGTCATTCGTATATTTAAAACTTGCAATTTATTGGTAAAAATGTCTAGTCCCATTTGTGCAACTGGCCCGGAGTAGGCAGCAATTTCCTAGCCTTGGGTTTGCCTTTCTTTTCCTGACCTTGTGTACAATCCTTTGGAGGAGCTGCGGTCTTGGAAGCTGCCGTGGAGACACGCTTGGGAGCAGGGCTGGCCGCCGATCCGTCTTTGGGAGCATTCTTGGCGGCTTCTGCAGCTGCAGCAGCTCTGGCAGCCTGGGCTGCAATTGCAGCCAACTGTCGCTTCTTCTCCTCGACTAAATCGAGGGGTGGCTTCACTTGGGAGCGGGCATCTCTCTGGTAATAGGAATTGCCAGAGAGGCGAGTCATGGACGTTTCGGGAGGAGAAGGTGCCGGAAGACTGCGTGGACTTAAGGTGTCGGCGTAACGATGACTGGTCACATGCTTGCGACCCAGAAGAAACTCCCGAAGAAGTTGCAGGAATGGGGAAATGTCACGGTGCTTGGGCGGCATTTTGGATCTTAACTGATGAATTTTTATGACTTGGACACTAAAAGTTCGATAGAATAAAAAGATTTTCACAATACACAACTAAAACGTAATGATAATTTTGATTTGGTGTTGAAGTTGTATTTTTTATAGTTGAAATGCCTACTTTCACATTTCCACTTGGTTGTTTTACCAATCACGCAACTGTTGCTGCGATGTCCCGAATTCCTCAGACATTTGACTCACTGTATCAATTCAATAAGCGTCAATCGCATGACGAATTCGACTGTCAATCAATTGCGCAACAAATGTGAAAGCCGCACCAATGAATTTCAATAATGCCACAGGAAAAAGAGAGAAATCGAGAAGGAAATGGTGAATTTAGGGGGGGGGGGGGGGGGCAGACATGAATGCCAACTTGACCAGAAATGACGAGATATAATGAAATTTTCGCACTTCTCACTTTTAGCAGAGACAACGCCAGAATCAGTCCAATTGGAATTAATAAAAACACTCGAATTTCCGACGCCAATCAGAGAGTGCAAAATGAAGACCCCAGGACGCAACTGACAGCCGCACGCGCCAGGCATTACTGTACTTTGTATTTCACGTTTTGTCTTTGACGCCCTCGCATTGCCTAAGCTGTCACTTTGACAGCCCCACGGCCGGAAGTCTGCCCGTCGAACGTGTGAGATGTTTATCATATGGCGCAAGATCCTTGCTTGGAACGCTGCTCACATTTCATCAGATAAGCAGCTTGTCGAGATTTACGAAATCGAGCTGATTATGTCTTTGTGATTGGCGAATGGCAGCGAGACCGGGACGGGCCCAGGTCGCGTGTCAAAGGGTGGCCCAGTCGAATGCCGCCTGTTTACCTTTTGGCTTTTCAATGGCCTCGAGCTGTCGGACGATACTGCAGGATGCGGGAAAGCATCTGGGGCGGGGGTTGTTATGCTCAGCTCAGGATTGAGCCCATGTTCTACAAGCTGCATTGGCTGTGAGAAATGCATAAATCAGCTTGACTCCTCTCAATTTGATTCTAATTTACGGCACACGTTGCTCCCAATCCATTTGAGATAAGCCCGCCCAGCTAAATATCAGGTTAACAACATTTTCCAAACGGAAATTGATTTCCATGAGAAAAAAACTGGTATTTCTGAAAAAACAGCAAAATCAGTTGAAAGGACACTACTATGTTATTTTATTTTTACACAATTTCCATTTATATCCAGCTGCGATGGCGCCAGTCAGGTTTTCTCTGAAATCTACAATGGAAAACAATATTCTGAAATATATATATGAAATATTTAGAGACTAATCTACAAGATCCTGTAATTTCAACAGACTCTGTTAGTTTGCGTAACAGCCTGAAGGAAGTCTAGGAAGTCGACATCATTATCAACAGCCGAGTCTATATAGATATGTCCGTCTGTCGTATGTCCGTCTGTCCATCCTAGATCTTAGAGACTAAAAATGCTAATGATACCAAACTTTGATATCGAATTAAATGAGCTATTTTAAAGTCAGATCAGATCAGATTTTTTATATTCTAGAATCTTTGAATGTTTCGAAAGTTAAATGAATTCACTAAAAGACTTTTATGGTTAATATACACTATCCATAAAAAAAATTAAAACATTGTTTTTGATTGTATGATTTGATATTCTTAAAAAAAGTCACATATTTTAGTAAAGAAAATATACTCTTAAGATTTTAATTTTAAACGATTTCTTAGAATTTAGTATTTTCTTTATTATGTTTTGTTTTTTTTTTAAATCGTCAAACTAAGAAAGCCAGAAAAAAATTTTTTTTTTAAATAAATAATTGAAACATGAAAAGCATTTGTGTCAAATCAATTTTATTACGGAATCAGCCTGCAGAGTTTCTGTAAGCTGTTACTCGAAATTGTTCAAAGTGCGTCATATTGCAGCATTTGAGACAATGTTGAAACCAATGCGAAAAACTAATTGATATAATTTTTTTCAAAAGGACAAGGCATGAAATTCTCTAGAGGGTTGGCCAAAGAACTGAAATCTGATTTTTGCTGTATTCGTGTTTTGTGTAAAACTGCACGCACGAACTGAAAGCCTTAAAAGTGGCATTTGATGCGTTCCTCCCTTTCCCTTTCGCTTTCCCTTCAGCCTTTAGCAGAGGGTATGTGGTGATGTTGGTGGTGGTATTGGTAGCCCATATGCGGTTGACGTGTTCTCGCCTTCTGATTGAACTAATTGACAAATGTGCCAAAAAATCAGCCAGAAATCGAAATCGATTTGGGAATTTGGTAATACGAGCTAAAGTTTGAGATTGAACAGAATACGCATTGTGGCCGTAGCTTTAACATTCGAAAAGTTCAAGCAGAGTTTCCCACTTTCCCATTTCCCCACTGTGTGCAGTGTAATGCGATATGTCAACAGTGTCGAAAGGTTGCAGCAAATTTAAAGAAGCAAAGGAACTTTACGAAAAGTGAAAGTAGCGAAGGTCAACATCATCAAAATGTCTGGCTAAACTTGTGGACAACACACACATGGCATACGCCACATGCCACATACCCCGAGGCCCTTCAAGGAGCAGGCCAAGAAGAAGCTGGTCTGCTGGTAACCATGGCTGAGGAAGCTGCGTCGTCTTGCAGTGAAAATGATAATGTTAAAGTTTTACAACTTAAGTCGTCAAAGTCAAACACACTCTAGGGAAATTACAAACACATTCGTGACAAGGATGTGAGTCTGCCCTTTCTCTGGCTGCTGCTTTGGCTGCAGCTCCTGACCCCCTGCACGGGGAGGTCAAGAACTGAGGGTGGCGTCTCAAACCTTTGTCTTCATCTGTGATGAAATACACTCGCCCAAAGTTTACCTGCTCAAATCTTAAGCTCTCTAGTTGAATCCCGTTTGTTTGTTGTTAGTGTAGTTACCGTCTTTGTACTCTTTTATGTTTTTACAGCGCTTCGGGGTGGTATTAGTGTAAAGCTCGCCCAGGCGCCACTTTGGGTGGCTCAACTTTGAGATACAACAACAGTCGCTTGTTCTGCTTACCCATTAGCATAAATAAACGCTCTAAGTACGCCCCATAAAGGTGTAAATGCTTGGTATTATTAGCCATAGCAGCTGAGAGGAGAGCGGAGCTGGCCGAGAGTCTGGGAAACCGCCAACGGCTTTAGCCGGGGGACTTTGGCTAGCGCTAAAATTTTATGCTGCTTTAACACATAAAATTTGCTCTCAAGTATTTCATAAAATTTTGTTGCGCATCAAAATGAGTTGCATGGACTCGACTTTTGTTGTCTCATCAAATGAAATTTTATTAAATGACTGCCAAGTTCGACTATGAAATTAGCTGACCGTGGGGTGTCTTAACTTAAAGTGTAGACGAAATGGGTCAGCTTTAAGAGGTCAAAGGAATGGAATCCAAGTATCAAGCTCTGACAGACACTTCATTATTTATGCTATGCGAACTTGGAATCATCTACCACCATACCTAAAAACAATTAGAGGCACATCGATAAAATTCTTAAGAAATATCTTTAGTCACAAAATTAAATAAATTAAATGTATATATTAATTTTATAAATGTAGCCTACAAACTAATTATTAATAAGATCGATATTATGTTCCCAAGCAATTCAATAAATTAAATTAAATAAATCAATAAACTAGATTAAATTAGAAGTCTGAATGTGCAACTACAAATATAAGAAGCTCAATTCTTTGTCTAATACCTCATCTCCAACTGAGTAAAAATGTTAATACAATAGCCCATAATATTCAGAAAGCGTAGACAATTTAAGAGTCTGTTTCTGTCAAATTTAAGTTTCCAGAGCAGGGCGCCTCTAGACGTGGCCATAAACACTGCAGGTGCCTATCAGATACCTACCACCCACAGGAAAAACGGAGAAAAAATAATACCCTCATTAAAATGCGCAAACGTTCTGTTTATGCACCGAAATTGCGTTCGAGTTTGCCACCATTGAAGTGGAGCTCTATTCATTTTGGTGCTAAATGCAGAGCCTTTATTCATTTGATGCCCACGTTTATTGTTTTCCAAGTCATTTTCAGCGTCTTATCAATTTGACTCGGAGGCACAGGCGGCATCTGCTCCTGCCAGATCTCGAACTCGTCCTTCTCCTGGTCGTGGCAATAAAAGAGTAACCATTGTTTCCGTTCGGCTGTCATTGATAATGAAGACACCAGCTACATTGTCTTTGGGGAACGTTCTCCCATTGCCGCTGCTGGAACACTTCAACTGGCTTCCCTGAAACGTGACTCTCTTATCAATGTGACTTACTTATTTTCTGAAGACACACCCGCTTCTCCTTCTTCTCCTTGCTCCTCAGTCAGCTCTGCCTTTTCCTATCGCAGCGGCAATTAAAATTTGTAGCTATTGGTAAATGTCGGCAACAATTGGGGAGAAGCTGCGAGTTGAATTCGATTTCGTTTGCGCATCGTTTGCAAATCATTTCGCAATTGCCCAGAATGGGAATGACTTTAGGGCAACTACTTCCTCCCCCACTATGTTATACTCCTCGCCATCCCCCACCAAAACCATCTCCTTCCCATTGCGGCCTCATTTTTCACAGTGACAGCGCAATGGGCGTTAATTGCGGGGGTTTGGTTCAGGTTGAGATAAGCGCGCGTGATTTTTCTACGAATTTTGCACCCGACGGGCACAAACGCAATTCGGTTGGGGATGTTCTTGAAGTTTTGACTTGTTATTCGACTTGCAATAGGCACAATTCATATTTTTCTCTTCTTTAACCATTCAAATGAGTTTTCCATTTGGGGCGTGCCGCCGACGCGCCGCGTTGCTGCGATAAGAGCACACAGGGCAGGAGGTCAAAGTGTATTTTTTGAATTGGCAAAACGTGCGGCAAATGGCTTAATTACATCTTAAGAGTCAACTTTGATCTTGACTTTTGTAGAACAGCTCAAGCCTTGAATGGTCGATACGTTAATTTAAAGATAACAAGTATTCATTTTAAAATGAACAATAAATGTGTCTTCATGTTTATTTGTATTAATTTCTTATTTCATCGTGGTGCAACAAGAATTTTCTTAAAGTACTAATGGTGTTTCATATATATAATCAATAGAAAACCAGATAATATTGATTGAAAACCAATCCATTCAAGTTGTTTTTTTTTATCTGGAATCTGTTAAGTCAAAAGAAGCTCCAATTGTTTTTAGTTCCTCTAAGATAACATCTATAGATTCTAGATTCTATTACAAAAATGTTGTGGTGTTTGATTGATGATTGATCGTCAGTATGGTCATACTGAGTTGTCTTACTATGTTTAGACTTGTTAACATTTTGATCTGCTCAATTGTTAGTTTTAACTTCTTACTGATATGAAAATACTCTGCCGCAAATAATATAATTAAATTATACATATACAACTTTAATTTGAAGTTAATATGTTAAGTTAAGTCTGTGATTATTACAAATTTGTTTAATTGATCCATTTATAATGTAGTTAGAGTGTTAGCCATTGCAACCTGACAGCCTTGTCTCTACACACAATTGTGGGCGTGCAAATGGGTCGCCCACCTGTATTTAAATGCGCATATTTCACAGTAAACATGACTTGACAACATGCCTGACTTTTTCGCATGGTCTGAAATATGTAAACAAATAGTTTTGGCAATTGCCAAGTGGGGCATGTGAGGACCTACACCTACACCTATACAGAGGCATACAGGTCAGGCCACATCCAACGACTGGATGCATGTTGTGGCATGTGTGGTTGTGCAGCAGCAACAACTTTTGCAACATGCGACCAACGAACCAGACGACTCGACACGACTCGACTGCCACTGCCTCTGCTTGGTTGGCTAAATAAACGAGGCCTTAAATCGAACTTTGTACACGGCTTGGGTCGTTCTGGATTGTTCTGGGTCGGAGCCAGGGTCAGGGAAAGGAAAAGGGCCGGGAAAAGGTAGGTAGCTGGTAGTTGGTAGTTGAATGCATGCCTGCCTGGCTGCCGTCTCGTTTGAGGTTAACATAATTTAAGCTGCCACCCAAGCGGCTCTAACGACGCAGCCTGCGAGCCCGGCTAACTGCCTGGCCATTTAACATGTTGCCAACATGCGTGGCAATTTTGCAAATTATAAATTTTCCACCTGTACAATATGCTGTATGCCTGGCCAAAGTGGGCAGAGAGAGAGAGAGAGAGAGACGGGATACAACGCCCACATAACTGTTGTTTAAACTTTTAAGCGCACACGCTTCCTGCCAACAACAACAACAACAACAACAACAACAGCAATAAGAGTAGAAGCAACAACGACAACTATCCGACAATTGATCGTTGTTTCCGGGTTTGTTCAGGCGCTCCGCTTGCTGTTATTCTTGTTGGTGTTGTTGCTCTTTGTCGACTCGACTAGATTCGAGTTGGCTTCTTGCAGCTGTCTGCCAGCTGAAATTAAGTCGACACCGGCATACAACATAACATGCAGATAGTTTTGCAGACATCGCAACAACAACAAGACTACAACACCTACAACCAGCAACCTGCTTCCTGGAACATGGCCTCTGTAAATAGAGCTGCCTTTCATTCATTCATAGCATTCAAATAGTTGCGTGTACAACACGGCGTATGATGTATGTTTGGCACAATACCTTGCCATACAACTTGTGGGGAAAGTTATTGTTCGACAGTGTTTCAACTATTTCTTGAACAGAATCATAAATACTCAATATTTAAGCTGGGTATGAAAATGGAATGAATCTCTTCAGCGTTTCTTGCCAGTTTTATCGTCTACATAAACCAATTTACACATTCTCGTATTTATTTAAATGTTCAATTTGAAATAAATTTAGTAAGGACCAGAAGGTCCATCAATATTTCAACTGAAGAGACTGACCCTCTTGCCAGATATTTGCATGAAACAAAATGGAAAACGGCAGCAATTTGCGTAAGAGCAAATTAAATATTGTAACTGTAAAATAAATCTGATATGCAATATATCGAAGCCAAAGTGCAAAGGACAACAGGACAACACGAGGACACGAGAACACGAGACCAGGCAACAAGACAACAGAGGAATCGAGTCGAGGATGCTTCCGTCTACCGACTGCATAAACAAGACTGCAGAAAAATATAAACAATATGCAAAACATGTTGAAGACGGGCAAGCTGAAAGCCTGGGAGACTGAGACCTGAGGCGACTGCAACAAATGTCAAGTATACGCACTGAGGCTCTGCTTTTGTTACATAACTTTGCATACTTTGCCCGACAGACAGAGGGAGCAATCGGAACTGTAACAAGGTCAACATTTTGAAGCATGTTGCCATCAATTTAACATCAAATGGCCATAAATCTCTGGCAGCACATAAAACATGCAGCGTGTTTTCCATAAAATACTCGTATTGAATAAAAGATGCTAAATAAATATTTAATATACATAAGCGACAACAAGCTGCCCCGTCAAATATTGAATCAATTGTGAGCCAATAAAAACTGCGTTTCATTCAAAGCGAAACAAACTTCTGCAGAATCGACTGAGTTTATGTCTCAATTGCGACATTAATTTGCATTAAATAAACGTCTCGCCCCGTCGAGAGGAGAGGGAAAAATTAGAGCGGGGCTCCCTTTTCACTTTGATTTACGTTGCATCAATATCAATCGAAAGTCAACAGACATGCTATATACGTACATTATATGTTACGAATAAGTAGTATACATTCAATATATTTTGCATTTAAAAGCATTTCTCTGCTTCTACTTTTAAGTGATTTTTTTGATTGTTTGTCTTTCAGTTTGCATTCCGTTTTCCCTCGTCGCGACGCAAAGGCAACACGACAACGGCGACAAGTCAAAATATTGTACTGAGAATGGAATTCATTAAAAATATCGAAGCAACATTCAAATGTGAGTGCGGGACGCAGTCGGGCAGAATGCTGTGTGGTTGATTCAATTCAACGACTATAAATGATATTTTAATGCGCATTCTTGTAGAATATTGATTAAAGGCTCTTGAATTATATATCTATAACGTTGGAATTGTTCTAACCATTTTGAAAAATGTCTTTGTGATGTGTTTATGTCACCTATATTTTAAAATCAGTTTCTAGGTATTAATAGTCAAGATCGCATATCGGAACAAAGTCTTGCAATATCATATGGGGCTACATTGAACAATTCTGATCGTAATAATGCAAAGTGTAGACATTAGAAAGAATTTGTGTATTTGTGGTTTTATTTAAAATAATGTTTAATTATATTAAAATTGAAGAAGTAGTATTTCACATTGAATTGAAATTTAATAATCTGCGTCGTTAAACTCGCTTGTATCTTTATTCTCACAACCACACTAAGCCGAACGTAGTGCTTCCTTCTTGAATGATTGCACTCGACTTACTCCCGTTGCTGCCGTCGTGCAGAATGTCTCTCTCCTGCTCGTCGTTTGTGAAACTCGCCATCTTGCGAATTCGCCGTCGTTGGGCTTGCATCATTGTTGCTTGTCGTCGTCTTTGCTACATTGCTGCTCGTCGCTGTTACTCGTCGTTGTTACTCGTCGTTGTTACTTGTCGTTGTCTAGGGATCTTACTTTTGCTCCGTTATTGGGATCTATGCACTCAGCTTTATACCAACCCACATATCTGTATATACTATATGCTTGAAAAGAAAAATAATAAACTATATAATATTTCCGATTTCTGTTCACTTTTAATTCGATTTGCTCTTTTCTTCAGTTTTCGAAGCTAAACTATATTTGTAATTAACACATTAACTTAATACCAAGTTGAGATTGCCCTTCGAATTATAAATCTAACAGGAACTCCATTAGTATGTATTTCCATCACACCATCGACACTTAATTCCATTCACCGAGCTTTGACCAAACATTTCTGCGGATCTCTCAGCAATCCGCACACTTAAAATATTTACGCAATCAAAATTAATGCAACTGTCATGTTCTCGTCTCAGCCGCCTTCCCGCACTCAGGAAATGTATTTAGCGTTAAATGCAAATACACTTTAGAATTGCAGGCAACCACAAAACTCCTCTGCCTCCATCCAAATCCCTTTCTCTGATCCTTCCCCGTACATGTATTCCCGTTACAATCCCGGGACTGATGCATGTTTAAATTTAAACAGTAAAACCAAACTCATTACCAACAACAAGCGAGTGTCCTGTACTCGTTCGTTCGTCGTTGTCAAATTACCAAAATGTCCTTTTGCGCAATTTTGTGGACATTGGAAATCGCTTTGATTGAACCGCATGCAATGCTGGGTTAACAACAAGAGGGAGGTGGGATACTACAATGGCCGCACATAAAACAAACAGGCCACGTCCTGGCAGTGTCCTAGCCGCATCCACATCCACATCCACATCCACATCCATGTCCAAATCCACTTGCAATTGCAGCTGCAAATGCGCCTCGCTGCACTTACACGCATCCCAGCTTCAGTTCGATGTGTAAATTGTCCATGCGGATGCGGATGCTTGTGCGGATTGGGGATTGGTTTTATGTCGCTTGCGCCCGAATGGAGATGCATTTTACTGCCCTGCTAATCTCTGAGCGGTTCAATGCGAATGCGCTGCAATGCAAAGTAAAAGCGAAAGCAAATTTGGCCAACTGCAGTCCGGATGGGGAAGGTTGACTTTGAAAATCAATTAACAACATCAAACAGACACTGTGGACGCTGACGTGGACAGCTGTCGGCTCAGGGAACCACCAAGTGAACCAAGTGAACCGCCCAACCACCTCGAAAGTGTGTAAATTGCAACTGTAAATCAAATATGACAACGCAGGCAATGCAAAATTTGCATGTGTGTCAGTCACATTAATTGTCCGCGCCAAGTGGGCGGACCACATGGTCAATCGAAGGGAGGCGGGTATATGAAAGGGGGCGTATTTTATTGTTGTGTTAATGAGTGTGCATAGCATCGCCGTGGGCTCTGCCAGTTGCCCAGTTGCCCAGTTGAACTGCTAGGGTGGAGGAGGGGCTCGGTTGTCTCTATGGACACTGCAATTTGCTGATGTGACAGAAAAATATGTTGCCATAAGGCGTGTGGCGGAAATTTTAATTAATTATATATAAAAGTTGCTAAAATAATGGACATTAATTGGATATTAATTGCATAAATGATGAATAGTTGCCAATACTGTTTAAGATGGAAATGAGAGCTCTCGTTCTGCCCTAACATTAAAGAGATATACGAAGGGCTCACTTACCCCTAAATTCAGCATCAAGATCTCTGACTGAAGGCGGTCTGTCCCAATCGTCTTTTGGGGTCAATGTCCACTCGTTGAAGAAAAACATTTGCAACTTTTCTAATTAAACGGACAACAACTTTATTCAAACAACTTAATCAACTTGCAACGACAAGCACAAAGGCATAAAAACACAGACTCGCAAACACATTCGCACACACAACAGCAAGATGTATCCATTCACAAAACTATGAGTAATAAAATTATTTACCCAACAAAAACTCGAACCACAAACTGCAGAATGCGAAAAATGCATGGAAATTTATGATCACGTAGATGACATAAAATGTTTCAGATCGCAGGATGGGAAATGGGAGGAAGAGTAGGAACGCACTTTGCATGCAGCTCGAAGCGAACATGACGTGATAATTTACTTAACGGCCTATGTTCTCCCTCAACTGCTGTGTACCCCCTTTGACATAAAACTATTTGCCTCCTTGCTTCAATCAGAGACACTTTACAGGGCTGCAAACATCAGATTTTATGATGTCTAGGCCATAATTATGCGCGATTCGTTCTGAATACCACAAAGACGAAGTTATTGGTCGATGAAGTTCGTTTATAAGCGACAATTTTAATGGATATTTTATGGTCTTGGGGTTTAATAAAAGCCTATCGTGCAATTCGAGCGTTGAGATGAAGTGAAATGTTTTATGGACCAAATAAGGCAGATATTGGAGTTAGTAATTAGAACAATAATGGTAAATAGATATGACAATCTTAAACGGAAATTCAGCTAATTTGATCAGCCCTTTAATATGAATTTTGGAGTGTGGGTGGAGACAATCGTCGACCCTCGGCTGGATCTTTGATGTCGAAAAAATGGCTGACAAACAATGTCTGAGCTGAGCTAACTGCAATTAAACCGAAACCGCATTATCTCTTTCCCGTCGCTTATCGGACTGTTTATGTGCTAAGCTCTCGACTTGGGGGCCATCCCGACATGTCTGCGGTATGTGGAAGCATTTTCCCATAAGACCTCTTCTTGGTGCAATCTTTTCTGTCCGGCTAGACGCCGTTTAGACCGGGCCAAAGGCCACAAAGAGCTGAGCTGTCGACTGTTCGTTTTGTTCTGTGGTGATAACTGGGAATTAATTAAACGTCGACGCGAATTAAATTAAAATAAAACCACAAAGACGCAGACTTAAAGACTATCACGGACTATTAATAATGGCTAAACAGACTGATAGATCCATGCATCTTTCGGCCAACTTTAAGGGCCACCCTCTCATCAGTCTGATGGGCAACAAACTCCCCTTTGCCCGATTTCATGGTTCTGCGGCTCTGCGGAGCTCTGTCGCCTTCCCCCAAACGTTTGACGTCTGTTTCCGCTGTTTCTGCTGTTTTTTGCATTCACTGAAAAAGGCATAACAATAAATGGGGCCCAACCAAGTCGACAACAGGGGAAAAAAAATAACAAAACCAAAGCTAGAGCTCCACGGGAAAGGGCCAGAGGGCAAAGGCGAAACGAAACAATTGCAACAAATGCAACTCTGGCTGGGACTTTCCACTTCCGGCTGCACTAAAAGTTTAAATTCATTTCCGTTCGGGCTTAGATTTTTGCGAAAAATTAATTAGAAGTTGCACAAACACGCGAAGGACTACACTGTAGTTACTATCTTTGAGTTCGATGCCAAAAGGATTTGTTTGTTTTATTTTTCTCTTTTCCTTTTTATCCTCTGACCCGACCATTGAGACTTTTCTTTCCTGCCATTTATGTGCTAATCTTGGCAACGCCATTTGCCACAGTTGGAAACAGTGGCCTTAATGTGCGACAATTTGTTGGACACTTGGCAGAGATCAGTTCTCAATAGGTGTTTTACCGGATGACAAATGACTGCAGTTCCATTTTTTAGTTTGTTTTCCCGAAAACTGAAGTCTATCCCAAAGTGTTTTCCTATTGCAGGTGGCACAGCTCCAGGAAAGACATTCCTCTTTTCACTTTCATTATGTAATTAGTGGCAATTAATTAAGATTACAATAGTTGATAGTTGCCATTTCGAAGTAGGTTCATATGTCGACTAGACAGACACATTTTCCATACCCGAATTTCTCCCAGCTGACAGAGATAAATTACTAAGTTCGTGACGCGTCCTTTAAGTGCTTTCAAAAAAAAGTAAAGATAGACTGCTCTAGTTGAAAGTGCTCAACAAGTAATCAGGCTAAATAATGTGGAATACTTTATAAGCATAGGAAATACATTATAAGACCTTAGATGTATAACATTTTAATAGCTCAACCGAAACGTATTTAATATTATATTATTAGTACTAATGTCACTTTTCTTTTCGTTTCAGGCCTGAAAGATCCAAATTTGGATAGGCATACCACTAAAGGTAAGTCTTGAAGAGGGCATTTGGCAAAGTTCTTCCGCCTTATTAATTTGGGAAGAGACCAATTCGAATCAAAAATTAATTAAAATCCCACTTAAATATAAATTGTCTAAATTATTACAAACCAAAATTTGTTGCTCAAAGGGCACCACAGTAACCCGAACGTAACCCAAACACTTTACCACAATAACTATAAATTCCCAGGCCCCGTCGACAACCGCATGGAAGAAACCCCTTGCCAAGCTTCAAGGCGTAAAGCAGCAAGCAGCCTCTTTAAAACGCAATCAAGCTGAAAATTAATTAAAATTTTAAGCGGGATATGAAAATAATGTGCAGCCAAAAGAAATTACACACACACAGACACCAAAATAGGACCATCATCTCAACATGCACCTCACCCTACAATCACCTCCTTCCTCTTCATCACTTTGTGCCATTCCCAGCAGCGTTTAATTTAAAACTCACTTGTTACATTTTTAGACGCTGACTTCGACATTTTCTTCTCAACTCCAGTTGAAGTCCCAGTTCCAAAGTCGTCGTCGTCGTCATCGTCGTCGCAGTTGGTAGTCGTCTCGATTTCATTAAAAATGTTTTTATGCTCACATTATCCTTTTACTTTAGCGTCGACTTCACGTCTCTCTTGCTGTTTTAGTGAGCAATTTAATTTGACTATGAAACGGCAGCCGCATCCTTGACACTTTCGCTTTTCCATCTCCCACCCCAGGTATTTTCCCAGTCGTGCTTACCCCTTGCCATTGGCTTGTTTTAAGCAGCTTAAGCTTGTCGTTGACGTCCTCGTTGCTCACGGTTCTCTCGTTGTTGTAGTTGTTGTTGTTGTTGTTGTTTCTGTTAAAGGGCTCATAATTTCACGCTCGACGCACACACACGCGTCCCTTTCGCCGTGCACCTTCACCTGCCACTCGGTCGTGGCCTTTAAGTGAAGTGTTCCCACTGAGTTGTGTGTGTGTGTGTGTGTGCGTGTGCAGCCACAATTTTCACCAACATTTTCACTGCTCTTGGCTTTGAGTTTTCCGATTCAGACAGAGAAGACATCACTTCAAATCCAATAAACTTAAGTGCGCTGCTGCTGATGTTGGATTCCTCCTGGTCCTGGATCTCGCCCTGCTTTTGCCCCGTCGCCAGGCTATCTTTCTGACTTGTTGGCGTTGCATGCACCACGATCCTTTGTTTAGTTTCGTTGATGCTCTACAGTAAAAGCATATTCCCAGTTCATTCGAACTCGACTTGTAACTACTCTGCAGCTCAACTAAATAGGTGTATTAATGCTCACCAGTTCAGAAATATTCCTAGTTTGGTCTTCATGAATCAAAGGTTTAGTAGCTCATTTATGTTGAATTATATACTTATAAATTAATTCACTAATCAGAAACATAAACTTAGTTTAGATATTTTGTTATCTTGCCCAAAATATGACACGCAATTCTTTCAAATTCTTCATAAATTTCTATCCGACCTTCATTATTATATTAGACATAATGTTTGTACTGATTATATTTCAGTTTAATCAATGCTTTGATTCTTCAACTAAGAATTTTTCCACTCTCCAGATCTAAACTTAGTTTAGATATATTATTATCTTACCCAAAATATTACACGCAATTCTTTCAAATTATTCATATATTTTTATCAGACCTTCATTATTATATTAGACATAATGTTTGTACTGATTATATTTCAGTTTAATCAATGCATTGATTCTTCAACTACGAATTTTTCCACTCTCCAGAAATGAAGGACTCTCTGTTAGAAATGAAGGACTCGCAGTTATGGGATTTTAAATGGATTGGTCTGTCGAGCTAATGTGATGAATGGATGTGGCAATGTCATTGCAGACTCGCAAAAAGAAAGTCATAAAAAGTAGATGGTCCTGTAATTATTCTGAAGTAATTTCATGGACTCCTTTTTAGCTCGCCTTTAACTACCAATGAGTCAGAGCTCGACTGCATTTCATGCCGTTGGCAAAAAACTCATCACGTGTTTGTACGCCACACATAAGCAAATGTGGCACTTTAATCTCATAAATCAAACGACAACAACAAGTTGGGCCAGGAGTATAAGCAGCAACAGGATAACAGGAAGAGTGGCAGACTGGGTGGGAAGTGATAGACCGCACATATCATAACATTTAACATATTTCACTTAGGCAAACATTTAATCCTGCAACTTGTCTGGTGTCTACCTGGTCGTCCTGCTCGTACTGCCGTCAACATTCTCATTTCCTAGCGAAGTTTTATTTTTATTTCTTATTACACCTTATCAAATAATGAATATCAAATGTAATGCTTATCATTTATTTGCCAAGGCGAAACCGAAATGTATTTCGATGCGAGCTGCCTGGCTGGTGGCAACATATTATAATATTTACTTAATTTTCATTTCTAATTTTCTGCCCTGGCATGAGGCATATGAAATTGCTACCAGACCTTGGCCATGGCCAGATGTGAAGATGGAGATGGAGATGGAGTCGAAGGAAAAAATTGCTGCATAATAAGTGAAGCTCATAGCGAAAGTTGTTGTGGCCAAAAGTCAAGTGGGGAATGAGATTGGTTGGTGGGTGGTTCTTCGGAATGGGGCCAGTGCTGCAAGGGTGGCTTCTGTCATTCCTTGCAGGTGGCTTAAGCTGGCGTCTAAGGCGATAAGCGGAAGTATTTGAATTTTTAATAAAATGAAATGCGAATCCCTCCAAGTTTGGCTCGCCACACCCACTCTGTGATTCATTTGCCACTTGTGCAGACGCAGCCACAAAAAATTATTTAAATTCGGTTTTGTAGTCGCCGCCATTTTCTTGTCGCTGGCTGTGAAAACTCACAGCTTTTCTCGCTCCTCCACTGCTGCCCGGCACATTTCAGCTAATCTTTTGGTCAGCCAACATTGACACCCACCGACTCCCACTCCTACGACCGTCCAGCTGTCTGTCTGTGTGTCGCCTTGTTGTCTATTCGCTTTTTGAAATTCCAATTTGAATGGTCCGTGGTTTCCCCCAGCCCTCTCCCACTATTTCATGGGAGTGTCCCTACGATTCGGTGGTTACAGCCAATATTATTTTATTCATGCCATCGTACGTATTTGTCTTTTTCGCACTGTTGCCATCTTCGTTGTCGTTTTCTTTATTGTACTTGAAAAATCGTAATTAGAATTGGTAATGTATTCAAATTGACTTTCATTTCCGTTCGTTTGTTTTGCCTCCGTTGTTCTTCATTAAGATTTTGCGCATTTTGTGGGATGGTCCCACACCTTCCACCTGGCAATCGAAAGCTTCAACTTGACAATTGGTCGATAAGCTAGAAGCGAGAATGATATTATCTAAGTACTAAGTTAGTAATCGTCAGATGAGTCAAAAGAGAAATTACCCCATATTATTTGTTTCCAAATAAATATTGATTCTGACAGTCACACTTTTTGTACGCAAGCCCAAAACTGCGAAGATCTACTCTGCACAAGGAATTACACGTAATACTAGTATCTATCAGATACTTTTGCTACCATATTTCAAAATCTTTGTTTGCTCAGCCAAGGGAAGAAAAGTTTTTGTCCAACAAAAAGTAACTGAACGTGCGGCGGCATTGAAAACAGGCAAAGGCAAAGAATAGCAAATGGAAAAGAAAAAGAAAGGAAAAAGAAGAAAAGCAGCAGCAAGAAACTGAAACTTTCGCAGGAGAAACCGTAAAGAATTCAACTAATAAAAATCAGGCACTCAAGTGCGAAAAAATCGCGAAAAGCATCATCAAATAATGTGCCACTCAAGCCGAATGCCAAGCGTGGCCAGCCTCAGTCTCATCCCCAGATCCTGCCCCATCTCCCAGCCGAGGAAAAGACAAATAGAAAACAAAAGTAAAAAGTAAGTTGAAATAGAACTATGCTACGCGCAGTTGGTGAAAAGTTGCGCCGCCAACCGAAGCCCCAAAATAATACAAAATTGCCAAGGAATGCAGCCGCACACCCGACAATGGGCCCACGCACCACGCACCCCGCGGCCCATAAGTCCCCCTCGGCTATACGTCATCAGGACAAACTTCGATGGGTTAGCCAAAGCGCGCTGTCTCCATTTTTCGGGTAATCGCGGGGTATCGGGGAGTACGGATGCGTTGGCCACATATTTCCGCCGCCACGAAGCGTGCTAGGTATTTTCCTCAGTTACTTCGAGCGTGTGTGCGTAACGGAAAAGCAATTTTCCTTTGTGTCGTGCTCAGGTTTCAGCTCGGATTGTTTTCGTCGTCTATGTTTTGTTTCCGTGAGAGTTTTTCCTACGCGCTGCATTCAGCTGGCAAATTTGTTGCAGCAGAAATAAACACTTTATTAAATGCATTGGAATAAACGCAACGAAACGAACGAACGAACGAACTCCTCTTTCCTATTTGTCTTCTCCAAGCGATTCACTATTTACTCACATGTGAGGATAAGCTGCAAGGATAAAAACTTGGCAAGTTCTTATATCGCAAAGTGAATTTGGTGCTAAGCTAAAGGAAGAAAATCTCCTCTGTGCTTCGAACTGGATTAAAGTGTGACGTATAAATATAATATTGAAGATTATTTTTTATAAACAAGCACTTATTTAGCAAATAATTTGCTAAATAAATACCATATATTCCGCGAGGTTATAGAGTTGAGAACTTATTGTCTAATTTAGTAATATTTTATAAAGTTTCATTCAATACCTTATTACAAATAATGTTTTATAGATCTAAATTAAAGACAGACTTAAGACCAAACTTAATTTAGAATCTTGTATTTATGGTAAACAATGATTTAAGACAAAATTTACTTAACTAATAGAATATATTTTATGGCTCCTTAAAACTATAGAAATACTTAAAACTATTAGTGTAATATTGACCAACTTTCATTAGTATTAATATTGAATATTTATATTTATATATTTAATATTTATTATTAACAAAGGAGTATTAGTTGCATCGATTTATTTTTATATTTGTCATTATGAAACAATGTCATGAGGCAACAATAAACGCAACTACTGCCAAAAAGCCAAGAAGGCTTTTAATACAGCTGCTAAAGGAAATGCCAGTCTCTATTTATTATCGCTGACTAACCGGCAAAATAAGCTTAGTATTCTTTTGTTAAATCTTTGAGTCAGTTAAATTCCCTTTATTTACAAATTTTAAAGGTCTTCGAAATACAAAATGCATTATTTAAATTGGAAACTATTTGTATACCTTGGAAATAAATATTTATTAGTTGACATGGTCTTAGAAAAGTTTTAATTTTTAAGACTACAAATTTCTGAGTGAATATAGTCTCCCAGAACTTCGGCAAAATTTAGTCATTCACGAGTATACAAATTATGATTTAAGTATTTATTTACTTTTTGCATTTGCCCCCAATCCAAGGCACAACCTCTCACACCCCTCCCCATCTCACACACACATTCACACACACGGATAATCGACGGCAGGAATCAAATTATGCTAGAATTGAGATTGATTTTTTATTCAATTTTAATGCGACAAACGAAGGCAGATAAACAGACACCGACACCGACATCGACAGCAGAATCAACTCTGATACTCGCACACACATGTCCCCTGATCCCTGCTCCCTGCTCCCTAGCCCGTGGGCCCATGGGCCGATGGCGATGGTTTGGTTCTTGGCCCTATATTCCCAGCTACAGGGTGCTTCAAATAAACCAAACACGTGGCCATGGCCTTTGCTGCTCCTCTCCTGCTCTGATGCTGTGCATCGCTAGCTGGGGAGACATTATAACAACGATGGGACACAGGGGAGTGCCACTGGATTAGGTCGTTGCTGTCGTCGTGGTCCTTATGGGAAACTTTTTGAATATTACAACATAAATCGATTAGCTTCCAGCAATCTGCATCACATGTGTGTGTGTTTGTCTTCTCTTGATGTGTGTGTGTGTGTGTGTGTGTGTGTGCGTGTGAGTTGTCACTGATTGACACTTGAAGCAAAATTTTTTGCTCTCTACTTTTTGCTGTTTGCTGTCGTCCATTGATATGCGTCTGCCACTTGACTTGACTCCAGTCAACGATGGCTCAGAGACTTCATCTCCAGCTCTAACTTCATGTGCTTTTTCTCTGTCCTTCTTTTAGCTGCGATGTGGTGACGGCTCATCAATGGCTCTTCATCATCATCCAGGCAAATTGGCTTTCAGTTTTGGCCCTCGGCTTTGGATCTGTCGACGTTTGTAGTGCATTATTATAGACGACGACCTCGATTTCTAGCATAAATTGAAAGGAAATTAAACATTGAGTGGAGGTGGAAAAAGTGGAGCTGCAAGGGAAATTGTCATGCGATAATTGTTTTATATCTTGACTACCAGGCAGAAATTGCCTGTTAATTGATAATGTGGGTCAACAAGTTGACATTAGCAAGGTTACACACTGTTAACAAGACAGTTTTGCCAGCAATTTCTCATGGGAGCAATTCTTTAATCATTCTGGCAAACAGTTGATATTTGCCCTGTAGATTATCCCATTTCTGGTTGTAACTAAATTACATTGCAATTTAGATCACTTCACATCATCATCGTCAGCTGCAGCTCTCCAATCAATCCCAGAGGCCTTCAACCAGTCAACAAATCTGCTAAGCAAATATACGCCAAAAGGCCTTAACCTCTACGAGGCTAACAGCAAACACAACAGACAAACTGCAATTAGCGAACACAAAGCGCAAACAGGACTAAATTTCAAGAGGAACAACAGTTTATCAATTTAGGGGTGGCTTCTGGTTCGATTCCCCAGTTCGACATCTGTAATTTTACACAAATTAAAAGCAATGCGACGCGAATTCAGAATCGAAATAGAAGCCGAAATTCTAAAGGTGTAGTATATAAATCCTTCCCTCTGTGGATCTGTGTATGTGAGTCTGGGCTAGACAGACAAATAAGGGGTCTAACATGACATATAGGGATGGGCTGGGAGTTATCAATTGTCTTGGCAACAGACAACAGGCAACAGAGAACACAGAACACAGAACAGCCCAAATCCCGTTGTGCAATATTCAGTCAAATTTTGCGCTTTAAGCAAGAAGCCGCAGTTCATTCACTTTGTAGTCCAATTAAATGCGCTGAAGGGTTCGCCTGTCGAAGATCCATTGCAATTCCACCTCCCTCCTGTTCCTTTGTAGTCCCTTCGACATTTTTGTAGTTAGTTGCGGAGCGATACCTGAGCTGTGAATTGAGTTTCATGCTCCGCTGGTTAGCAATTTGTTGTCGCAGCAGTTGCCTTTGACTCTATTTTCATTTTCCCTCCTAACTCCATTTTCATTTTCATCTCCATTTGTATTTCTAATTCCACTTTCGCTGTGCCTTTGACTTTAAGCTTTAACTGTTCATTTTCTGTGGCCATCGTCACAAATTGTTGACATTATTTTCGGCCTCATCATGACAAAGTGTTTTGGCTTCACTTTTGTTTTTGTCTTTTGCTCCACTTTCCACACTCCGCGCTGCGTGGGAAACTTTCTAAACATGTCAAGTTCTCATCAGCAGCATCTCCATCTCGTCCTGTTTATCCTCCTGTTCCGACTGGTTGTAATTATCACGCTAATGAATCAAGTGTACTCGCTTGTAACTAATTGATATGAGAAAGTGACATGGCTTTTTATTGTTCCAGGGGGTTGGTTGAAGCCGATAAGCAACCAGGCCAAAACAAAATTCACGACTCTGCACTTTTTGTCATTCTCGGGTCGCGTGTGTGTTGTGAGTGCGTACTGTATGTATACTCTGTGTGTGCGCGTGATTTTCTATGCTAATTTGCATGAGAATATTTCAGATCAGGCAGTTGCTCTATTACCAAAATCTCAATCTATATCATTCTCGGTCAAAGCCACAACATCAATATTTATGCAGCTAATCAACAGCACACAAAATTAAACCAAAAGGCAGCTCGTGAAATGGTAAGAACAACAAACCCAAATCCAATCCAATCAAAAAGTATTCAGGGGTTAGCATTGCCGATAGAGAGAGAGAGGTAAATAGATGGAGTGTGAGATGGGGAGAAAGAGGGTGGTAAATCGAAAAACTTCATTAGAAATTTGTTTGGCGCCTCTGACATTTTCATGGCAATTGTCTTTAACTTTTTACTCGTGTAAACTTTACCTAAATGAATTTTTACAATTCCTTTTTTTTCTGCCTCTTCGCGGAAGGCCCTTAACTTTTGGGACGTTTTACTTTTATTTCTGTAACACATTTTTTGGCATATGGCCCAGGGGAGTTGAAAGCTTGTTAAGCGACTTTCTTTCAGGTGACGACTATAGAAGCGATGATGATGTTAATGATGATGATGATGATGACGAGTGGTTCGCCGTGTTCTGCTCATCCACTGATGACTTCGGGTCCCTGGAGTATTTTGTCAGTAATAAATGTGATTGTTTTCGCCAAAGGCAACGCACTCGAGGAGTATTATTTATATTTATGTTATTTAGCATAAACAACTTTGCTTAAATTGCACAAACTTTGCATAAGCCCTGATCTGTCGTCCTGCCCTGAACAGCGGCAATCAATTTCAATTTTAAGCCCTTTACAGGAAAGACAACGTTTTTAATTAATCGTCGGATTACCAGGAGCTGCCCAACTGCCCAACTGCCCACAGTTGACGTGGTCGCAGTGCTCGCCAGCGGTTTACACTACGGTCTATGGTCTACCCTCCAGCTGTCCATTTTTTCATTATCTGTGCGATTTATTCTATTTTTGTCGCCCAAGCGAGCGACTCAACTAAACGAGCGACAAATTGCCAGAGTCCTCCGTCGCTTCAACCTCGACGATGATGAACTTTTATTGTTCCTGGCCGCGCTTAATCCTTTCACGCTTTGTGTCATCAATGCGACGGCACAAGCCGCACTTCTGACGGATTTACCAGGCCCACAAATAGTTTGCATCGTCCAATCATGCCATATGGTCCAAGGAGCACTCCAAAACCATGGAGACGTGTTGCCCGTGGCGAAAAAATGACTGCACTCATTTCATTTTACTCGAATTGTGGTTTGCTATTCTACGAGAACGTTGAAAATCTGTTTTGAAAGCCAATAAATCTGAATTATTGGCTTCCTGCCAGATATCAGCTCTGTCTATCAGAGTCTCTCTCTTCATCTCTGAGCTGACCGACAGTTTTCGTGTCTGTTATGATGAAGTACTCGCATTTCGATTTATATTTAGCTTACTTCCATGGGATGTAAGTCGATGCAGATGAACTCGGGTATCGGATATGAATTGTACAATAGTTGTTACTAAACTTGGTCTATCTTTGTGGAGCTGTCAATACGTTGACAGTCGTTAGATTTTACGTATTTGCTAATCATCAACCACCAAGTCGAGTCCTCTTATCTCTCCCTTGAGCTATGCCCATTAGGGCCCCACTTCTGTGCATCTGCCCCAATTATCAGCAAAGTCCATCAGCAATTGCCAAAAGCGAAAGTCATAAATTACAGAAGGTGCTAAAAACCACACAAAACACACACAAAATTTGTTAAAAATAATGACACATTTCCCACATTTCCATTGGGTCATCAGCGAAGTCGGCACATAAATGGCAAGGATGGGCTTCATTCGATTCCGAGTTGGATTGGGGTTGAGTTGTCCACTGGGCAGTCAGTCCACTCATAACATCATCATCATCCGCTGCCACTCTCAGCAGCATCGGACTCGTTAGAGGCGCAAATCTGCGCTGTGGGCGATGTTATTGTAACAATCGACACCCGACGCGTTAAACACACACGAAATGATTGCCAGGGAAAGGTTGAAACATGAGCAGAGGAAAGACTGAGAGTGAAAGGCAGAGGGTTAGGGATAAAGAGGGGCGGGGGCTTGACATTGCCCGTGGCGTTTCGGTTTTGACCACAGCCATTGCTCACCGGGGTGTTGACAATTCAAACGCAATAATTGCGACTGCGAACCGCACGGCGCTCGACGGGATTGAGAAAAAGGTGTGTGCACTGGGAAGGACACCTTCCTCGTCCTGGCAGGACGCGTGTGCGTCCCGTCTCGCCTTTGGCTCGTTATTTCGTGTTTGACACAATGTCAACTTTGTAATAAGTTTTGCTTTCGCTTGCTGCGCATTCTGCGACTACTCGCAACATAAAAAACTTGGGTAATGGCAGTTGCAGTTGCTTTGATCTCTTCGCCCAGTTTAGGGTAGTTTTTGCACCCCGACTGAACGTCGCAGTTTTAATGAACCCTCCACGTTTCTTTCTCCTGGTCCTTGTTGCTGATTTCTGATCCTATTGCCATTGTGGCCATTGTTCTCGCACTTTCGCATTCATCATTTGCCTTTGAATTCGCTTTTTGTCTGCTGTTTATTATTAGCCTGGCAAACACATCCGTCGTCGTCGATCTGCTTTTTGCCTACCATTGTTGGGCATTGCTCAATGTTGGTTTAATGAGTTGAATATGTCAAATGTCGCCCCGTGCACGAGGCATTGTTGCGTTTTGCTTGTCGCCTGGGAGGGAAACAGGCAAATGTAGTCATTAACATTGCAAATGACGCAAAACATTTGCAAAGGAAATGGAGAATGATTCACTTTTAAGTTGAAGAACTACTATATTTCATAGATCAAGAGAAACTTGAGTATTTCTATTGAATATCTTTACACGCGGACGTATAGTTTTTTTTCCAATTAAACGTCATGCTTTATTCACCATAGCTATCGAATTATATTATATGCATATTCGTTTTAAACATTGTTGTATTGATTGTTATTAATTTAAGTAAATATTATATTTAATTTAAATATGATTTATTTTAAAATCAAGCATTCTTAAGAATTATTACGAAACTTATCCTACAAAGTATAATCTGATTTGTGAACTGCACATTGAACTGCTAAAGTTTGATGAAGAGCTGGAATTGGTTGAGAAAGTATTTTATTTAATTTATGTATGAATTTATATTTATAGAAAATTTTTGATTTAACTTTGAATACGATATAATAATTTATTTGATAGATTTTTCAATTTAATTGAATTTTATTTAATTTTAAACATTTTTTCATCAGTGGAAAATTAAGATTACTAAAATTTTAAATTTTCAACGTATTTTTTCATCAGTTTGCATAGCGCTTCTAATTATACATCTCATTCAGAGTGTTTTCTAATCTTCTATATTTAATCCTGATAAAGTCATATGGATAGCTTCTTTCAAGGACACCGTGGAACTAGAAATTCGCACAAACGCATTAGCATTGAGATACTTGAGCAGATGTTGTCGCATTTCAAATTCACAAAACTAAAAGCGATGCGATGCGCTGTTGACAAATCCGCAAGGGTAAAACTTGCTAAGACAAAGAGGATTCCCGGGTAGCCCAACACCTTACCTTGGCTTGTATCTAGTACTCGTATCTAAGCCAACTGAGTGCCAATGACAGTCAGTTGTTGTCACCCTCTGGACAGAAATTCGCACAGCTGAGCACTGTTAATTCCTGCCGTTGAATGCGACGAATGCAAAGTGCGACAATGCTCCCCAAACGGCTTAGAGGTGAGCCGAGGAAGAAGTTGCCAAAGTCTGCCGCGTCTCTAATGCATGTTGGCATTTACATAATTCTCCCGACGAGGAGCGGGGCAGCAGGGAGCAGAAGCACTTGACTCGAGGCAAGCACCCAGAACGAGAACAAGAACCAAACAACCAAAACCAAAACCAGAATTAGAAGCAACTCAGTCGAAGTCAGGCAAATATCAATTACAATCACGCAATCTATACAAGGAACACTTTGGCTCGGGGACAACGGCCAGCGAGAGAACAACAAGCAAATTAATTGAAATCAATGCAAATGTCGGGCTGGGAGTTGGAAAACCCTCAAGGGTTGTGTTCTCTTTCGTTCTGGTTTTTCAATTTCTATAGGCAATCGCATTTGTCAGCGGCTTAAGTCCGTGCACCGCTTGCCACGTCCTCCCCTTACATCAGGACACAAGGCCATTGTTGTCAAACATGTCAAAGCAATCGCAAACATTTGGGCTGCTTTTAATTTATCAATGCAAGTTGATTCATTCATTTTTTCTCTCGCTCCGCGCTTGATCTATGGATTCCATTTCGCGGTTTACTGAGCACATGCAGCTTCAACAGCATCAGAAGCATCGGAAGATAACGCGCCGATAAGCAACAACAGTGTCCTGGCAGCAGCTCATCTGCCATGCCACTCGGCGGTCTTTTTGTGTGATAAGTAACTCATTTGGTCGCCGGCGGGTTTGTCCAATATGTCCTTATGTTGTCCTGTGTTGCTGTTGAATCCGCGGTGGCTTCTGTGGGTTGCACGTCCCCCGACGCAGCAGCTTGTCTTCGTGTCTGATGACACTCTTCAACATATGCCAACAAATTGCTGTATTCAAATCGTAAACGGGTGAAATGTAAACTGTTGTGAACTTCGTTATTACGAGTTTCCATTTGAATTGATTGCACAAGATGAACTTCTTACTTGACTGTCTGTTTTCACACTTTTCGCTAACATCGAAACAGATTCTTTGATGGGATATTAATCTCTTTAGGCTTTTAAGTTGTCGTAGCTGTCTTCTAATTTTTCTCTTGAGCCCAGTTAATAATTTTCATGCCCACTTAATAAATTAAGCTATTGAATATATTTAATAATCATATACTCGTATAAACACATTTAAATTTGGGTCATTTGTTTTGCAGATGTATATTTTTATGAATTACAATAATTATTATAATATATCCGATATTCTTACGAATAGTAAGTAAGTAATAGTAAGAAAGTTTGGAAATAATTTGGTACTTTTATTCTTTCAATTTGTTAGCATATTATTTTACTTAAGTTTACTCATTGTAATCAGTCGAGCATAAGCAAGTTTTACCTTCATTCCAAAGCAATGTTGAGTTACATTTTTCTCTGTAGTTCGTGGTTAAGTTTTCTTTTCTTTCTTTTCAATTCATTGATTCTGACATACACTTGAATAAAACTAGATTACACTTTCCCTATTTTCAATGTTCGCAGGTTACAAAAGTAATATAAATGGTTCTTAAATATGTTGTTAAGCAGAGTCTGAGCCATCAATCTGTTGTTTTGTTATTTGTAGTTAAATGGGATGCACAAATATCATTAAACTTAAGATGTTTTTTTAAATCTTGCTAAATTTCTAATGTGTCGTTTCACAGTTTAAACTACGTATCAATCTATTGATTGGCTTTTCATCTGCTCGATTTGCCTATCGACGTTTGTTGCGCCGTTTCTGATCTTAAAAGGTCAGTTATGGCCCAATACAATGGTAATTTCCGGCACATCAGAGACCGTAAAAGCGTTTGGCAACACGCGTCGCGGTTTAAAAACCAATGTCAATAAATTTTCACTAGAACGAATTTATTGGTAAATCCCCCTAAAGGGATTCCCGTCTTTATGACAGGGCCACAGGCCACGATTCAACTCGTTGACGACGCGGAAATTGGCGGCGCGTCTGAATGTCAATAAAGAGCACACATTTTGTTACAAACGCTTTTTAAGTATAGGCCACAGTCAAAGAAATCTGGCCAAAATGCAAACGAGCATCATGTATGAGAAAGTCTGGCAATTGCCAAGTGAGGCGCGCGTCGTTTGGCGACAAAATAATGACATCAAATCGCATAATTTGTGCGACAGGCGAGCCATGAGTAACCCCAAAAGGTTAGCCAAGGGTTAGGCCAACCAACAACAAATATACAACAAAAAGAGCAACAACAACAAGGGAAACTTTATAGAAGTGAAAGTCGAGGAAGCGCCTTTCAAATTGCCTGATTTAGTAGTCGCTTGGGGGCAACGATTCCACAGAGCAAAGCAGAGATGGCATAAAGCATGCTCCAAGGATGCGAACACTTTGCCACATGTGGCATGAACAAGGGCAGGGGGCAGGGCCAACTAGCAACAACAAGAAACAACAACAAAATAAATATAAAAATGCTCGGCAATAAAATTTGCGTAAATAGTCCAATTTGCATTGAATGTTGCTTTATTTATGTGACTTTCTTTTGGGTCCACCCCTGAAATGGGGCATGCCCCACCTCCGAAACGGAACCAAAAATGAATCACACTTTTGCCCATTGTTACGCTATTCAATTTCTGTTGTTATTATTGTTAGTTGTGTGTGTGTGTGTTGGTGAAGTGTAAATTTGCCAAATTTTGTTAAAAGCAAAACAAAATAAAAACCAGTCGGAAAGGCTACAGTCGAAATCGACTATGAGAGACCCTTTACTTATTCTTCAAAAATGAAATAACAGTTACGAACATACAGACTTATATATAATCCTAAATAAATTTGACGCTGCTCAGATTAGCTTCCGATTAATTAAATATAATCGCTTATGTTACACTTGAATTATTAACACACAAATGTTAATCTTAACATACAAATGTTAATCTTAACATACAAATGTTAATCCTAACATACAAATGTTAATCTTAACATACAAATGTTAATTTTAACATATCTGCACATTTCCTGCACATTTAGTGCCATTGTACATTCGATAATTTGTTTGCTTCAAATCTCCGGTGTTTATTGTCCGATTTTGATGAAATTTTCAGTACGAATCGAAAGGAAAGTAAATTTTATGTATGCCGATTTTGGAACATGTATCTTTTAAATTACTCGAGTTATTCGGTGTTTTCCGATTTTTAGGGGCGGGAGGGGGCGTGGCAAAATTCTAAAACAAACCTGACCTTTTCGGGGGTCACAGGAGTATTGTCACCAAATTTGGTGACCCTAGCTCTTATAGTCTCTGAGATCTAGGCGTTCATACAGCAGGACAGCAGGACAGACGGACAGACGGACATGGCTATATCGACTCGGCTGGTGATGCTGATCAATATATATATACTTTATGGGGTCTGCCGGACTTCCTTCGACCTGTTACGCACATTTTTTTTTTGACAAACTTAATAGACCCTATTTACTTTTTTAAAGTAAAGGGTCTAATGACCCGGGGAATAAAACATTGACTGGAAGTGGATATGGAAATGGGAGTGGGAAATGAAAATGGAAATAGGCAGACTTTATTCACGATTTTCTTTTCAAATTATCAATGGTACATTTTGAAGGACAAATGGTGCATACTGTGTGTAAGCAAATGGCAAATGAGTCTTAGCGTGGCCAATTCGACGGCCAAGACTGCAATTGACACGAGACTAGCCGGGAAATTAAGAGAAGCCTTAAATTACAAGTACATACATATGTCTGAATAAATATATGCACATGGCAATTGTTCCATTGTATTTATTGCAAACTTTTGCCAGACGAAACTGCTTCAAACTTTTCACACAACGGCAAATGTAATCAAGCCCAGCAATTAACAATCGATGCTTAAAGTGCTGCCAATTAACAATTAGCAATCAGGCTTCAAGCTCGGAAGGCCCTAAAGTTGGCAGAAACTTTATCAACTTTTGAAGCGCACATTTAACGTGATTTTCATTAAATAAATGCACTTAATAATTTACAAATTTGAATATGTAACTGGCGGGGGAGTAATTTTGGGTCAGCACGCGTATTAAATGTCGAGGCCAATCAATCGATTGATGACCACACGAATTCCGTGGGTATTATTAAATTAAATGCTAAAGTATTTCGATTTCACACGCACCCAACACAATTCAAGAATGTTATTCCAATTTTAGACACTTGATGCAATGTGTGTTGAGATTGAAATTGGGTTTTCGTTTTGGTTTTTATTAGATATTTAAATTGTTGTAATTAAAAGTGATTACTACCCCGTCTAATTGTTCAGCGAACGTTGCGTGCTTCGATCACATTGGTGTAAGGACATCCTCACACACGCACGCTGTATGTGTGTTAACTGAGTTATTAGCTCGTTATCTTTCGCACTTAATATTTACACAGTTGGCTGCCGAATTGCGGTACAACATCAGCTGGCAGCAACCAGTAAAAGCCAGGCCAGAAGAGCGAAAAAAGAGAAGAGACCTGGCAATGCGATAGAATAGCTTGCTTAAAATTCAAACAATGTGTTGATGCCTTCACACCAACAAACATGTATAATTAATATGCAAAAGAAGCAACAACAACAGAAAGGAACAACTTTTGGCCGAGCTGGAAAATTGAAAGGGTTAGCATACTTTCTCAGTGGGTGTGGCGAGGCGAGGCGAGGCGAGAGGAATCGGGGCATTAGACGACATTTTGCAGCTCTGCCACAGCTTCATTATTACAGCTTCCGCGTCAACATCATTTCCGCAAACAGTAACAACAACAAACACACACACACACAGTTGTTGCCATTATGGTTGTTGTTATTGCCATGCATAATTCATATGTGAAAAGCAACAATAGGTGGCAAAGCAAACGAAGCAAAAACATAACCTCAAACCTCTTGAATGGCAGTGAAAATGCTTTAATTGGGGCTCACACAATCCCCTCACTCAACACACCCGGCTGCCCCCTTTTAACACATTTGCATATTTCAATGCATGCAATTAGGCGTGTGGAGGATGAAGACGATTCAGCGGGGTGGGCAAGGCAACAGCCAACAGCCAACTCTCGACTGCCAACTGTTACGACATGACAGAAAGTTTAATTTTTTGTTTAAACTTTTCGACAGCCAGCTAACCTTAAGTATTTTCTCCCTTTTTTTATTCTTTTATAGCTAAATCACGCCATTTTACGGTGAACGGTTTGAGTGCTAATAACACGCTTCAGCAGCAACAATATAACCTGCAACAGCAACAGCAGCAGCAACAGCAGCAGCAGCAACTGCAGTCGGCAACTGACACACGCAACATCTACAACAATCCCTACAACCCACAACAACAACAGTCACAACAACAACAACGCACCGCACACCTCTTTAAGGCGCTGGCTGCATCTGCTGCTGTCGGTGGCAACAACAGCTTGAATCACCCATACGACTTTTCAAGCTCATCGTCATCGTCGAACGCCAACAACGAGCAACAGGGATCATCATCATCGGAGGCAGACAATGCGTTTCTAACTCATAATAACGGTGAGTTAACAGATCCTGATCTTAAATGAAAAGAACAATATAAATATATATTGAATTTAATAAATAATAGAATGGAAACAAAGTAAAGTACAACTTCTACTCTAAAGTATCTAAAGTACCAGAGCAAAATGGAAGTGAGAAAAAAGTTAAGTGCAACTATCTTTCCGCAGATAGAAATAGAGCAAGGATTTAATTATTTAAGTCAGCAAAGGATCTGCTTAAGAAATCACTAAGTATACACATTATTATCATTTCAGTTTTTAATTTCATATTATTACATGTATTTGATTTGATTATTCGAAGTCGGATTTTATATTTATTGTGAAGCAAATATTTTATAGAGTATAGAATAGAATATATAGACTAATAAGTAGCCTCCACTTTTCGGCCAATTGCTATATTAGTTGGCATTTAAAATATTGATTATTTTAAAAGGAAATTAAGTTACGCAGATTAATAGAAAATTGAATGCCAGAGCATTCTAAAGGTCAAACAATTTAAAACAGACATTGCACATGGAATTCGATTAAGTGTTGATAAAGCTATAAGCTCATCGAAAAATAGTGACTGCCACTTGTGCTTGATAGCTTACAAAAGTGAGAAAGAGAGAGAGATAAAAAGGCAAAAGGAAGGCATGACTTTACTTTTATTATGATCACCCATTATTTCCTTGAAGTGCATCCGAGACGCTTCCCTGGATGCAAATTGAATTAAAAACTGAAGCAATTAAAAAAACAACTTCCGAGACTTTAAGTAATATTTCCTCTCGTGAATAATTTTTGCTTCTGGTCTCACTACAAATCAAAAAACTTGCTCACCTGCCTGTTCCTGTTTGGCTGCCAGCTTGCCATAATTTGCACGCAATTTGCATTTCAAGTGGCCAATCCCGATCCCAGAACCCCTCCTAGTTCCCACTCAATGCTCAAGTTGGCCACTAGCCTTTGCTTTCCTTTCCTTAACTTAACTTGGCTCTGCCTTCTAATTACAGCACAAAAAGGTGCTCATAGCTCAGTCTCAGTCCAGGTCTCAGTCCTGGTCTCAGATCCAGGCTGGAAAACTTGGCAATAAGTGAAATTTATGTGAGTGTTCATAATTTGTAAAAGCAAACGGATGCAGAACGAGAAGTCAGAGGTAAACAGAGAGACAAGGTGTCCTTTAAAGGGATGGGCTGAGTTTGTTTTGGTTGCAGGAGACGGTACTACAAATTTCAGAGAAGACCTTGTGGCCAAGGCGTGGTAAATTGTGCCTTAGCTTTATGTGAATGCTCATCGACCACATGTGACTCGAATAATCATCGAGAATGCCAGAGTTGTGATATTCTCTTCTTGCTGAAGATCGTCATCTTTCTCTGATCTCACACCGTTTATGAGTTGGGAATCTCATGTTAAACTCGCAGGCAAAGTATTTTATATCCGAGACCAGAGTTGGCTCTGTCGTTATCCTGTCGTGCAACATTATCAACAAATCATTGCCGCAGTAGCTGGCAAACTGGCGAAACTATAAAATGTGGCAAAGTGCAATTGCCGCACAGGACAATGGCAGACGCAGACGCAGACGTAGACGCAGACGAAGAGGGACAGGCACGACGGCAGTTATGCAATAAAAATCATTAAAAAATATAAAAATGAAAGCGGCAAGTTAACAAGGCGGTTGCTCGTGGCTCGATGCTGATGAAGCCATGGAAAAAATTGAAAATCTTTGCAGGCAACGCGTCGTGTAACAAGAAACTAAACGAGCGCCCAGCGCCATAAACTTAAATCACGATTAAAAGTGTGATTATCCTTGTGGCGCTACAAATCGCCGCTGCAGCTGACAGAGCACAAGCAGACGATGGCCCAGGACAACATCGTCCTGGCTGTGCTCTTGTCGCTTGTAGCTTGTAGCCTGTGTTGTTTGTTGTTGCAGTTGTCTGATTTTATATCTTTACAACCAGTCGCGGCTGTGGATGAGTAGTCAGACTCAGAACAGTCTCAGTCCGAGTCCAAGTCTGGGCCAGAGTCCTTGGTTAGCTGTCGCTGTTGCCTTTGTTGTGCCCTCCTCCTCTCGTCTGTAATGTTTTGTTTTGCTTTGGCTTCTGTACAGCCTGAGTAGACAGTGCTCCCACACAGCACACAAGATGTCGAAGTATCAACAGCTAACTATGAGATACTTACATATGTATCTACGGGCCTCTGCATATACGAGATAGTTGGCACTGAGAGTGAAAGATACTCAAGAAACTTGCACGATTTAAAGTTCCTTTTAAAGACAAAAATCCATGAACTCAACCGAATAAACACGATCAATGAAAGGGTATTTATGCAATCAAAAGTTGAGTAAAGTTTCCTAAGGATTCCATGCGATTTGGAACCCTTTTATTAGACTTAAATATGTATGTAAAGCGGAGAAAAGACTAAAAATAAAAACTACAAATAAACTGGAATTAAATCCTTTTGTATTGTCCCTTTTTCAGGCTATAATATTAGTATTATTGGCACTCGCATTTGCAATAAGTACGAGAATTCAAAGCAAACTTTCCTGCATATGTCCAGAATGTCCATCAATTGTTTAGCTCCAGTCCCAGTCCCAGTTCTAGCCCTAACCCGAGCCCGAACCCGAACCCTGGCCCTAAGCTGTCAATTGTGCTGCAGATTTTTGCCAATTTTACAAAACCGAATCGAAGGCTCCTGCCTCGATTTCAGTGCAAATACAAACAAACGAATGCAAATAAACAAGGCGTAGAAGGCCTATAAACAAAGGAGCATTCGAGGGTGGACACTGGACCCGTCGTCTGTCGGTTTGTCGGTCTGTCTGCCGCTCAGACGGGCGGCTTATCACAATTGACCCATCACACGAGCGAATGGCTTTCTCTCTGTCTGTCTGCCCACTGGTTTTAACCCCCAAGCCGAATCCGGCATTGGACAATTGACTCTCGTATTTCAGTGATGAACTTAACTTATGTCAAAATATGCGATAAGTAATCCTTTTCGGCTTCGACAGTCCACTTCCTGTCCTGTCCTTTACTCCATTCGAGCATTCGAGCCAGTGTAAATATTTTGTTTCTAGTGATAATTTCATGGGGGGGTTAGTTGCTGGCATTGCCATTATTGTACATTTTGTACATTTGTCACGAAATCTAAAACAAAAAGTCTGTTTACGTTTCCTTAGAATGTTGTGCTCCTAATGAATTGTGACAGGAACGAAACTTATGCGGGGAAGGGTCAAAGTGGTCAACGCTTCTTTTATTTGTTCTTCATTTGTCGGGAATTCATGGGCTTACTTTTATTTTGATAATGAAAAGTTGGCGTAGTTTGCGACATGAACACTGAACGAAATATTTGAAGGCATTGCTCTGATTTTAGAATACAATCAAACAGCTTTTTAATGTCCTTACACTGGTGCTAAATAAACGCTTGTAAATAACCCATAAAAAAGAAAAACCTATCATTAGTTTTCCAACACCATTTTTGTTATCAGTGTACTCTAGATTTAATAGAATATTCATGATTCAACTGCAGTATCCTTTCACATCAATATCATCTACCTGTTTATCTGCCTTGACTTATTAACATAACAGTCATCTAAAAGCACTTAAAATATATATTAACCCTTAAAAACATCTAGTTTTATCACAACATTTTTGTCGTCTTGTCCTATATTATTTTTTTCACTGTACTCTAGATTTGATTGCAACATTTTCATGCTTCATCTCCTGTATCCTGTATCCTTCCACTCCACAAAGAAAGACATCTATCTGTATATTTGCCCTGTCTTATCGACGACTATCAGCCCTGTCATGGCATCACCCTAAAGGTCCGTCAAACTCCCCAGTTTTACGCCGAGATTCTCAATTAGGATAATCTCCGAATGACTACGCAAATACGAGTCAAAAATTGGCGAAATTCGAAAATTCGCTGCGGACGTTTCGGTCAATGCATTGGACACGACGAAGAAAGTCATTCTCCTGCATGGTTCTGGTTTCGAGTTCAGCCCGAGCTTCTCACCAGGGTCCCCACAACTGTTTATTTTGGCTTGTAACTGTTGTTGTTGTTGGTGCTCGTATTTGTAGAGGCATTGCAAATTCTGTGTCCGCTACACAGTTCCTCCTGCTTTTTTCTGGCACATAAAATTTTCCGTATTGTCAGATGAAATGCGTCTCTTGGGGGCGGCCAGGACGATTGGGCGGGTATATGTGTTACGGGACGGGCCGTGGGTCGCCTGCCCTCCATTATATGGACATAAAAATAAATTCCAAGACTTTATTATGCCCATGTACTTGTCATTGTCAATGTGTGTGCAATGGACTATGCTTCAGTGGGATAATCGGGGGGGGGGGAGCTGCAATTGCAATTGCTGTTGTTTTTGTTTTGGGTTTGGGTTTGGCTTTGGGTTTGCAACTGCGAAGGGGCGCGTTTTGCATTTGTTTGTACACTGTGCAGACTTGTGTTTAATTTTTTGCAAATGTTCAATTGAATAACATGCGACTGGTTCATTGAGTTCTATTGATTCTGTAATCGATGAAATGTGCATGACTTTTATTTACGGATTATTGCAGCAGTTGTTAAGAACTTTAATTGAGTTATAGTAGTCTATTTTGGCTGACTTCCATTGCCCAGTTCCCCAATCCCAGCCACCTCCCAGTGCTCAACCGTGTGTGACCTGCCAAATCAACAGAGTTCATCGAAGCACAACCGCCTTCCTGAATCTCGGACAAACAGAAACTCACTCACTTATCGGCGCAAACAAAATGACAGTTTGATGCACTAAAAACTTGCAATTGGCCAAAAGTAAGAGCCGCCTTTCAGACGCTGCCTAAGTAAATGACGCCAACTCGGCTGCAGGGAAAAAGTTTATCCGTGCAAAAACAAGTTAGATTCGAGATAAAGATTGAGATACAAAGGGATACGAGCATGGCGCGCTTATTGATAAACCAAAGTTGGCTTTAAATTGTCCATCTGCAACTGTAATTCCATAATGTCGAGTGTAATCTCACAAAGAGGAGCTACAGTTCGAGTTCACAATCTCATCTTCAATTCACATGAATACATTTTGCTCTTAAGCATCCAAAGCACTTGAGCATGTCTTTTGGTCGCTGTCAAGTGGGAAATTGTGGTCAGGCCATTATAACTTATAAGTCGGTCTACCCTCTGCCCTCTGTCCTCTGTCCTCTTTCGGGATGTCGTTCAAGTGGTGGGCGGTTGGCAAATTTTAAGCCATGCCATTTTCCAAATGAAATTCAAACTGACATCGTATCAATTTAAATCAAATGAAGTGCACTTTTTGACTTTCTATTCGGCCCGGCTGCACACGAGATTTGTTGAAATATTGAGAGCATCACAGCCAAAGTTCAGGACAGGCCGGAAAGCAATCGAGCGTGTCCTTAAAGTGCTAAGCCGAAAGTGGCATAAACTTTAGCATAGTTTTAGCAGTTTTTGGCAACGCCCCTGCCCACGTTTAGGTTGTCGTTGACGTTGCAGTTGACATAGTTTCCAGCCAGCACGTGCGAATGCCACGTGGAAATGGACTTAAAGTTGGAGTTGGAGTCGGAGTCGGATTTCGGGTCGAGTTGTCGAGTTGTCCAGTTAAAGTTGGCTTCGGTTGAGCTGCAGCTCATTACGTGGCCAGCAGCTCAAATGATGTGACAAGTTGTTGACCAAATTAGAATTTTGTTCTAGAAGTGAGCACAGAAGTATGCAACAAGGGGGCGACAAACGAGCTAAACACCGGACTCCTTAGTTCAGGTGTTCGTCCGTCCGACCAATTTACGAGCCCTACTTCAGGAGAGGAAACAGTGCCAGCAATTTAATGAGCTGCCATTTATATAAAAAGGAGCAAAGTGGCCAAAGGTAGCCAAATATTTAGCAACATTGCGGCAGGAGGTAGACACAGAGGAGATGGAAGAGAGATCTGGAAACAGAAAAATACCTAAGGGTACTTGGGGCACTGCGATGGGTAGGGGTATTCACATGGATGCTACTGCGAGTTGGGGGTCCGTGATTCATGCAATTCGCACAGCAGCTGGCCATAAAAATGGCTTAAAATGATCATCATAAACGTTGAGTGAGCAAATATTGCAATAAAAGTAAATGACTGAAGGACGTCGTAAAATATTTATACGTGATGCACACACACCGACAAAACACACATGACAGCGCAGAGGAACGACTCATGAATATCATAAAAAAGGCGAGAAGAGCTGCAAAATTAAGGCAACAATTGAGCAAGTCGAGCAAAAAAGTGCTAAGCATGCAGAAAAGTATGCAATGGGGACAAGACGAGCAACATTTGACCTAATGATGAGTTTTTATGAACAGGTGAACAAATTGAAGCCAACTTGGACTTAAGTATGTTATTCAGTGTCTACACTCTCCACCAGTGACTCAAGTCAAGTGTTGAGACTCTATTTATAGTAGCGAATTATAGTGGAAAGTTTGTTATAAACTCAATTTTATGATAGTTGCAATCAACCCACTCCAAAGCTTTCCACTTGCTGCTCGTTCTCGTTCCCGTTAGTTGCGAAAAGCTGAGCCATAAAAGCCTGAAAGCATCGGGTGCCATAAAACTGTTTACAGCGTGGCGCCTAAAAGTAGGAAACGGCAACAAAAGTTCATTCAAATGGAAATTGCCCGATTTTTAATATGCCAGCTTTTAGGATCATATTTGTGTTTCAAAACAGTTATTTTGATATTTTTAGATGTGATTTGATGGATGTCCTCAAATTGGATTGAAAGTGATTGAAATTCCGTCGCTTGATTTACAGTTATGCTGTCGTAGAAGCTCACAGTCCTCAACATGCTCCATGTTATTGACAGCGGCAATTCGTTTGCTACCCCAATTTCAAGTCGGGGTTGTCTCTTGTTCTCTCACTCACTACCCCTCATTGAACTCTCATTTGTGTTGGCTTGCAGAAGTTTCGTCAAGTTCTTAGCTACCCCTATTACAGCAGGGGTAGTTAGATAATGTTAAATAACATTGCATATTCCGCAGGGGTTTGACTTAACACAAATGTAAGACTAACATCAAGTGGCGCCATAAACTAACAGTTACACGAAAAGCTGTAGTGTTACCGCCATGTTGCTTAACAGAGAATGTTAAGGCGAAGGAATAAACGGGAGAACTGTGTTCAATGTTATTAAGCTCTGCCTGAGGGTCACTTAACAGAGCGCTGTGATGAGCTTTTCAAAAAGAGCTTTAAGCTTTTACCCTACACTCAGAAATGTACTATAAAATCGGTAGGGGAAACAGCTCGCTCTGATTAACAGAAAGCTGCTCCAAAGAGCTTTCAGCCCCTAAAAGTTACAGCACACGAAGGGACTTACAAAGGTTGTTGCTCATTAAAGGCTGCTCGCAGCGACGCTGGCGTCGGCGTTGACGTCGCACACACACGCACACACAGACACAGAAACGATTGTCCGCTGCTATTTTGGCTTTTGCATAACTTTTATTGTGTGCGGCAGGCGGCCAAACACAGCTGACGAATTTCGGTTTTGAGAGCCACGACGAGAGCATGCGGAAGTGAATTCTCATCTCTGCCGCTGCCTCTGTCGCGGTCGCGGTCGCTGTTAGCGTCGACTGTTGCTCATCTCCGAGTGTGGTATCTATGCGTGTGTGTGTGTGCATGTGTTTGTGTGTGTCGGCAACGGCAACGATGGAGCTGATGCTGAAATGCGGCCGGTAGTCGCATCGTCGCATCAGGCTGACGCCGCCATAACGCAACGCATTCAATGTGGCAAGCGCAACAATGAGCTGCCACTGCCACTGCTGCTGCCGCTGCTGCTGCTGCTCTTCTGTTTCGTCATCGTCGTCGTCGTCGTCGTCGTCGTCATCGGCATCAGCATCGTCGTCGTGTCGTGTGTATGCAATTTTGCATTAATTTTTGTTGCTGCAGCCAAAACTTAACTGCAGTTTAGCGTACATTTTCAAACGACGTGCTTCGAAATGCCGTTCAAATGGCCAATTGCAAGTGCAGTGAACATTAAGTATACGCCGCTTGTTGCCAGTGAACAATTTGTGTTGTCCAATATATCGAGTGTAGGCAAAACATTATTCCATTTGGCGCCAAAAACTGTCCAATGTTTTCAAGTGCCCTCCGCCACTCAGTGAGTGTGTGTCTGTGTGTGTGTGTGTGTGTGAATGTCCGTAACAAGTTGGCAAATATAGCAATAGAAGAGAATACCCAAATTTCACACAACTGAATTTTAGGCCTCCCATTCCAGCTAATTACATACTTTTAATTGTCATTTGCATGTACGTGTGTGTGTTTGAAATTCGCGACATTATTTGGTATTTCTGCCAGTAGAATCTCTTGTTGATAGCTTTTAAAGAGGAACAACACAGGTTGACTTTGAGTATTTCTTTTAAATTATTTATAAATAAAAATGTTATTTAATTTTATGACAGATGTTAGCTAAATACCAAGACAGTTAAGTAGCTAGCACAATTCACAATTGAAAGACTCAACAGGCAGCTCTGAGAACAATTAAAAAGTTAGATCAACATCAACCGATTCTCAATTGCAAGTGTAAACTAAATCAACGGCCACATTTGAGTAATGCTGTAAATAAATTTGTGTATCTCAAATCAGCATCTGCATCCGCAACTGTATTTGCATCCGTATCTGCTTATATGTGTCGCACTCGGCGCACTTAATAAACATCACTTTCAATAATAATATAAGCAGCCGCAGGCGAGCCATAAATTTGGCCGAACAGCTCGACAGCTGCCGCTTCCCGCATCCCGCTACCCGCTTCCCGCTTCCCGTTTCCCATTTCCCGCTGCCGCTCTGATAATTCGCGGGTAAATACGGCAAACTCTTGAAACTGAAACTAAACAGCGAAACTTTGGCAAATAGCCGAAAGCGGCATTTGCTACATGCGCGAACATATCCAAAATTTAAATTAACAAGCAAACAGACAAATAAACATACAAACAAACATATGAACAAATAAACAGAGCGAGCGAACAAATAAACAAAGCGCCTGCCGTCAATGTGTGGGCGTCGGTGTAGGCGTGGCCGTGGCAGAGTGTGTTTGCCATTCACTTGTCCGCGCAAAGTGTTGACCAAAATTCAATAATTTGCCTGACAAACACTGCAAATTGCAAATTGTACAGATCGAAACTAAAACTAAACTGAGCCTAACCGAACAGAAATCTAATCAAAGGCAAGTCTAACTCGAACTTAATATTCCTTGCTTCAATTACAAACTAATCACATCAGACCCATCAACAATTCCCATTAACACTTGGCTCAGAAATTGCCACGCTAAATGATTTAATCGCCCGAAAGACAAGTACAATATTCGATTATTCGACTGTGGTTCGGCTTTCGGTCTCTCGTTGGATGCTGCAACTAAATGTACAATGAAATTGATTGTCCAAAAGGTAAGTGAAAAGTGAGACAACAATTGTTATTAAGAGCACTTGGCTTAAGTTTCCGTGTGCGCTCAGCCAAAGTCACATATTTTCCAATTGAATGAATGTTTAAAATTTAAAATAATCATGTAAAGTCATTCCATTCAACGGACTCCTTACCCGTAGATGATTACCTCACTTGTTGCATAAATTCATGGTCCATACGTAAGTGGCCACATCAAATGGGCCAACCTCGCCTGAGACTCGTTAAGGAATTGAATGAAGGCTTTTAACGCATTTGCCAGACCACAAAATGAATGCAGCTATGTGTTGTGTGCTGTATGTTGTGTGCTGAGCATCTTCCCTGCTGCGATACATATTAAAAGAAAATGCAAGAAAATGCCGACAAATATTTTATCAATAATGCAGACAGACGAATAAAAATGGGGAAAACCAGAAAGCAAAGCATGCCACGAGCCATTGGGGGTGTCAGTCAAAGGCTTCGTCTACTTTTGCTTCTACTTCAGCTGCAAATGCTTATACAATAAATTCGTGAAACCATGCAGGACTTCTGATAATCATATTACACATACGACCCGGCATCCACATAGACACTTTCAAGCAGAGAGGACTCGTGTGTACATAGGCAGCCAGTCAGCCAACCTTTATTTTCTTTGGTTTTCATTTTGTATGCAATTTACATATTTTCATCTATTGTTTTGAAGAGCCTCATGCCGCACATTACTTATCAATGGGTCTGAGTCTGGCTGGCGATAACAAAGCAGAAATTGAGGCTGTTCCCTTCAGGAAAGGGTATCAAACAATGCCAATCAACTAAATACTTTTAGTGTTAAATTACATAAATATTTTGCGCAATTAATATAAAACCCTAAAGTGAAACCATTGTTTAAGAAAGCTGCAATATGATTTAATAGCCGATATCACAATAAACACTTAACACGGAACTTGCACCTATTCGCACCAGCCGATAATTTTGAATAATAGTATTGAATCCAAAACGAACTTTACGAAAGAACAGTCGAATATACTATGTATTTTTGGGAAAAACTCAGAACTAAAACTCCCTTAGGTTCCCAAAGAGCATCAGCAGTTCTTTAGCAGGTTTTCAATTTCAGTTCGTATAGAAGGACTCTGTTCGACTTGTAAATGCTTTGAATTCAATAATAAACGTTGCATACTTGCAGGCCAGCCTAAGAACGGTTTCTCTTGGAATTTTTCAATTTTATTTATGTATTTACTTATTTACACACACAACTACGTGTGTGTAAACCTATACATACAAGACATTTGTTGTGCTGCTGTTTTGCTTTTACTTGATTCGCTTTACATAACATATAGCCATAAGCATGTGTGTGTGACACACACACACTCACACACACCCATATGAGTACATGCATAAATAGATGTATTCATACGCACGCCTAGTGCAAGGCAGGATACCAGGCCAGGAACCCGACCAGGAACCACATGCGATTTGCATAGGGAAAAATATCATCAAGGCGCTGGCGGTTAGTTTGTCTCTGTATCTGTGTATCTCTGGGTATTTGTGTGTGTGTGTGTAAGTACGAATGAGATGTTGCGCTAGTGATTGTCTCTTCTTGTTGCTCGATTCGCCTTTCTTTTGTTTGCTGCTTGCACTCTGCTCGCTGAATGGTTGCCCATCTCAGTAACAACAACAATATTAAATGAAAAGCCAACGCAAATGTGCTTCTGTATGTGTTAGTATCTGTGTGTGTGTGTGCAAGTAGCAGCCACATACGCACACTGTTAAATATACATTTGAATTCCGTTTCAAGTTAGCGGCAACTGTGCAACAAAATAAGCCAACAAAATGTTGAGGAGGGGTTAAAAGAAGAAGGTAGCATGGAAATTATTTTTAAAGGTAAGAAAAATATGTAAAAATTTATCCTTTCGCACATTGCGCACGTGTATGTGTGTGTGTGAATGTGTGTTGCCTGAAGAAAACGAGAAATAAAAATTGAAAAGCTGGCAACATGGCTGGGAAGATTGGGGAGGGCTGGGAAGGCGTGGCGAAGGCCAAAGATGCTTACAAAAGGCGCCGTGGAAATAAAATAAAAATGTTAAAATAAAAAGCAGCGACGGCAACATCTGCCGCCAGCAAAAGGATTTGCATGCATGTATCTGTGTGCGTATGCGAATGCGTATGTGTGTGTGGGCCTCCATTTGCCTTTTTGCCAGGACGGGACTCGGCACTCGGCACTGGCGACTCTCCCCGGGGAACTATTGTTCTTATTGTTGCCTTGGATATTTTCTACGCTGTTAAGTTGACGCAAAAGGATCTCAGGATCTGCCTGCATTTGCGACTACGTCTGTCTGTATGCATGTGTGTGTGTGAGTGTGTGGAAAGGTACTAAGTCGGAACAAAGCTCAAAATTATGCAACATATTTTTATTTTATTTCCGTTTCTCGAGCTTCTTTCTTGCCTCCTTCATCCTTTTCTGTTCCGTTTTATTCCCCTCCTTCTTCCCTTCTCTTTTTACATATTTATTGCGTATTAAGGGAGAAGTTGAAGTGCCAAGGCATTTGCCTTGAGGTTTGCCCTGCCAACGCGCATAATTAAATTACGTATTTTTCTTTGAGATGGCATTGAACTGATTATAAAAACGGAATACGATTCCATTTGCTATTTGGCTGCCACTTATTTGCATAATAGTATGTATGTGCGCTTATGCAATGCTTAATTATGGAAAGCTAGTAAAGAATTTAGTTTATATCGAGTAGATCGTGCTAATCAACAAATAACTGCACAATCTACATAACTATAGATATACTATACATATAAATATAGATTGAACTATTATCCTTTTCCATGCAGTTCTATCCAAACTTTAAAATTAATATTTCAAATACCGAATTACTTTTCACTACTCCTTATAACGTCCAGCTAAAATTGCTCAATTATGTAGCTAAAACCGAAATGTCCAAAAATTTAATTAAAATTGCCAAAGTTAATTTTGCTGGCACAACAAACAAAAAATATTTGCAACAGCAACTAAAACAAGTGAAAGAAGCGTAAAATATATCCAAATATGTATTCATCCACACACAACACCAAGAAGAACAGCAAAAAGCCAAAACTCTACAATTTTCCACTGCTACTTTGAATCACACACACTCACTCATTCGAACACACATACAACATACACACACACACATACACACATAATAAATAAGAGGGTAACGATAGAAAGAGAGAGAGAGAGCGGTGAAAACTTTAGTTTCAGACTGTGTACTGCGTTTTCAAATGAATTTAATTCAATGTCCTTTCAGTCATTCATACAATGGACAACGGAACACGTTGCTCTGACATTGTCCTGCATTTGGATTTGGTTGGATCCAAGGTGGAACTTTCTATGAGATCCATTCATGCATCAGTCTCGGTCTCAGTCTCTGACTTTGGCTTTCATAGCTTGTTTCGGAGCTTTCAATGCCCGTAAAACAGTGAAAGGGACCTCACGGAAAACTTCTCGATGTATGCAAATTGTTGGCGCCAAAGAAATGACCAAAAGCAAAACTTTTTGACACTTAATGAATTGCCGAAGGGAGCAGTACGAGCACTACGTCAAAGAAACTGGCTCTGGGATTGCTTGATTGGCTGCTCTGCCAGAAAGTGGAAGTGATTGCCGAGGCGTATACTTAATATGCAAGCACATGTTTACTTTGACATACTTCTAATTTGCTTGGCTTGGCCAGACGCAATATTTGCACCTAAAACAAGTAAAATTGTTTCTGTTTGCGTGCTGTTCATAGAGCAACGATTATTTGAATCGATTTTATGAGGCATGTTGTCTTATCATTAAGTAACACTTTCAATTCTGTTCTTACAGATGATTTGCCGATGTAGCACAACAATGTCATTTAATAAATAATAATTTACTTTATTGATTTCTGCAAACTTATAATAGCTGTATTTGGGCATTTCGCAAAAAGTTTTCTTTGTTATTCAACTCTTCGAACCACTAGTCAAAAGTTACAATAACCCAAGTTGCTCGCAATCAAGTTCATTCAATTCGTCTTCGTGCATCTCCAGGATGGAAACTAACAAAATGTCTTAAGGCTCTGTGTAAGGCAATAAAAGACAAAGCGACGTTTGAGTTGCCAAGTAGCTTAGCATAAGGAGACGAACTTGGCATTCGTTCCGTTCCTTTCGGCCCACTTGGCATATGGTCATGCATATTAACAACCTATTTTTATAATGCCAGACGGAGCAGGACAGGCCGGCAACGACTCCCCTCCCATTCCCACTAGAAGTCCCACTCTCACTGTCGTTAAACTGACCAGAACGGCTTTTGGAAATGCCCAGCGCCCATTAGCATGCCATGGGTCTGTCTTTTGGGACGGAGGAATCTTAGCAACTGGCTCGCATGACTTACTCAAATGCACATTGGCAGGCGTTGTCAAAGGCAGTTCCAAGTAGGAAATGGGCTGTGCTCGTCGTCACCCTCGCAGTTGACATTTTGGCCATTTAACTTGGAGGCCAAACTGCAAGTCGGACGGGGTTGTCGTCTAAGCTGAAGCTGAAGCTGAAGCTGAAGTGGCCAGGCATTTAAATTCAATCGTCGCATTTTTTATGCGTTTCCTTTTCCTTTTTAATTTGCTTGTTTCATTTCTCTCCAACTTCCTTTTTTTGGGCATGGGTGTGTCCTTGACGTCCATATCCTTCTCATGTATGACTAACATGTTATTTTTTCTCTGCTTTGACTTCCGTTTGGGTATTTCTGTATGTGTGTGAGAGTGTGTGGTTATGCTGTCTGTGCGAATGTCCTGCGGATGTAATAATTGTCAGCAGCACTTTGCGTAGTTTAAACGCACCCCACGCAAAAATAGTCAGCAAGCAGGAAATGCTGAAGTGAATTTTATGCAGGACTAACAACAGGACGAAGCTCTTCTTTCCTATCACCATATGCAAATCGATTGTCCAATTGAATTTTAAGTGTTTTTTGATACTTTTTACTGCAAAGTGTTGCAAAGCTTACGGCGTGTTGGCATATGAAATGTAATTGGCCATCCAGACTCGGCTATCCATGATTTATATTATCAATATTCAAGTACTTGAAGTTCCAAATATGCGTTTGACTCAATGCTCAAAAGAGTACTCGAATTAATCTTGAATGAATGTATTTCAACAAATTAAGTGGATAGAGTTTAACAATTATCTCATCTCATTATTCACCTGAGTGGAAACCCATTTAACAGAATTAAGACTTATATTAAGCCAAATAAAAGGTTAATTTAAGTTTTAACTTTCTATTTTTAAGAGCGAGACGACAAGACACTAGACCACTTAGAGAATATGTTTATTTAGTTGGCCATTTATTTGTTTATTAAACTATAATTACTAGCACAAATTTTTAAATTGGACTTTTTCAGTAAAAATGAAAATAATCAAATTGAGTAGAAATCATATAAAAACAAGCCGATCAGTCGAGCGGGCGCGAAAGTAGGATACCCTGTGCAGGTCTTCAATTTAAAGTATTTTCGGAAAAGTATTTTAATTATAGTGGAATTGCACTGTATGTAGTCTGGCAACACCCCATGTTTCTCTCTCTTACACACAGCTGTTATTATATTGCGCGCCAAACCATTTATTTTTGAAATATAAGGCAATGTGTATATATATAGGTTTTGGTAATGCAAATTTAAGTTATTTTAATACTATGCTAGAAACGTAGAATTGTCAACCATACGTGTTAGCAATCGCAAATATAAATTAATATAATAATAGTAATTATTCAGTTTGTCAGTGCTGGGCAACTCTTAAACTATTGTAGGACAGTGTTGGACAACTGGCCAATTATAATGAATTAATGGCAATAAAACAAATTCCTTAATATCTCTTTTATTAATTGGTCGATCGCTATGAAACTTGCATCAAATTGCTTAGCGTTGTCGTATTGTCAATTGTGTTATATCAACGAAGATGAGTGTAAACAGTCGCAAATATTAATTTTATATTCACGGGAGGAAGACAAGTCGAGCGATAGTGCAAAGAAGATTGTCATATATGTGCTCTCGCTCTATGAAATAATGTTAATAATAGAAATTCTTTAATATCTCCGTTATTTGTGGGTCGATCGCTATGAAACTTGCAGCAAATTGCTTAGCGTGGTTATTCTGTTAATTTAATCTGTGTTATCTTAACAAACATGCATGTAAAAAATCGCTAATATTAATTTACATTACAATGTATAGTTCTGAGTGTGGCCGATGGATGGCGCCACACTCCACATGACAGAATGCGCCACACAGCTGCCGACAGTGCAAATCATGAGATTATCATATGCTTTCTCGTTTGCGCAAATGGAATTTTTATATGTTATCTCGCTTTGGCGAAAAAATTGAATTAAAACAAATTCCTTAATATCTCCCTTATTCATGGGTCGATCGCGATGAAACTTGCAGCAAATTGCTCAGCGTGAGTTATACTTCAACTATCAGTCATGTTAGGATAAATTATCTTGGAATTTGAGGTCTTCTTCTATTTGCGTGGGCGGGGGGTGAGATATCGAAAATTGAAAATAAACTTGATCTGCGTATGGTATTCAGGGACCTACATTCGAAATTTGAAGTCTCTAGCTCTTATAGTTGCTGAGATCCACGCGTTCATACAGACGGACGGACGGACGGACAGACGGACGGACAGACGGACGGACAGACGGACGGACAGACGGACGGACAGACGGACAGACAGACGGACAGGTGTCAATCGACTCGGCTATTGATACTGATCAAGAATATATATACTTTATAGAGTCGGAGATGCTTCCTTCTGCCTGTTACATACATTCATACAAATTCATTATACCACTTTTGCCCATTTTCAATGGGCACAGGGTATAAAAAGTCTTTATATTGGAAAGTTATTTAAATATTTAAAACTATAATAAGTATAAATTAGCTTGATTAGATGCGTTAATATAGAAGCGGATTCATTTAGTAAATAGGAAACCGGGTTTACTAGATAGATTTGGTGAAATGCAGGAATTATGCTATGATCCTGAGACAAAAGGTAACTGTTAACCTCGTAGCTTGTTTTACAGGTATATATAACTCTGCAGACCCCAGATCAGAGTCAACACCCGAGTCGATATAGAAATGTCTGTCTGTATAATCGAAAGGATCTCAAAGATGGTAAGAGATAAAAGCTTGAAATTTATCTCCCAGCGTTTCCTATATTTGCAGGCAGATCAAGTTTATTTTAAATTTTGGATACCCAGCCCCGTTCATTTTAAAATTAGAAAGAGCACCATAAGATAAGCAATTTTGAATCTAGAGACGTAACTGACTGACTCACGATGCCACGCCTCCTTCTCACAAATTGAAAAAAAAACGAATTAACAGAGAACAACATCGGGAGTGAATTTAAGTGGGGCCACAGGGCTTATTACGGTCGGGGCCCCGACTGTTCAGCTTGTTTTAGGTTATATTATCGTTAAACTAGCTCAATATCAACTTCGCTTACTTACGTACTGTTGCTTTGCTCTAATTAAATCGCAAATAGGCAGCGGCGACTCTCCTGCGTTATACTTTCATCAAATTACCGGCTGGCAATTACCCGACACACACACACACACACAGACAACATTCAACACGCCACACATACATATGTGAACGCACGCATTTATCTAGAAACAAATGAGCGCATTTAAAAACATTAACGCGCCGCGCGACGGCAGCAACAAAAGGGGCGCAAGGGCGACTAGTGAGGGGAAAGGGGCGCCAAGAGGAGCCGTAATAAAAATGCAAGGCTGTGAGGGAAGAAGGGAGGGAGATAAAAATTGCGCAACATGACAGCAAAATGCATATTATGCATAATTAACTGTTTATGCGAATGAGTGACAAGCGAAAGGACGTGGACCCGGCAATGGCGACGTGCCAAAGCGCAGAATGAAGCGAGAGAAGAGAATGGAGGGAATAGAGCTGATGCTGATGATAATCATGATAATGATAATGACGAGAATAATGATTACATTCGCTGAAAGTGAAACAATGCAAAAGCTGTCGCTCGGCCCTGGCTCTCGTCCTGATTGTCCTTTCCTGTTGGGCTTCTGCTAATTTAGACGTTGACTGCTGCTGCGCTGCTTCTGCTGCTGCTGCTGTTGTGGCTTTTAATAATTCACACCCCAAAGCCAAGCGAGGCGAAGAAAAAATGGGTTAAAAAGGAAAGCACGATGAATATTGTGTATGAGGGCCGGAGATCAGTGGCCAGGGGGCATGGGGCATGGGGCATGCAGCTTGTTGCTGCCTTTGTCATTTGGCCGACGTCGCTTTCACTCTGCACACTGTCAATTTGACATGTTTACCATGTGTCTGGGCCTAGGCATGTGCCTCAGTCTCTCCCTCTCTCCCCCACACTCACCCTCTGCCCTTCGCCGTTTCAGGTCTCATATAACAAAAGGCTTGTTAGAGAAAAAACCATAGCATACAATCCCGGACAGGCTGACGAGACACATTTAGTCATTGGGTTTCAGAGAGCCGAGCAAAACTTTTTAGACTGCTCTGATATTTTTGTGGTTTTTTCTAAAAGTTGTTCGTCGCATCGAGGCGAGCCAACAACAACAGCCAGCCTAACAGTAGAAAACCAAACACCGATAGTCTATGGCTCTCTGCCCGAGTGTGTGAGTGTGTGTGTCACTGTGTGCATGCGTGTCTGGACTATGTTTGATGACACGACAGCAGTCATCATTGTCTTTGTTGGCAGAATGCGACTTAATAGGTTGCTGACTTTGATAAGCCAGGACGACAGGACAGGACAGTTCAACCTCAGCAGAGACCCTTGAATTTGAAGCTGGAATTATTGCTGAAATACCCTGTAAACCAGCCTGCTTATGCTAAGAACATCTAGCATGTAAAAAGGGGTCCTTACGTATACCAAAAATATATATTTGTATATCCCGTAACTAGAGTAAAACTTGTTCCCCTTTTATTATTACCTGAAACTATAGTCCATTAATATTTCAGAAAATTCCTTAAATAACTAAAAAAAAGGTTATGAAAAAATTCAGTAAACTATTTTTAGACCCTGAATTTAAAAAAAATATAAGGGTCTATTAAGATTGTCAAAGAAAATTGTGCGTAACAGATCTAAGGAAGTCTGGCAGACCTCATAAAGTATATTTTGTCTTAATCAGCACCAACAGCCGAATTGATGTAGTAATGTCCGTCTTTCCGTCCGTCCGTCTGTCCGTCCGGTTGTCCGTCCGTTCGCCTGTATATGAGGCTAGATCTCAACGAATATAAGATCTAGAGACATCAAAGTTAGTATATTGGTACGGGCTAAGCATAACCAAATTGTGTTACAATTTTGCCACGCCCTTTTCTGTCTACGTAAATCGAAAACGAATTTTTTGTAACCACATTTGTAACAAAATTCTTAAGGCTAGCGTTCTTAATTTTGGTACACAGAACAAACACCGGGGTCAAAATGTATCCGAAAAGTGTCATCGCAATCGGATAATAAACTTGGAAGTTATTCTGGCCAAAGGAAGAAGAAGAGAGCACAGACGTTACAACGCTCTATGGGGTGTTTGCCCATATTAGGGAATTAATTAAAATCTCAAGAACTAAATTAGATATTTAGATCTAGTATTTTGCTTAAAGTATTGTCAAAAGAAAATGGGGCTGGTAAAGGTGGGCATGCAATTTTTCGTTTTTCAAGCTATCCAGATTAAACTCATGCAATGTGATCCAATTCGGACAACTACTTATATTATATAGCTGCTATAGCAACAATCGGTCAAAATACTCGTACAAGCTCTTGTTTGAACAAGTTTATAGTTGTCCAAGATATCCGGTTCAAGCTCACCAGATATAAGTAATATTATGATACTAACATATGGGCAAAATATGATCAATATCGAACAATGAATAGTCGAGACTTTACAGAATACGTACAGGGTCTCTCATAGTCAAATTCATCTGTATCATAACTACAATTGCTCCCGCCTCGATCTTTCGGCTTCGTTTCATATTAGATAAATATATATCTAGAGCACTGGTTTTTATAGCCTGTGCCCATTAAAAATGGGCAAAAAAGGCTATAATGAATTTGTGTGAATGTATGTAACAGGGAGAAGGAAGCATCTCCGACCATATAAAGTATATATATTCTTAATCAGTATCAATAGCCGAGTCGATTGACACCTGTCCGTCTGTCTGTCCGTCTGTCCGTCTGTCTGTCCGTCTGTATGAACGCGTGGATCTCAGCAACTATAAGAGCTAGAGACTTCAAATTTGGAATGTAGGTTCCTGAATACCATACGCAGATCAAGTTTATTTTCAATTTTCGATATCATGTCCCGTTGGTTTTAAAATTGGAAAAATCACCATAACATACGCAATGTTAAAGATAGAGACTTGAGATTTGGCACACATGATAAAAAGCTTGAGCTTAATGTGTCCTGAAAATTTCATCGCGATGCCACGCCCCCTTCGCCCATAACTCGAAAAAGATGATAACACGAGCAGTTTAATAGCTAGAGACTTGAGATTTGGCACACATGGCAAGTATCCTACTCTTAATGTGTGCTACAAATTTCAGTACGATCGGATATTGAACTCAAAAGTTATTCAAGAATCAAATTTATGCAGATGCGTCGCAGCGCAGTAGCAGCGCAGTCGCTGCGCCGCCCGACGATATAATGAACGAAAAGACGCGTTTGTTCATGTATGTTTGATTTGCCTTTCGTCTGCTGTGGCTCTAAACATAAACAATCAACAGCCGCAGTCCAATGTTGCCAGACTATCGCAAG